>VWZK01005955.1:0-23158 GCA_013396935.1 Baryphthengus martii
CTGGGAGTCCTGGTGGACAAGAGGATGGCTGTGAGTCGACAATGCGTCCTCATGACCAGGAAGGCCAACAGCATTCTGGGATGCATTAGAAGGAGCGTGGCCAGCAAGTCGAGGGAGGTTCTCCTCCCCCTCTACTCTGTCTTGGTGAGGCCCCACCTGGAGTACTGGATCCAGTTCTGGGCATCCCAGTTCCAGAAGGACAGGGAACTACTGGAGAGAGTCCAGCACAGAGCCCCTGAGCTTGTGAAGGGAGTGNAGAGAGTCCAGCACAGAGCCACTAAGCTTATTAAGGGAGTGGGGCATCTCCCTTCTGAAGACAGGCTGAGGGAGCTGGGTCTCTTTGGCTTGGAGAAGAGGAGATCGAGGGGTGACCTCATTAATATTTGTAAACATGTAAAGGGCAAGTGTCAGGAGGATGGACCCAGGCTCTTCTCAGTGACGTCCAATGACAGGACAAGGGGTAATGGGTACAAACTGGAGCATAGGAGGTTCCATTTAAACACAAGGAAACACTTTTTCACAGTGAGGGTGACAGAGCCTGGAACAGGCTGTCCAGAGAGGTTGTGGAGTCTCCTTCTCTGGAGACATTCAAAACTTGCCTGGATGCATTCCTGTGTGACCTACTCTAGGTGACCCTGCTGTGGCAGGGGGATTGGACTAGATGATCTTTCGAGGTCCCTTCCAGCCCCTAACATTCTGATTCTGTGTGAAAGGCTCTTGACTAGTAAAGACTTTTAAAGATAAACTCCCTAAAGAGCTTCTGTGAGATAGCATCAGAGCTCCTGATTTGGAGGAAGTAGCTTTTATGAGGCTGTTTGGATGGAGGAATGTACTTCTTAAAGAGTTCTTTTTTCAAATTCATTGCCTGTCTTCTATTTACACTTAGTTTCTAGTGGAGTCAAGTCTAGTTCACTGTCATTATCAGTACTTTCCTTATCAGAAATCAATTTCAGTCACGTTTCTTACGAAAACTATCCAACACACTTAATAAGGAGCAAATTAGGTAGCCTCTGAGACTGAGATCGGAGAAATTCTTCTGTAATTCATTTCCTAAAGTTTAGAGAGCAAGTATTAACTCAAAATGTGTTAAAATTTTGGTGAATGTGCATTGTCATGAGAAACACAAATGAAAAAAGGGAATAGTTGGATTGTGTAAGGCTTTGAGATTATTTTTAGTAAGAGTGCATTTTTTAATAGGGATCTGCAAGTAAGGACATGGTATTCTGAAGCTAGAGGCTTTACTATCACTTCAGTGAAGTCCATGACATTACGTAACTTCACCTAAACAGATGTATTGATACATCAAACCTAAATTTTAATATACTCAGTGTTTTCCATTGAAGTTATCTCCCATGGAGGGCAACAGAATGGAAAAGAGTATGCAACCAAAAGCACTAGCTGATTATTGTTTTCAAATACTTCCAGAGCTCAGTAGGATTTAATTAAGAAGTTAAAGGTTAACAGGATTGATACCACATTGACTGTTCTCTGAGCCAACTACTTTCCAGCCACTTTGTAAAGCTTTAAAGCACTCTAAATTTGTTTTACAAAGAAGATGGACAACATGTGATTGTACATCTATCAGTGATCAATGATAGCATATAGAGAAAATACTATTAATAACCGATTTTTCAAGATGCCTATGCTTTTGTGTGTTTTCCAAATAAATTTTGCACAAGCTCACATGAGTTTTTAAAAGTTCAAAATGTATTTCTAATTTTTCTTTCTAAAAAAAAAATTTTAAATCTATCTACATCTTTTAATCCCTAGTACTTTTGACAATACATTTTTGGACAACATCTTTTAACATGATGACATGAAAGAAAGTTAATGCATATTTTGTCAATCAGACAGATTCTGCTTAGCTACCACTCAAGGTACAGAAAACACGGTCCTGGTAGGATTAGGCCTGTGTGAACTCATTGCGCTTTTAAGTGTCAACCTATACTGCATCAGATCACATAACTGCAATGCAGTATTTAGAAAAAGAGATGCAGTCATAGGAAAACTTGATAGTTTTATGCAGCACAAAAACAGACAACACAGAGTGCCATGGGGTTAGTTATCATGTTTGGCAGTTTTTAAAGCTGTGAACAGTGATATTTTGAAAGGATCAAAACTGCCACGGCATCCTGCACAAAAAGAAAAAACAACAAACAAATCAACTATGTACAAAATCATCATAGAAAAAAAAAAAATCAAAGATCAACTTTATTTTTCATAAAAAGTAACTTTTATGGAAATAATGTCATCAAGTAGTCACAAAAATGAGAATAGCAAAGTATGTTGCTTCCCACCAACTTAACTTTCCCTTAAGACTATTTTTACCCAGTGAGATTGTCTGAGAAGGAAGATAGTTGACATTTTATTATTTTATTCCTGATTCATCCATCATAGATGTGCACACACAAAGACTGTAATAAATAGAGACAATTAAAAACACTGAGGAAATAAATAAATCAGATATACTTTGGATTGTAATACAATCCAGTAGCAATCCTTAGATTTTCTTTCAGCGTACACAAATACAAATGTGCTGGCATCAGAAATAGTTGTGTCAATCTAGCTTTTGATTAGTCTCAGAAGAGAGATTAGAAGAAACGATATATAACCTAAAATGGAAAGAATGAAATCTGTGCATAGATAGGTGTTATTAATCATGAGTAGAGTAGCTGACACTGCAAGTTGTCTGTGTGTAAGAATAAAATAAACATTCAGAGGAGAAGCAAATACAAGATCTTCCACTGCAAAACACACTTGAAAAACAGCAAAACTCACCTCAACTTCAGAATCACACATTAAGTCCCATAGGGGCATGGATACTTTTCACTACCACTAGTATTAATGGAATAAACACAAACTATGATACTAACATATTATTTTCCTCCCTTGACAGCTGCTCTAGCTTGTCAATAAAAGTTTTTGCTAAAATCCAAATACACAGTTACTCGCATCAAAAAGATTCTGCCATGTAAGTGCTGTAAATAACTGTTTTAGACTGACACGAACAACTTTGAAGATTGAAATTTGAAGATTAAATTTCTCTGTCAACACTTTGAGATTTCCTCTCTGCATCATCTGCATACACTTTTGTAAATGCAAGAAGCATTTAGCGTTTAAGATACGGGTTACCTGAAGGATTTCACACCCCTACAATAATTTTCCCATTTTTACTCTTAGAAAAAGGCAATACAGGGCTTAGTTTCATGTTTAAAAATATATCACTGAAGACAAAGTGCTTTTAATCTTGCAGTGCCCTATATATTGGATCTGGAATCAGTAATTTACTTCTCTGCTGCCAAATGAAACTGAACATTGGGACTTTAGCAATGTTTGCAGTCAGATAAGAATTAAAGAAAGAAAACAGATTTTATTTCAGTAAGTGCTCTGAAAATGTTAGCTCAGAATGAAAATGGAGAGAGGTAACAAATTCCAGTAGACTTAAGGAGAGCTCCAAACTCATCGAATATTTCTACCATTTAAGAATGCCTTGCTAAATTTTGCTTCACAGTTAAGAATATGTGAAAAAAAAATGGTCTTTAACCTCTAGCCAACTCAAGCTGACCTCAGATTTAAGATACAAGGTGGTGCGTGAAGTTAGAAGGAAGAATTGCTCTGCTGAGAAACCAATCTGGAAGGCTCCTTTTCAGCTGCTGTCTCCTCTTTTCAGATTTCTTTCCCAACTATGCTAAAAGCTGCAATTTTGCAATGAACTTCAAGGGTGCTTGATTTTGTCCTCCTTTTATCATCACTTACTGTCTTGAGGGTCTTGTCAAAAGCTAGGACACAGGTAATTTCTTTTCATACATTGCAACTCTAAAAGCAACAGGAGTATTATTACTTGGATTGATATATATATATATAGTGCCTTGCACTGCCACGGTTAAAAGCCTTTTGGATGCGTATCATGTACACACTGACAGTTCCTACTCCACAGAGGGGGAATTCAACCTGCCAATGTGTAGTGGGTCACTGCAGAAAACACTGTAATGAGGACATGGTGATTTTATGCAGGAGCTAGGCAGAATTTAACCGTAAGTCTTGGATGTGAAGACTCATGAGTTAACACGAGTGACTGTCGTAACTCAGAAAATAACTCTTGCACTAGTATGTGCTCCCTTTAGCAATATTACTTCTATATGCTTCTTGTAAGAACATGTTTCTGTGGACATATCTAAGAGCATAATGCTTTTGGTGATCCTTAGTGTTCTGCCTAGCTCGTTTGGTATTGTACAAGTGAAAACACTCACAGTTTTACTTATTTGGTCTAAAATTGCGATGAATAGTGAAATTGTTGAACCTCACCATAGACGAGATCAGCATGCAATGATCAACATGAAATTGCTTGCCTGGTGCCACCTACATCAGATCACCCAATATCAGAAGGGAAATAAGATAGTAAACACTTTTTTTCCTATAGTTTCTATTCTTCATCAGCTTTGAACATCTGTGACTTTCATATTTACATTCCAGAAGAACTGACACCTCCTCAGTGCAAAACATCATGAGATACAAGAAGGTGAGTAAAGCAATGAAGACCTCATGAGGAAGAATGATAACATGAGTGGAGACCAGTCTCAGAGCAACAGCACTTTGGCCACACAAGAAAGGAACTGAGAGCAATGTTAATTTTTCTGTTGTGCATCATTTGATTTTAGATAGAAAACAATCAGGATAACTTATTAGATGCTAAACAAGCAGGCAAAGAAGTCTGGCATCACATGGCAATCAGAAGCATAAGCTGACACCCTGCTAGTTAAGATCGAGATTTTTAAAAGTGAAAACAAGCCAGTAAAAGTGAACAAAAAAGAAGGGAAACACGATCATCTTTTTGGTCTTTTAATTGTTACAATTGCATTCTATATAGAAATAAGAAAGGAAAAAATGCATTGTAAAGTTCAAAAAAAGATGCTAAAGTAACCAAGATAAAAGTGATAGCTGGGACTAGATAGAAAATCCTGTGTTAAAATACAAAAAAAACACCCACTCACAGAAGAGTTAAAATAATATAGAAAGACTATAGGCCTCAGAGATGGAGAAAAAAATGGAAAAAAAACCCAACACTTCAATGTCCTGGCATCATAAGGAAATGTCAGCTATAGAGGCAGAAGGTGACACATGGAGTACAGAGACAGATCTTTGACTTTTCAATACTGAAATCATGACTGAGTTTGCATCAGTAGACAGGATTATTCAAAAATGAACTTTAGAGAAAGGTAAAACGTAAAAGACTAATCTTAAGGAACCTCTGTATAAAAATGGAAAGTGGATTTGGAAGATTCTGTGGTGTACCAAGTGTGATTAGACCAGTCTTCACTATTCTATTCCTCTTCATAAAACAATGGATTTCTTTCATCATCTTCTGGTTTCACTTTTTGGGTGGAGACCTTACTTAAATTAATGCATTAACATTTATCTATACAGGGTGCACCTGCACTTCCACAAAGCAGTACCGTTGATTTTTCTTTTTTTCCCCTTTTTCTCCAGGACTGTACCAAACAAGACAGTACACCTAAATAAAAACTAAAATGTCTATATGACAGTTATTCCCAATCAAGACTACTAGTTTGATTTCCTGCTAATAAAACAGCTGTTGGATCCAAACAAGAAGGAGTCTGGAGCTTCAGAGGTTAGCTTTTGTCAACTTCCTCAAAACTCCCCTATCAGCCACCTAAACAGCAGTATCTGCAAACAACACTCGTGTGTTCAGTTCTTCTGGTATAACAAAATAGAGGAAAGCACATGAAGTTATTTAATTAATTGATAAACTACATCATTTCCCAGCGTTCTTGTGGTTTTGCACATTTTTAAAGTGTCATCTTTATTCCACAAAAATCCCTTAAAATAGCAATTTCCTCGCTGCACTTCCAAATACGGCTTCCTATTCAGGCTCAGATTCTTCATCTTTTCACCTTTATGTCAACAGTCCTGTAGCTCCTACAACGCTTTGCCAGCTCTCTCTCTTCAGCTTCAGTACTGCATGCAATGAAACAAAACAACATAGAAATTCTTCTCCCTGCTTTCTTTGGGTATCGTGTGTCTTTTTCAGAAAAGCAAAAAGCAAATAAACAACTCCTGGTTCCGTGACCACCTCCACACTTATTCCCTCGAGAGAAGTTCATAGCTTTGCAAACATTGCTGCCTCTCTGAAAGCTCTTTCAAACTTCCCTGGTTCACAGCAACAAGAGAAAGCTCCAGCCTCCAAGCTTCAAGTGTAATTTTTGTTTTTCCGAATTCAGAGACACACTTTAGACTGAACAGAATTTTGCAAGTCAAAACTTTATTTCAAGGTATCAAAGCCAGAGGAAATTAGATGGCAACTTCTGTACATATGAACAAATTATGCAACTCATACTACTTCATTGCAGTTTGTCTGCTTCTATATAAAAACCTGATAATTTCACCTTTGAGCTGACCATCCCAGGAATTTTATTTACAGATCTGCACACTTGTGTGCACAATTTATTTGGGTTTTTTTTTTGTTGTTGTTGTTCCAATTGTGATTTATATACAGATCAATATATTTACATATAGATCAGAAGCTATATTTTGCACCAACACAAGGAATGCCAGAAAAATTTGCATTAATTATATAACAAGCATCTTTTCTAGGTATTTACAAACGTTTTGTCAATTATTTCCAGGAAAAGTAAAATTACTCATTTGCATGACCTGTTGCAAAGGCAATTGTTAAAGCATTTCTTTATGAAGTATGTGTGATTTTGCAGATCTTTCCAATAGAACATTAAATTCAGTTTTCATCAAAATAATACATTAAAATAGTAAGTATGAAACTACTTTTTAATTAAACAATAGTTTCCTATGCTGCCTTTCCCCTTGTTCAGTAATACTCTGAACTTATTTAATCATGGCAAGGGCTCGGCCATGTCAGTTAATGAAAGCCAGGGGGGCAAAATCTGATCTTACTACCTGTGATTCCCACATTTCAAACACTGGTGAAATTGATGAACTGGTGAAATAATAATGACTCGAATTCTGACAAGTCAGCATCATCAAAAAGCATACTATCAACCAGGATTGCTAGTTCATTTAAGAGAATATGAGAATTCCCCTGACAAAAAAAAAAAGAGGTCTGCCTTCAACACAGGACTCAAAATTTAGGTACCTCCATGATGTGTTATGGTTTGGATTAGGTAGGAGGTAACACTATATGATCTAAGGAACCCTTCTGGCTTCAGATTGTATTAAACCAACAGTAACACTAATACCAACTAATATCAACAGTAAAACCAGCTAATGTAGAAAGATTAACAAAACTACCAGCTTCCTGCAACTGATTTTGCTTTTGACAATATCATGAAGGTTTTTATGCTTTTTAAAACTTTAACTAAATATAACAAGTAATTGATTGTAGTTTAATGAAATAAATTGTATTTTAATTTCATAAAGGAGATATTTGCTAATAGCTACACTATGAACAGTAAAGGAATGGCTTGATCACACACATCTACTATAAGCAAAAAAAAAAAAGTAATTTGCAGCAACTTAAAGGGGGAGGATTTCAACCACAGATGGCTGACTGCAAAGGTGGATATGAAAAAAATAATGTTAACTACTAATTCATCCATGTGGGAGAAATTAAGTGCAGGCTTGGCTAATGCAGAAACATTGCAAGAAGTGATTCTTCCAAAATGTTCAATCCTGTCTTTTCCATCTAGCATGTTCAGATGCAATGAGATGGGACTTCTCAAAATGCTGCACAGCATACAGAAACTTAAGTTTTAGAAACAGTTTTCTCAGGCTCAATGGTAGAAAGGATTTCTGTTCTACTGAAGGGAAAAAAGAATTGCTTATCACTGGCATAGTTGCCACTCATCGATGTTGCAAACTGATAAAGAAAACTGCCTGTGATTTACAAACAGAGCAGGTGAGGATATAAGGCATCAAACATTTCTAGGGTCATAGGGAAGAAAAGTGCTCAGGTATGACATTTTACTATTTAACTTGAGCAAAACATAGAAAAATTGTTATCTCACTTCAGTGCAAGCACAGGACTACATACGTTTCAGAAATGGGCCAGCTCTAATCCTCTGCTCTTTCTCCTTTTCTCCTACTACTTACAACCTTCAAACCCCACCAACTTCTTCTGTCATAAGTAGCTATGCAGCTCATAACTGAAATTATTATAACAATTCTGTAAAAGGGCTAATCAAATGAGTGTTTAAATTGAACTAAAATTATTTACTCAAAAAGTTTAACAAAATTTTCAGTTTTCTAATTCTGAGGTTTTCTGCATAGCACTGACATCCTGACTGAGGAGAAAGAGAATCTAATGGAATCATGCGGCAATCTTTATTTTCAGTTTCGTCATTAGAAACACCTGCCCCTTTCCTATTTTTCCTCTCACAACAGCTATGACTTTTCTTCTGCTCCAGCATCAGGGTCCCACGTCCTCTGTGCCCCACCCCGGCCAGTGACGGGGCTGCCGCCGCTCAGCACCCTGGTCAGCGCCGCGTCGCGAGGCCCTGGACGACAACCGGAAGAGGGAGGCCTGACCGAGCCAACCTCCGACGTCAAACGGAAACCATTTATCTGTACTCACTTCTCTTTGCTGGTAGATCAGACGTGTTAGGTGCCCTGATGCTGTCCTGTTTCAAAGTAGCTGGACCCTCTCCAACAGATCCATGTCCTGCTCATGTTGGGGGCTCCAGAGCTGGACGCAGCACTCCAGGTGGGATCTCACAAGAGCAGAGTAGAGGGGCAGAATCACTTCCCTTGACCTGCTGGCCACCTATTTTTATGCAGCCCTGGTTATGATTGGCTTTTAGTGTCGTTAGCACACAGTGCCAGCTCATGTTCAGTGCTTCATCAGCCAGCACCCCCAAGTCCTCCTGTGCAGTGCTGCTCTTAACTCATTCTTCAACCAGCCTGTATTTGTGCTTGGAATTGCTCTGCCCCAGTGTTGTGGTTTAAGAGTTAACAAGTTGGGGTGGGGGGGATGAACACCTGGTAACTGTAGGACCTTCAGGGGTCAGAGGGCAACTGGTATTCCCTCCCCTTCTCTGCCACACTCTATAAAAGGACAGGAAGTTCGGATTTCACACCTTTTTTATTCCTCCCTTGGACTGTGCTGCTGCTGGGACCACAATCTAGCGCAGCCAGGCCGGCTCCACGTGCTGTGCACAATCTATCACCATCCCAGAACTGGTTTTGTATGTACTTGTATATCCCTCTGCCCTTCATATTTCCTTTTCCCTGTTTATCTCTGCTACCTATTAAATTTTGTTCATAGTCTTAACTTCCAATTTCGTGTGAGGCGCTTCCTTCCTCATTCCCCTTTGGAGGGAAGGGGGAGGGGGTGAGAGGACCAATAGGAATCCTGCTCCGTGGCGTTTGCCCTGAGCCTTAAATGGAGACACACACGTGCAGGACCGTACACTTGGCCTTGTTGAACTTCACGAAGTTGGCAAGGGCCCACCTCTTCTGCCTGTCAAGATCCCTCTGGATGGCTTCTCTTCCCTCCAGTGTGTCAATCACACCACCCAGTTTGGTGTCGTCGGCAAATAGGCTGAGGGTGCACTCATTCTCACTGTCCATATCGCTAACAAAGACGCTAAACAACACCGGTCCCAGTACCAATCCCTGTGCAACTCCACTCATCACTAGTCTCCATTTGGACACCGAGCCATTGATCAGAACCCTCTGAGGGTGGCCATTTAGCCAATTCCTTATCAATCGAGTGGTCCATCCATCAAATTGATGTCTTCCAGTTTAGAGACCAGGAGAGGCACTGAGCAACCTGGTCTAATCAGAAGTGTCCCTGCCCATGGCAAGGGGGTTGGAACTAGATGACCTTTAGGTTCCTTCTAACTCAAGCCATTCTATGATTCTATGACACGACACTACACTACATAGTTAAAATAAATAAATAACTGGGGGAAAAAATTATTTCCAGCGTAAATACTGTTTGCAACCAGGAACTGGTTATAAATTTTATGATTTTTGTCGCAATTTTGTAATGAAAGGATGAGGGGTGGAATGTGTGCAAATTGTCCTCCTTTGTCAGTGTTGTGATGATGTTATGTTGACTTTGGATGGAGAATTCCTCCTGTTGGTGTACGTGAAGTTTGTGTGATTAATGTATATTTTAATGACAATTCTGGTTTATTTGCTAAATATAATAGCTGGTTTATAAAATAATGCCACAGACACACAACTACTGAGTCAGATTTTACAGAACTGTAATTATTCACTATCTCTGTTTCTCCAGTTTATACTCAAATTTTATTATGCTCAAAACAATACCCTTGGAAAAGCATCCGGAGCATCCAGAACACATCTGTTTCAGATCTGCTACACAAATGCATATACACTGCTACATAAACACACAATGCTGCAACAATACCTAAGACTAATCTCACCCTTTGGTTCAAATTTGCTGACATTGATTTTTAGGAAGGGGAGCCTTACTTCTAAAAATGTTAAAACTTGTTTTGCATAACTTCAGTTAAGAAAGACTTATCAACACATCTTACTCACTCTCTTTTTATTAAAAGAAAAATGTAGGCAACCTTATCAGTTTATTTCGATCCCATATCCTGATTTGGTAGAGCTACAAGGTTTCTGAATGATGAGCATATAAATGCTGCTGTCTTTCAGATCACACATTTTCTGGACCGCTACTGCTACTCAGCCTCCACCCCTCCTCCATGCAGCTTTCTAAATTAACTGCTGTTCTGTCACTTACTGACAGAAGACACATCTGCAGTTACTCTGACTTTTAATTTTCCTGCCTACTTAAAGACGTTGGATTTGAGTTCATAAATCACTGTAAATACCTTTCTTCTTAGGAAAAAAAAAAATGCATAGAAATAAACAGTTACATTTCAAGTCAGCAAAATCACAAGTTGTAGTGAAAAGCTCCCAGTGACATGTGTTTAAAAGATACCCATGCAAAACCATTTAGAAATTAAAAATAACTCATCTCTGAAATTAAGCATGCTTTAGATTACTTCAAAATACCTTTTCCTACAGCAAAGGCCTGGAATCTACCAACTTCACTGTCTGATCAGATGACTCAGCAACTGCTTCAGTGGTACAGTGACTTGTAGAGTTCTGCACAAATCACGAGTCCTCAGTAAAATGCAAGAACCTGTGCTGTGTTATACTGTTATGAAAGAATTAATTCACTGCATTTTACTAATCATTGCAGTGCCTTATAAATTATAGTTAAGTGTACAACAGACAACTGTGGCCACTTATTTTGCAAAGAATCATTTTACTCAGCATATCCAGGTGCTGATGTTGAAAATTGTGCTTGTTTTATTGATGTATAGAAAGTGTGGCAGATTTTCACACATCTCCTCTGCAATGCAATGAATCCATGCTTAATTTTATCCATGGAGTAATCCTGTTGATTTCAGTTCTCAAGTGTCTTCACAGGTTGAGGCTTCAGATCAGACTCAAGAATCATTATTATTGGTCAAGAACTATTAGGAGGAGTAGAAAAAAAAGTCTCTATTACAAAAATCACAAAATTTACTCCAGAACTCAACAATATCTATCTGTAGAAACTCTATAATGCCATCCACAGTATTCCTTTTCAGAACAGAACCACATCATTTTGTTCTCTCTTTTTGCAGGTTTCTGTTTTTATACTACCCTTCTATCTGCAAAGTCTTTCACTCTTAAAAGTAAGCTTAGTTTGCCGTTTAAATCTCTCAAAACTCTAAAATTTTCTCAAGTAAACAGTACTGGTTCATAGCAAACCAGCAATTTTGTCAACTATGATCAATCTGAAAGCTTTTCCTTTTTTTTGCAAACTTAGAGTAGATAAGTACACTTACATAAACTTCTAATAGATAAAATGGGTTTTAAAGGAAGGCAGAAAACAGATCCATTAATTCAGGAAAACTTCCATGAAAGTCATAAAACAAATAAAAAATATTTTTTAAAAAGCATTTTCTACAATATTTTTCTGTATTGCTGGAACATCCAGAGCCTCAAAAAGTCCTGTATTTTCCCTGTGATCAATCCCTTTTCAGGTTAAGTTCAACATTTCTTTCAAGAAATTCTGGACAACTTTGATAGAATACACATGAACAGCCTTAAGCTCTAAGCATGTTCCTAATTAACCCTTTCCCATACGGGGTTTACTCTGCTCCATGCATTTTTAGGACTTCTAGGCAGCATTTCGAGATATTATGAAGAAAGTACAAGCTGAGAACACCTACAATCTTACTAAAGGTATGTTCAGTGTAATAGGCCAAATTTATTCTGAGAGCAGACATTTGACATTTACTAACTCACTTACTTATATGCTGTCTGGGCTCACTTAAGTGTTTGTATTTGCCCTTTTCTGTACTTCAATATTAAAGGACTCTATATCTCCTCCTCCCAGCTAAAAATAGACTCTCATTGACTGGACTTTTGTAGCTGCAGAGAATTTTGTAGCTTCATGTGACAGGTTTATTTCAAAGACTGTTCAACAGAAACAGTTAAATATTTTAGAACACGTGCTCCTGTTAAATCTTTTAAGGCAATCTTGACTGCAACTGTCACCTCTTCATGTTGACAAACGTGAACACTCACCCAGTGACTACTCTCAAGTTTTATTTATCACTTGAATGAAATGAGCTCTTCACTATCTATTTTACCGAAATGTTTAAAATGCACATCTCATCTTGATGCTATACTTTTATAAAACCATATGAAAAACTTAATGTGTTGTTATCAACACTCCTAAATGTTTTTCACTGCATATCATACCTTTATCTCACCTCAGGTGGCACTGCTGTTGGACTGATAGGCTCTACTTGCATATAGGACAGCAGGAGACACCTTAACTGATGCTAGCTTTACACTGAATTTATTTCATGCACTGCTGATAGCCACAGCAACAGCCACTACAGACCAGGTAATAGGGAAGAGGAGAAAGGAACTTCCACTGCTTGTCCTGGCTGCCATTATTCACTTACTTGCATTCCCAACTGAAGAAGTTACTGAGTAAAAGGACACAAAAACACATAAGTTGAGTGAATTTACCTCACATTTAAGCATACTATCTTATGAAACTACAAGTGAAACTAAACAGGAAGGTTACTCTATATGAGGTCACTGCTTGAAAAGGGGTTTAGACAGACAGTTACTCTGATCTCCACACCACAACTCAAAAATAACCACTACTATTATGAACCACTTAGGGTTTATTTTATATCACCTACAGCCAGATACAGCAAAGTGGTGCTTTGCAGAAAAGAAAGGTTACTTCAGGATGTGCATGGATACTGTAGCTACATGCCATTACCACTGGACAGAGATTCAGCTCTTAAAAGTAAGTATAAGCAGAAGCTTATGCTGGATTAATTTTTGGTGGAATGTGAATACCAACCAATAAATCTACACTGAACAAGTCAACATGCTCTCTATACTTCTTTTGTGCAGTTGCTGCATTTTTTTGTGTGTGTGTGAGAAAAACATAACTATTGTAAAACAGCGATATTAATTTGAAAACTTTGTCCTTAACATTCAGATGCTGATGACATAATGGTATTATAGTATCAGCAATCACTGCATTAGCAACTTCAGAACGTGGAAGCAAACTCTGTAGATATTATAGCACTTGCACTGCTGAGGCACCATGTTAGGATCATGTGTACACGTATTTCACAGTGTTTTTCCAGAAGTGCCTCTTCCTTTAGAAAGTGAAGGTAATACCGCCTTTCTTTTCTGTTTTCTTTGTTAAGAAGTTTTTGTTTCTAGATTTCTCACAATTTATTTTTTTCTTTCTTTAGACCACCAAAAGCTCAGTAAAGGCTAACTTCTCTGAATTACAGACAGTAAAGTTTGTTTCTATATTCATGGAAGTGGAATGACTCAGGAAAATGACTCAGGAAAATCTATATAAAAGTTCACGAAACTTAAATCTTATATTCACAGTGCAGGACAGAAACGATACACCTTAAACCGAAAAAAGCTTCTAATCCTAATTCTCATAAAAGAATTTAATCATATTTTGAAGGATACTGTTTTTTAGGAAAGCAAACCTTTCCAATATTTGGAAATTTGGAGTTCTCCCCACTTCTAGAAATATAAGCAAGATACCAAAGTACTGCGAAACAGAAATGTATTTTTGCCAATTTCTGATTTTTAAAATCTTCTTTTTATTGTTTCTTTCCCGAAAATGTCTAGAAAAATAAAAGATAACAATTCATAAACTAAAGCCTTAGAAAAAAATCTTAACATCTTTTGCAATCTAAATGATTCTATAAGAGAATTTTTAATCAAGATTACTGAAGAACATTCTGAAAGTCATAGTAAATTTGCATTTGAACTCAGGGTAACAGTCATTATTGTAAAGCAGTAATGGTATAATTGCATCTCAGCTAAAAAGTGTGAACTTGTATTTTACAACATGAGATCTCCTACAAGGCTGAATCTCCCTACTTAAAGACTCCCAAACCTTCTAATAGATAGATTTTGAGTTATCAAAAAGAGTAGAAGTTAAATCATTTTTCAGAATGATCAGAATTACACACATAAGCACTATGAGTTTTATAAGGATCCAAAAATCTAGTATTCAGAAGCATCTGGTAAACTGAAAAAAAAATTATGTTACTAATGCTACAGCTACTCAGACTTGACAGGTTTTTGGGTTTTCTTCCAAAGTTTGTGGTTGCTGTCAGGTGTAGATACTATCGCCATTTCACTCCTGGCACAGATGAAACATCTAACACAAATGGCTATATGAATAATTAAGCGTTTGTGACATCTCACAGGACATGGAATTCTTCCATATGAAGTGAAAACTATCAGTCTACACTGCTTGATGAATTACTTAAATAGGTCCAACTAAAAGAAATGTGGAAAAGAAACGTAAGGCTGTTAAGATTGAACAAAATTGATAGCACACTGTATGCAAAAGACACTGATAACATGTTTTACTTTTTTACATTTCTATGTAGTCACAACAAAACCTAAGTTTCCTTTTATGGAAACTAGTTCCCTGAATCTATATGGAGAACAAAACTGAATGACTGTAGGTATATAAAATATCCAGCACAATTACCAACAGACTGCTCAGGATAGTGACTCTTTACTACACATTACAATCAAAAATAATCATTCCCACTGACTAAATTAATCCAATTAGCTAGTATTTATTTGCAGTTTACAGTTTTATTATATAAAGGACCAAATTTATACAGCAGTGACTGTCTTACCACCTTCAAACAGAAGGTACTAATTGGTACATCACTAAATGAATGTTACATTTCCAGCATCAGCCATAGATTCGCAACCTTTGCCTTATCCCCAAACTACAATGAATAATAAACCCCACATTTTAATTAAAGGTCAAATCCCTATATACTAACTTTGTGCGTGTTAGTAGTTCCAAGTTTTTAGAGGTGGTGCAGAAGGATCCCATTGGGAATAAACAACAGAACTGAAGGTCAGGAAACCCAAGTGCTATTCTCAGCTGTACCACTGACCTGCCCTGTGAGATGGCAGGGACTTTTTGTTCCTCACTGTCCCTGGAGAATGACAAATACAAACAATAAATATGAAAGTTATGTCAGATAATTCACTATAAAAACTCTGACTGCTATGTTTACATTCTATATGATGTGAACACTACTGTATGCAACATTTCAGATATGAATGTTATACCAAAGAGGTTAAGCATCAGGCTTAAAGAGGCTTCAATAAAGAGGAGTGCAAACAAATAAAACAAAAAGGGAAAGAAAAATCTAAAACCTGAAGAGTTTGTCTATACCTTACATTTATTCAATGCTGAATATTGATGTGGTTTTAAAAAATCACCTGAAAAAAAGATTATCTAGACATAGAGTACAGGCTATAATTGATAACAAGCTGAATATGCTGGTTAGAAGTCAAACTCAGAACCAGTAAGTTAGATGTCAGGCAGGCAAATGTAAGGTAAAAGAACATTTAGGAGAGCTGAGAGAAAACATAGCTCTGAGATACAGTGCAAACTATTCCCATGCAGCACAGGGATGGAAAAATACAATAAAAGGCCAACATGGCAATCCAAACTCTTCCTCAACCACAATGAAGGACAAGCAGAGCAGGGGAAAAAAAATCGAAACAATAAACAAAAACATACAATTACCCACTCCACCCCTAAGATAGGTGGTATTATTAAAGATAATTGCAAAAGACAACAAGGGCTTGCCCAGGCAATCTGAAAAACAAGGGTAAACAGAGTCATATCAAAGACAAGGGAGACTTAGTTAAAAGGAAAAGCAGAAGAATCATAACAGCTTTGTAACAGTATGACTGGTTAGATAATATATCAAAAAGCAACTAGATAAATTACATATTATTGAATTTGCTGTCCTCCATACGTTTTATCTCAGACTATTAAAAGAAAGAAAGAAGAAGAAATCTGAAGAAATTTCAAAGCCACAGGTGGTAATATTTGATAACTTAGGGGAAATAAGTGAGGAAGTAGAAGACTGAAAGAAAACCAACCTGTCACTCTCTCTAAAAGAATATGAAAGGAAAACAGAATCCAGACAGCTTCACACCTTGGAGAAATACCACAGGGAAAGAAAATAAATTAGGAAAACTATTTGTCAGTAACCAAAGAATGATGAGGAGATGACTGGCAACCAACTTCCTTTTTTCCAGAGCAAATCATTACCAGACCAAAACTTTTCTCCTACAGCGTAATAGGCCTCATTACTGGAAGAGGCAGCAGATGCCACACACTTTCACTTCCATGCAGTTCATGACATTGTCTCCCACAACATTCTCAGAAATAACACAGGGAGACAGTCTAGGAGAAAATGCTACAGAGTAAACACAGGGTAAACACACTGTAATAATAGTTACAAATGGTTTGGTAGTTGAAAACAGTTACAGTTTGTTCAAATGGAGAGATGTGTCATATGTCCTATGTCTACTCCTGTGTCTGATGCTGTCCAGTGTTTTAATGATTATCTAAATAAAAGAGGTCATTAATGGAACGGTCATAAGTGGTTTAGCAGGATGAAAATATGCGAGGTTTAACATGAACACTACAAAGCTGAGAATGTACACTGGAGAGCATTCAAGAACTAGTACTAATTTTGACAAATTAGAGAAAATAGCCAGGAAGACCCTTCCCTGACTAACTAATTTTAAAAGATGCAAATACCTTCCTAAGCCAAAGTGAGCCTTTGTTCTCCAGATGGACCTATATCACACAAACAGTCTCTCTACATCCATATGCCCTCTTCAACACAGAGGTGAAACTTGGCAAATCTGGAGACAGCTGAACACACTTTCTGTTATATCACATCTAGAGAGAAACTTACCTCTGTCTCAGCAGTTTCCTGCAAACTGCTAGTACAATGAGACACTTGAAGCTGTATGCTAATGCACTTTGAGCTGGTCCTGGCACTCTGGAGTGCCCTCTGTTATGCTCCATTCTTCAGACATTGGATTTGTTAGTCTGTCTGGCATAGAGCTACATGCTTTTCCTACTACTTATGCAAGCATTTGATAAGGGTACCAAAGAAGATTGCTGTAATCACTTATTAATGGTGTCAGAAATTAATTCTGAAAAGGAAATTAAAGACTTACAGAAGGACTTTCCTCCCTGCCTCAAGTAAGGCCCAACACAAGAGCTGAATGCAGATATTTGTGTTTTTAAAAAACAGAGCTTAGCTATGTTCACTGGCACACTTAGATCTTGTATAAGTAACCTGGTGAGCCACAGCAGTGACATCACAGAAGAATTTGACCCACTAGAGTGAACTGGCCAGCAAAAAACATAATCCACAGTTGATGTAAGATAGCGTAGCTCCAATACAGTCAATTATTATTTCCGTTTGATGAAATTCAATATTTTCTCTTCTATAAGAACCCTGCCTCCAAACAGACCTGTATGCGTGTCTGAGGGTATAGTTTATCACTTCAGCTTTTGTTCACAAGGGCCTATTGAAAGATGTTAGCAACTCATAGAAAATGACTGTTCAACAGCTAAGGGACAATGTCATAAAGATCTGAGCATATGAAACCACCACCTTAGAGATGATAATTATACAAACCAATACCATATGTAAATATTGGTAAATAGTCTCCTTGCAACAATGGAGCAGAAATGCTAGGAGGAAATCCAGATAATAGCACAAAAAGCAATATATAGAAATGCACTACTCACTTCAGAACTACCTATAAGTATTTTGCAAATTTTGGTACAAGTACTTTATGAACACTGTCTCAAATATCACACTGCAAGTCACCCTATGAAGGAAAAAAAACCCAATTCTGTGGGCCTGAAGTACTTCAGGGAGAATTACCACACCCCAGTAAAAAATGAAATACCTCTTTCAGTTATAGGAGTGCAATAGCATGGAGCATCCCTGATGTATCAGACTTCCAATATTTGACAACAAAACATGCTCATATGCTCAGTTTCACTCAAAAGGAATTACTAAAACCAATGCAATTACCACAAAAATAAATCAAGGATTTATTTATTTCAGTCTTATTTACCATGTGAGTGTTATCATATCAGAGGAAGGACTAAGATCAATAGCTAAAAGAAAATTATTTTTTCCACTTCCTGACAGAGGCACAATATTCAGAAACTGTATTTTAGACAGACTGGGTCACATAACTATGCTGGGAATGTACAGTCACAGCTGACCTCATAAAAGTCTTTGGTAATGGAACTTCAAGAAGCAGGAAAGGAACAGACTGCAAACTTTCTGGCCTGACATAATGAGACATAAATAACTTAGATATGACATAGTAGAATTTATTGGTAATTGGGTGAGAAAAATATAAAGCCTTGCCAAACATTAATTTTTTTAGTGTGGAACACAGCTAAAAGGCCATGAAGATGTCTCAGTGTTGAATGACAAGAACATCCTTCTAACATTTGAGAAGTGTTAGCCAACAGATTTTATTTTTAAAAAGGGGAGAGATGTGACAAATTTGCTGGCAGAGCTCCTTCTAGCTTTATGGGGAAACAAGCTCTTCCAGTTCTGAAAGAAATTGCAAGTTAGGATTTGCAACTTGTATTCTTGTCAAGTCACCTTCCAAGGTTCAGCTTCAGCATAAGAGATTTGGCCTCCATCACTCTATCCTAAGCCACTGCTTTTTTGTCGGTAGGAGAATAAAAACACTAGGACTTTTACTGTCTCTAAGTTGCCTGATTTACTCCAGGGCCTTGGAAAAGTCCCAGCCTTGGCCGATCAATGTAATTACTTGTGAAAACTATATAAATGTTATATATACAAGAAGTTGGTACATGTTTCTTAATGTATGCATGCATATGAAGCACTCAGGCATCTGCAGCCATCAGACACACAGAATGGTGCTGACAGATCCTATGCAGAATATCAATAGACTACAGAAACTTTCCACTGACTACTACCTCATTAAAAGTCATCTTATGAAACTTGTTAAATAGAGCAGAGGATCGTTTCATTCTCAACACTACAGAAATTTTAGTTATGCAAGACAGATTGCAAGAGGTTTATTGATGCACCCATGCAGCTACTGTAGCTTCACTGAAAAATAAAATCATTGAAACCCACAAGTGCTTTCCAGAATAATAAAAAAACAGAGGTATTTGTATCTGCAATGCTATATATACTATTTCTCATGGTATATTTCTCAGTCCTCACTTCAGCTCCATGAGACAGACATCAAGCACAAACATTTCCAAGAGGTGAGGCACAGCAACATCCTGGATGAGGTTCAAAGTGAAAAACAAATCAGTCAGCTCTCTTTGAGTTATGAGTGCTAGCTGTGCACCAGGGCCAGCACTGCTGCAGGGTCACAGAAAGGAGACCCAAAAAGGGGCAGAAGCACCTTCTGCTTGGGCCCCTGATTCCTCATTCCTCCAGGGCTCCTGAGCCCCTTGCTGAACAGAAGAGTGCAGCAATAAAGGCAAGTAGAAGCATGCATGAGGAGGAATCCAAGTATTAAGGAACTGAACAATGAGAGAAAGGCTGAGGAGTGTGGGGGCAGTGGAGAGGAAGAAGAAGAGAGGATGAGCAGCTGAGAAGCCCAATGGTACAGATCACTCAACAGAAATGTGCCAACTGCCTTCCGAGACCACCTCAATAAACCTATCCTGCACTCTCCCAGTAGCTCATCTAAATCATCCTTACTGCAACTTAAGCCACTGAATTGTCCTACTTCTTGCCACTGGTTATTGTGCGCTTTCACATCTTTAGAGATTGTAGAGAGCAATTATGAGGAGTTATTGCTCTAAGAATCTGTACGTATGATAACAACCTGTAGATTCTAATGCCCAATCATAATTTAAACGAATACATTTTGCAAAAAGGATTAAAAATGTTTCCTGACAAGACCCTGAAAATTTACTCATGTTTTTGAAAGTTAATGAAAAAAAACAAGAGAAAAAGCTAGGTGTCTGTGTGTGCACATTCCACACATGTCTATATTCCTGATGGTCTACTGTTTTCTGAAAGTTCCTTCCCCAAGATATTTGAAAAGATGGAATAAAATTTCAATGACTGATATGCAGAAAGATACTTTCAAGATAATACATTTTCATCTGTAGAAACTGGCATTACAAATGAGAAACTATTTGATCCTTAGCAAATCAAGCTATTAGGAATAAACAAAGCTGTGACATATTCCTCATATATTCTTACATTCAAGTCTGTAAAACAGACAGTTTTACAAATCTGAAGCTAGCCAAATTTCCAGGTTTCAATTATGTTTCAAGGTGCTGTTTGTATATAGACATGTTTAACTACTGATCTGCCATACAAAAATAGAGCGTAGAGAAGCTATTTTAAAATAAATCTATATAATGCATTAGTATTTTTGTATTTTTCTAATTTGAGTTTCAGAAACTGTTCCTAAGAAACACTGTCAGAAGTGTAATCACCTGCAATGTTTAAACGTTCAGCCTCACCCACACTTAACTCTTTTATTAAAACAGCTCTCCCACTTCTTCACTTACTGCAGACAACTTTTCTTGATGTATTTTGAAAATAAATAAATAAATAAATCCCAACAATGTGTACATAATTAAAAATAATCAGAGAACAAAACAGCTCATTAAAAAAATCTGATAAAATACTCCTCCAGTCAGACTTAAGTGATACACCATCATTCTATAAACAGAATTCCATCTGTCTGGTGGTAAGATAATTCACACAATCTACATCCAGAATATTATGAATGCTCTGTTACTCAATAATTTGATGCCAATGCTTAATTTTCAACTCCAATAGCTAATTTAGGTCTTTTATCCTATTACGTATATTACTCAAGTTGCAATGACAAGACAGATGAGTTGGCTTAATCCGCTTTATTGATTTGATAGGATATGCACTCACCATATCCAGGCAGACAGAACTCATCCAGCAGGAAACAGTTTACAGCATAGCTCTTTCAAAGGTGCTGCACAATTTCATTACATATGAATCTCTTAATGTTAGCTGTGTAAAAGTATTCGGTTTAATCCTGTTGTGAAACCATCCTCTACAGTTAGCAGAGGCACTTTCAGAAGGTGATTCATCTATTTGTAAAACAGGTGAGCAACACAAGCACAATGAATTATTATTTGCTTTTTTTCTAGTGATAGTGGGGGTCTACATAGCCTGAGAAGCTAAGCACCTTCTGAAGGCATTAAATAATTAACTAGATAAAATTTTAGATCTCCTAACTTTGATATAACTCTCAGAGCTTAAAGTCAGACAGGCATATTTAAAAAAATAAAATAAAATAAAATAAAATAAATCATACTTTCTTTCAGGGTCTTCGTTAACCATCCTTTCTCTCAATGAATACTCTGTGCTAAAGACAACATGAAGTTCTAATGTCAGTTAGGGCCATAAATATTACAACTTATATTTGTTTACTTGAAAAGAACCACTGTTACCACAAATAAAACCAACAGACACGCAAATCATTTTTCATACTAAAAAAAATGCAAACAAAAACAAACAAAAAAAAAAACAAACTAAAAAAAAAAACAAAAAAACCCTGAACCAAACAAAACCAAAAACAAACAAAAAAACCCCACCCCAATTCTTGTGTGGCCTCATACATGCAACTTTGTGTCTTTAAGGTGTGACTACAGTATGCTTAGGCACATTGATGACAGCTTTAATTTAGCTTGAGAAGGTAGCTATTGTGGTGGCAAATTAACAAGAACTTGTATGAATGGAAAATATCTGTGTAGTTGTTCAGAGGCTTCAGGAGGGTGGTACCTCTGCTCCTTCCCTTTGCAAAAGTACAAACAATGGGAGCTTCATAGCAGTTTATATGCATTTTTTTCTCCCTTAGAATTATCATTGTAGCCTTGTCGTACATCTTTACGTGTAACTACCTTTGCAGTTCTAAATGCTGAGGGTACATTCTAGGTCGTTGAATAGGTTTCAGAATCATCATTGTTTGGACTTTCCAAATAACTTGCATGGCATTCTGTAGCAGAAAAAATCACCTTTACCCTACAATAAATCTGCTAAGAAGAAGGAAGAGAAGGACAGAATCAATGCACAGGAAGAATTATCATCATTTGAACACACAGATGGTGTAATAAAGTTCTTAATTGCTGGAGTGGTGAGCAATGACTTTACTGTCGTGTAGCAGGCAGATCAGAAAAGTCTGTTCTCCAAGTACTCTGATTCCACTTTAGTATCCGCTTTTAATGAGAACAACTGTGCCTACCCAAGCAATGATTTGAATAAACTGAAGACAGCTCTTTAGCTAACATTTTACATTACTGACTGATGATGAGAAAGGAAAAAATCAGGCTGAAGTCCATTTTCAGAGCTAAACTTTAGGAAAATTTAGGTGAATTTTAAGAAATGTTCTGTTATGTGAAGGCATATTTTATGTTATTTTTGCTGTGTACAAAACCTGGCACATAACATTTCACAAATATAAATTTCTTAAATACAAACAAAAAAAGGTCTTTTATAATAAAAAGTTCCCTTTTGCCATTTAAAATGAGTCACTTATGTTAAGTGTATTTTAAACGTAGAACAAAGCAGTTTTGTTTCCTAATGATTGTAATGACAGTATGAACTGAAGAGCATTCTCTATTGGGTTGAGAGAGTACTCCCTTATTCACAGCTTTTCAGACTTGAAAGTCAAAAAAATAATGGTTCCAGTAGTAGATTTGACTACTACTTAGGGGAAAGGGGAGAGAAGTTGGGTTAGAAACTGGGTTAGAAACTGGCTGGCTGGCCAA
>VWZK01005961.1:8323-40166 GCA_013396935.1 Baryphthengus martii
AAGCTGAAATAATACTCATTTTTCTGCCTGCTTTTTGAGACTATGCCACAGAATGCAAAATGCAAAATGCTCTAGAAACTGAATTTAAAAAAAAACAACACAGAGTAAGCCAACATGCTGTAGAAACTGAAGCTAAGAGAAGTATTTTGCTGAGCTGGAAGCAATAAAGGACTACAGATCCTTGTTCAGCACTAGTTGTTTCCTGCAGTCCTGTGTCCTAAGAACGGGTTTCAGAAATTAGAGCAGTTTAGCCTGGTTAAGGGAAGGTAACTGCAATGCCTTTCAGCTTGAGTGATTGAAGGTGTTTCCTTAGTTTGATTACATGATTATATACATTTAAATCTAGTGATTAATTAGTTGCCTCAGGTTTATGAGCTATAAAGATAGTACTTACCTCTCCAACACTCCACCTAATCATGAAGAATTAAAAAAAAAAAAGAAATAGAGTGAAATAGATTATTATATCTGAAGATTTCTTATCTGTATTGTTGCATAAATATCACTAGCTGGTTTTTGAAAGGTTCAGAAATAATTATTTCAGCAGTGGTTTATTTCATTCATACCTTACAAACACTTGTAGTGGAGCTATTGATCTGTCTCAAGACAGAATAAAGGATCTGCCTTAAATATCCAAATTCGTGCTCTTCCTGGGGTGTGGAAGTGCACAATGAACTCTATGTGAGCTTTAGCAACGCTTTCCTTAGTGGCTCAGCTTTCCCAGGCTCCTTCTTTGAAGAACTACTCACTGGTAGGTGAAGGGCCCTTCCCATTTCTGTTCTCGTCATGTTTGCCATGAATTAGTGAAATGAAAAATGGTGTTATTCTTTCTGAGCACTCCTATAATGGATTTCTGTGCTGAACACAGATGAAATGGGAGACTGGCATTTAAAAGGTTATAGCTACCTCCTAAAGCAATGCAACCCAGATGGAGACAATTTTTAATTTATTTATTTGTTTCTAAAAGCATCTTTTGGTGCAGTAATGTGAACACTGAAGAGTTACCTTTGCTTTAGATTTAACCATTGGGACAATCATCCATACCATACACAAATTCTGAAAAAACACTTTGCAAAAATATCTTGTTTACGTTATGCAATTATTTTAGCTCTCAAGCCTATGAAAAAGTTAAATAGATATTAGTACTTCACTAATAACTTATTGAGTGTCAAGCAAAGTGTACATGTTCTCCCTGTAAGCTTTGGGTTGTTTTGGGTTTTTTTTTTTGTTTTTAATGAGCTGCAGCTTCCAGCATTGTTATTCTTATCTAGCCTAAGCTTTTTATTTCCCTTCTTTTTGTTTTTGTTTCTGTATAGGTTTCACTTTGGCTATTATCTCCCACCTTTTCTGCACCAGGTGTGCCATGTTTGCAGCTAAACTTCTCACTCATATGATGGTTGCTTGTTTGGGAACTCAGGTAAGAAAAAAGGCTGAAGTCTTCAAGTGTAAATTAAGTACATCTTTACATTCATTTTCCTCACTTCCATGTCCATGTCTGAAAAGACCTCATTTTCTTTTTCACAGTATAATAATTTTTTGAAAATGTAAAATTTTAGCCTATTATATATATAATTAACCCAAGATTCATAATCCTGCATTGGGAGTTCAACTAAAATGATACATTTTTCGAAAAAATTTAGAGAAAAGCCACATGAGCCACATACAGCCTTGATGTGGAATTATAAATGTTTTGATATAATTGAGACAAAAGAGTTCCATCATTAACATCACTATTATTTTTTTTAATTATTAAATAGATCAGTGTCAGTAGTCGTAAATTCTGTGTGAAAGGTTTAGTTTGAGTAGATTAAAGCTCTTTTGCACTCTTAGTATTTGCAGGAAGGTATAGTTATGAAAAATGTAAATAACAAATGAACTTTAGAAAGTCTTCCCAGTTCTCTCACAGTGGTTCAAATAGTAGATAACAAGATGTCATCAAACTGAAGGAGTATGTCAAAGGAGAGTTTGTCTGTCCTGTAAAATACCAACTTCCTCAGCTTTGTAGTGGAAAGCTATGAATAACCTCAAATATCTTAAAATTATGGAAATATTCCTTCAGAAGGAGACTTTATGTGTCTTCTTTAATGCTAGAAAGATGATGTAAGTACAAATTTAAATATACGCTGAAGGCAGGGATGCTGAGAGAATTTGAATATATTAGCAGACAGATAATGTGTCATATCAGGGAAATACTCTGTAGATAATTGAAACAGCCCTGTGTTATATGTAGAAGTTGAGAAGCTGGCATTTCTCTCCAACATGCTTTTGTATACTGCTGTGGTTAATACTTCATTTTATTCACGTTACCCCGTGCTCTAGTTCTTTGCTGTACAAAGTGCACTGAATAATGTTCGTCACGCAACTGGACTGAGAAGTAGGAAAGGTCCTTGCAGTGCTTCTGGAGATCGCTGGAAACCAGGAGGTTTATTGCATCTTAGTGTATAAAAGTAGTTTGACGTCTCCCTTCTTGATTTTTGAAACACGTAGTGTTTTTTAATGGTTCTTTGTAGTGGCACGGAAAGCTAGTTTGTTCCAGGGACCTGTATTGTGCGTGGTCACTAGTGTACAGATGTGCAGACTTCAGGTGGGATACATATCTCATAAGATAGGTAAGGAATTGCATGTGGTAAAGTGTCAAGATTGTGCAAAAACAAGACTACTTGAGAGTTTAGCAGCACATTTTGCAGTCCAATGACAGATCTTGCAAAAGCATCTACTTCTCCTTTGCAGCGAGTATTGAATTGTCTGTGTTCCCAGAATTGTTTAGTATTTTGCATGTCATGGAAATATCCTTGTCTATGTTGCATTCTTTCTGTTTGCAATCTTTTCAAAGACCTTTAGTGATATGTTGCATTTCCTGTACAGTGAAACTTGTTTCTTTTTACAATGAGTTTGTTTTTCACAGAAGTCTTTATTTTTTTTTTCTCTATAATGACTCCTTACCAGGTGTTTCTGACCCATTAAAACATCTTAATTTACACACAGAATCACACAGAATGATTGAGATAGGAAAGCACCTCTGGAGGACGTCTTGTCCAGCCCCATTTCTCAAGCAGGGACACCTAGAGCTGGTTGCCCAGAACCACATCCAGAAGGAAATGGGGTTAGTCAGGCATGATTTGTGCTCCTGTCCTTGCCCTAGGTACAGTTTCCAGCAGGATTTATGCTGTCACTCTCCTGGGGACTACAGTCAGGCTTGTTGATGTGTAGTACAGAAGTCTTTTTTCCAGGAATTTTAAATTCATCTCTATGCCTAAAATCAGAAGGAAGGACAAAACTAAACTGACACCTCACTTGTACAAGAACCATCTTTAAACATGGCATTAAAGGATCGTTTTCATAACCATCTCTACCTTGGGTGAAGAGTCGAAGCCTAACTGCATGCTCAAAGCTCTCAAAACCCCGAAATAAGTTGTATGTTAAATCCAAAAATTTATCCCAAATTAGAATCTGTTGCATTTCGAGGCATTACTTGTGTGACCTGCCTTGGTCCTCAGTTTCAGTCTAGCTATTCGGTAAGGTATCTTTCTCATCCTTAGAGTTACTTAGCTGCAGTAGTAGCTAGTGAACTTATTTCTGAAGATACCCTGAACATGATTTTCCTGCTTTACCTATAAAATTTTAATTCTGGGTCTTAACAAGCTGCTAAAAATCATGTTCCTCCATTCTTAAGCCAGTGCTGAAGACGCTTTGCTGTAAAAGGTACATCACACTGTCACATTCACACTTGCCAAAGAACGTATAGTTGGAGCAGGTACTGCTGCTTATGGGAAGCATTTCACTTCAACAGTATATTCAATTGAAATTCAGTTTTCATGAAGGAATTCTATTATAGCCTGAATTTATGATTTCTGACATCTTATGATATTACTGACATCCTGACTTACGGTAAGTCAACTTATCTCTAAAATGTGCACGGACAAAGATAAACAAAGATGTTTTTAAAGCTTGACCTGAATGGGAACTAAAACAAAAACTTCCTGGATTTTCTGTTAAATGAGTCTTTACTTAGATATTATAAACATATCACTTTTAAATTTTTCTATGGTGATGTGCAAGCATATTGCCAGTAGCACGCCTGGCACGTTCTTATCTAACAGTTCCAGGTTTCAAATCTTACCACTGTCGTAATCTCATAAATTTCCTCTCAAGGCTGGGCAGAAGCACAGGCACGGCTGGAGACCAGCTCAGGTAGAGACTAACGGCCCAAGGCTGAGTTTAGAGAGAGCTACTAGGCCTTGGATTGAGTGTGTAGGTGGAGGGTCCAATTGAGACTGGTCAGGACCATTGCAGTGCATTAGCGCACTCAGTGCCCTGACAAAAAGGCAGCTTCTCCCTTTTTTTATCTTGATTTAAAGAATTTGAAGAAAGAAGGGAGGGTTTGAAGTTCTTCACTTTTCAATCTTTCTTCTTGTAAGTAGAACAAATTTTGAGAATTAGTAAAAAGGAAAACTTATCTGAAGGGCATGTGCTTCATGGGTGGAGAAAAGTGGGAATCCTTAATGCAGGAAAAGAACACAAAAGGTACAGATTAAGAAAGGATTTCCTACTGATATGTAAGACCATAAAAATGCCGTTGTTGTCTTTCTTTCTTCATGTACAAAAGCAATCCTGAGATATCAGGTATCACTGGCTCCTAGAATACCGTGCTCAGTTCTAGCTGCTGAAGGGCTTTGGAAGTAAGAAAGTGAAGTTCAGCTTGAGCCCACAGGCTTTCCTGTCTGCTGGCTGTTTTTTATTTAAATAGACGTCCTTTAAACTTTTAGATGCATTACTGGTCTGTGCAGAACAATTTGTGAGAACAGTTCCATGTGGTGTGTAAATACAGGAATTTAATTTAATTACAGAAATAGTTTAGTACAGTTTTTAGTCCTTTTGTTATTCATCCTCAACTGCTAAAATCCAAGAGTGAACTGAACTACTGCACTAGCTGTCCTAAACAGTTGAAGGAAAATCTTTATATGGTTACTTGTGATAATGTTGGCATATGTTCTGCCTAGAAAAAAATATCCTGTTTAGGAAACCTGAGTTTAACAGAAAACTCTAAACCAGAAGGTATTTGTACAGCTCTACTACCTGCAGCTATTTGGAGAGCACGTTTAGATATTTATAACATAATAATAGGATTAGATATTTACAATATAATTAAAAGTGGTGTAGTTTTGCTAACCAATGACTCTGTATGACAGGAGTTTTTTTGACAGTTTTAACTGAAAACTTAAAACGTGAAAATCAGTATTTAATAATTCCTAGTTTAAATACAAGGAAAATGTTAACTCTTGGTATCTATTAGATCTCAAACTGTTCTAGAGAATGAAGGAAACTGGTGTTTCTGTGTTAGAAAAAAAAAGCAACCCCAAACTAAGAAGCTTTTCAGGTTGTCTCCCCTGTTTTATACATAGATAAATAACTAATTTGCCTCTGATTTCTTCGCTGGATGTTTATTAGGCCTGTGGTAAATTTTAAATAAATAAATAAATTTTAAAAATCACTGCCAGTTGCAAGAATCACTGTTATCTGTAGATGGCAGTCAAACCTTTTCAGAACACTGCTGAGGAATTTCCTCTTCTGAGGCTGTGCCCGCTTTGCGGTTTCTCGCAATAACTCGTTACTCTGTCAGGGATGGGGAATGATGATTCACAATATTCGACCTTCATTTCACTCTCGGTATGTCTGGAGTTAATGGGGCATTTGCGAAGCGTTCAAGAATGGATGATTCACTGCGTTTGATGAAGCTCGTTGGAAAGACATAAAAGGCTAAACGTTTATAAAGTTATTCCTTTCCGTTCTGATATTTAGTCAAAGTATCATGATGTCTCCAGCAAACATTATTTCTTGAATCATTAGTTAGTCATAGCATTTTGTTTGTTTGTTTGTTTAACCAGCATGTTATACATTCATGCAACGATACCTTAAATACACAAGGGAAAAAAATTACTGAGAGTTTCAGTTTTGGAGTAAATTTCGCTGAAGATTTGTACATTTGAAAAATTATAGTATAATAACACACTTCTCAGTGTCTCAACACAGTCATGCTAATCAATAAGACTCTCCTTCTCAAAAAACCCAAACAAGCTATAAACCTAGATTACGATCTTAATAGGAACCATTGCTTATGGCTCCCAGGCTTTGCTTGGGAATTCCCAGGCAGAAATACGTGAATAAGCACTTTGTACGTGGCTTGTGCACATACACTCAGCTTGATGCATCTTGTCCACGCCAATCTGAGCGGGGATGCGTAGGCTGTTTCTGCAGCACATGCTGAACATTGCAAATGACATGAGCACGTGCTAAGTTCTCCTTTTAGATTTTTTTTGTGTGTGTGCACTGGTGAGCTGCTCTATATATGTGCAGTAGCTTTTTCTCTGGGATAGCTGAACATTCCCAATAACTATGTACAAACGGCCTGCTGTTTTTCTGGCCGGTGATGTGAAATTAAAGCCTAATGCTCAAACAGAAAAAAACAGAGGTGCGTGGGGAACTGTGTAATCCTATTTTTGTCAAACCATAACTGCATATTTTCTAATTTAACCAGTCCTGAAGCTACAGTAGCATTTAGCATCATTACCCGTGACTGTAGTATCTGTAATAATTACCAAGCTGTCAAGCCAAATAGATCCTACCATCGACTTTGATAGAAGTGCATGGTGAAGACTTATACTTAAAGTGTTTAACTGTTTGAAAGTTGTGTGTTGTTCAACCTGAGCAGAAATACAAACATACGTGTCAGTTACATTTTTAAAGAAGTAATTGTGCACATAAGGCTAGTTTAAAAAATTGAAATTGAAAATTGTAAACTGCAGCCGTGGTGGAATTGTTTGTTTTTTTTTATTTGGACTCACTCAGATTTGGAGGAAGACACACAATTCTTCCAAAACTAAGATAAATTTTAAAGGCATCATGAAATTTTCAAGAAGTGATTAAGGAGCAGGATACGAATGAATGATCACAGAGCCTGTAGCTTCTGCCATTGTATAAAAGAAGTGAAACTTCTGCATGAAGTGTGAAATGTTGTTTTTGCTGTATCGTTGTTAATCTTAACCCTTCTTTTCTAAACTAAAGAAATTCTTTTTCTCCCATACACCATCAGTGCTTTACTATGCAGTCAGAGCACAGTTGCCCAGGGTGAGGGAGTTTGCTCTACAAAACCCAGTTGTCCTTGAGGACAACTAAGCCTGAGATTTCCTTACTGGAACCTGAGAGCAGTAAATGATGCTGAACGTGTTACCATCAGCCCTTCATGAAGTTGTAAGGTTTGAGAAGAAACAAAAGAGAACTGGACCCCCTGACGCAGAACTGCTGCCCGCTCTGGGAGTTCAGCTCCATGTTAATGTGTTGTATCCTGACACTCTTCAGTGAGAAATGTTTCAGTAAGAAGAGTGATTAGTAGGTAGTCTTCTTCCACTCTTAATGTGAGTGTTCCTGTCTTTGGGATAATAATGTCTAAAAATTCTCATTTAATGAAGGAGAGATTCTACGGGTGTTACGACAGAAAGTGGCAAAGACTTCCACTTCTGTTAAAGGAATATTGTCTCTTACTCAATAAAACTGGGCATTCTTTGTATTTTGGATGATTTGATGTCATTAAAGTGACCAGAGCCTTTCTCAAATGGGTACTCACCCATTAACTCCCTAGGTGGGATACCTTAATGTCTAGATTTCTTAAGGACGTTATGCAATCTCTCTGTCCTTGCACAAATTCTGTTAAGACAGTAGTGGAATATTGCATTCATCCTAGGATAAGTGAAGTTTCCATAGGATGGGCGGATTTTTGTGCTAAGTCTTTTGAAGTCATATTTCCTAATAAAGGAAGACAGTCATTCTGGTGATCATGTGATTTCAGGGGAATAAATATCTTGGCTTTCATTACTTCCACGGAGGCTGGAGTAGTACTCAAGAATCAGCGCTAAACTTTGGTTGATACCACATCATTTGCTCTGTTGATCAAATACAAGAATGACATTTATGTTTTCCAGCACATTTGTCTGTATTTACAGTTAATTTCCATTTTGCAGTAGAGGAGTAGTGAAATCAGTTAAAATTGCTCTTTCTGTAGAAATTAGAGTTCTGTGCATCATTGCTAGCTAAGACACTTGTTAGGGATGTCAGAAGGGAATGATGCATCAATAAGAATATTTTTGTGGTGAGCCTGCTTTCACCAGTTCCATATATGACATTTGTATGGTCACAGCAAACAAATATTAGTTGTTTCACCACAGCGGTGATGATGTTCCAGGGTATGTGATCATAGAATCATAGAAGTTGAAGGAACCTCCCACTAGAGCAGGTTGCTCAGACCCTCAACCAGCCTGGTCTCAAACACTTCCAGGGATGGGGCTCCATAGCTTCTCTGGGCAACCCGTTCTAGTGTCTCACCACCCTCAGAAGAAAGAAATTCTTCCTAACCTCTAATCTAAATCTACTCTGCTTTGGTTTGAAACCACATGGCCTTATAGAAAGTCCCTCCCCACTTTTCCTGTAGCCCCCTTCAGATACTGGAAGGCTGCTAGAAGGTCTCCCCAGAGCCTTCTCTTCTCCAGGCTGAACAGATCCAACTCCCCCAGCCTGTCCTCCCCCTGGGAGAGACGCCCATAGGAAATGCGATGTATATTCCCTAGTCCTGCTGGTAACGTGTTGCAGTATACTACAACGTGTATTTCTTGGAGTCTCTCTATGTTCTTTATTACCTACACAAGAAGAATCAGCACCTTTCCTCCCAGTGGCTGTGTCAGTGGGTTTCCTACTGAACTAATTAATTACTTATTAGCCGATTTCAGTTATTCCCGATGAGTCCGAGCACAGTGTTAAGTTCACGTGGCTTCTTTCAGAAGCAGTTTCAACCAGTAATAAGTAGAACTATTTGGGGATTAGTTTACATAAAAGACGATTTCATAGCGGAGTAATCTAAACTGAGTGCTTTTATAGTAGAGTAATACAATTTTATGATCAGTAAGGCTCTGAGGGCCCATCTCTGTTACATCTGTTACTACTTTTGAGTCTGCAATATCCAAGAAGAATCCGATAAAGTCAAAGCTGGAGCTAATCAGGGGTTTGTAGCAGAAGAAATTGTCATTTATCTCAAGATGTCTACATCTCTATAAGGTGTATTGATAATATATATATATGCACACATTTTAAATACATGTATAAAAGCTGTCCTCTGGTGATAGATAAGGTGTTTGAAGTCCTTTAGAATCTGAGGGTCAAGAAATCCTTTTCTCAAGTAGTGGGGCACCCGATCATTAGAATAAGTATTATACAGGATACAAGGGTAAGGATGGACTCTTACTATAAATCAACAAGTGGTTCGTTACCCTAATCACCTAAACACCTTCTGAGGAAATGAGTAGTTTTCCTACAGGAACCTTATTGCAGCACCATCCCCTTTTTGCCAGAAGAGGGAGTCATTTTGCCTGTGGAGGGAGTTCATCAGATGTCAAACCGCTGTGGCTCGGAGGGTCTTGCTACCAACACGACTCCACCTGCAGATGAGCTGAAGCTCAGGCAAAAGTAAAAGGCACTGCAGATACTGTAAGAGCAGATCTTTAGGGTCTCAGTGTAGGGAGTGCGGAGATGTAGAAGCAGCTGTCCCATGGGAAAAGGGCAAGAAGTGCTCTGGTAATCACAGCCAGGTGATAGGGAATGTAACAAAAAAAATGAAATATATAATTTAAATTTTCTGTTACATTTTTTCATCAAACAGTGCAGGAGTTCAGTCTCTGATAAGTTATCACTACAGCAGTACCCACATATTTATTCTTTTGCTATTCATAGGGATAGAGTTACTTTGCCACCCTTGTTCACTTTTCTGGTGTTGAGTCACCACGTAGTGTTAATGCACAGGCTGTTAGTATCTTCTTATAGATTATCTCCTCGCGTTTGCCAAAACTCAGATATATGAGCAGTACTCTAACATATGTTAGAACTCTGCTACATTATCTCACACCTCCTGTCCTCATTGCAAACAGTCAAATGTTCTGTTTATCATTTTAAAGTATAAGTGTATGAGATTTCTATCAGCTAATGCCTTCCAGCTCTTTTTTCATTATACCCTATTTTTTCCCAACATCGCAAACAGTTGGGGACCACACACGGAGAGCAGTAGACAAGAAGATTCCCAAGTTGCCTATTCATTATTTTTCTCTGTACCTTACTGTGAAGCAGGTTAGACTCTGCCTCATGCTTTTCATTGTCATTTTTTTTGACTCTTGCTCCCATTTTCTGCCTCCTTTCTTCCTCTCCCTTTGTTCTGTCCACTCACACATGCCATCCTGCTTTAATAAATGGGTAGATAACTTCTCCTAATTAGCAAATCTCCCATTGCTCGTTTCCCTGCTAAAAGCTTTCCTCAGCCCTGTCTTGACGGAGAGAACCTCACCAGTTGCTGTCACCCATAAATTCAGGCCCTAGCAACAGCTGTGCAGTGTTAATCTAAAGTTTCCAAAACATTCTTAATTTAGCTTATATTTTGGAGGAATAAATCCATAGGCTTTCATGAACAGTAGTGCCTCGATGGTTTTCCTTTACAGCTAATTAAAATTATACTAACTGCTGAACGTTTAGCTTCTGTTTTCACTCCACCGCTGTCACTGTGTTTGCTGACTTCCATGTGCGTGAATATCCACAAAAGTATTTTCAAAGGGTCTTTTTGTTTCCATTTTCGGCAGTTTTTCTCATGACCTCCTTCTTCGTATTTACCAATTGGCGAATGTTCCATACACATTAGATTAACAAGTCCTTTTCAAGATTCAATTGGCTTATTTATTGGTATAAATGAAACCACAGCCCAACCTGGCCAGATTCATATGGCAAGTGTAGTTTTAAGTGTATTTGGGACCCTGATTTAATCTGAAAATATCTGAATAAGATTTTCATAAGTTCCAGCTTACTAAAAGAATGATGACAATTAATTGTAATTAAATACTCTTGTATAATTTCTGTTAACTTAATCAGCAAGCTATAGTCAAATTTTATACACTTAGTGGCTGTGATTTTCTTCATATGGTGGTTTTTCCCTGTTCTATGGAAAGTGCCTTTTGAAAATGCTATTATGTGGTTTTGCAAGAATCAGACAAATAGGTCATAACACAAAGACAAGACAGACCGTTTGTTCAATTTGGTTATTCTTTTATTGCCCCACAGAGGTCATGACAGTATTCTCTGCTAAATAAAATATGATTTGAAACAAAAACACTAATGCAAATGTAGTTCCACCTCACTCAACATGAGGAAAAGCTTCTTTTCTTTCAGGGTGACAGATCCTAGAACAGGCTGCCCACGGGGGTTGGAGTCTCCCGAGGTCCTTCCCACCCCTACCATTTTAGGATTCTAGGATCTGAATAGACTCTGAACAATCACCACGAAAACCTTAAATGCTGGGAATGCTGCTGAACGATCAGTGAAACAATGAAGAATTTGGGCCAGAGGTAGAAACCAGGAGCATATAAAGTATGTGTTCATAGGCAGAAAAAAAGAAACCGGTCATGTTTAGTCACGAAAAAAGGCTTACAAACCACCACAGCTGGTCATAGACTACACTATGATTTTTTTTTTTTTTCATTTTTTTTCTCTGTGTTAACAGACCTGGAAATCCAAGCAGTCTAAAACATTGCTGGCATTAGAGGGCCTCATGGAACACTATTGCAAAGCATATGACCAGATCATGTCACCTACTTCAAAACACTGCACAAATCAGTTCAAACCCACTGAGGTGCTGTTTTGATGAGAAGCCAGTCACTGAAGGGATGTTGTATATCAAATTCTGCTCAGTGCTTTCTGAAGGAACCAGGAAAGATCTTTTTGGAATAAAACAGATGAAAGAATAGAGATTGGCTTCTAAAACACAAGGCACGTTCATCAGCAGAAATTAATTTGTGTGGCTGGACCGTCTGCTGGGGATGATAGAACTTTATGTGCCTGTAGGTGAGAAAAGAGAGGAGAATAAGCAAACAGGAGATAATGAACAACTTTGGTTTTCTTCTTAGCTGGAATGGGATGGGAATCTTCTCTTAGTCAATAACTGTGGATCAGCTGACAAGAAGTAACTTGGAAAGCACAGGAATTCAAAGTCTTAAGGTTGGTTTTCTGTGAAGAGAATTGAATCAAGTGAACCCTCTGACATCTCATCATTTACCCAAGGCTATGAAATGTTTGCTTCACCCAAGAGGACAGATTTTCTGATGGAAAATCCAATATTGATTCCCAGTCCTTTCATATAGTGTTCAAAGACTTCCAGCATTTTATTGTGTCCTGCAGCAGTTTTAGAGAGATACTGCTCTAGCCCATGGTCTGACAGAGAACTGTGTGTTCCAACCAGTCCAAGCATAGCTCTTTCACCACTGCGTAGAAGCAGGTGGCAAACATGGGACATACAAATGTTTTTGATACGTTGTACGAGGTCAAGAAATCCTCCTCACGTCTACAGCGTCCAGGTTCAAAATCAGGAAAGAAGTCAGCCTTGAAAGTAAGTTAGGAAATAATCTCTGCTTTTGAGATAAAAAGAAATTTCTGAAGCAGCAGCTGAAGCCCTCGTTCATGAAAGGTGACCCTTTTTTCATGTGTTCCCACAATGAGAGCAACATGGGGAAGAGAGGGATGAAGAAGTCGTAGGATGTAATTGTCTCTTCCCATGAAGATACATCAATCCTCTCAATCAAATGTACATGGGTATTTTATCTTCCCACCACCTCTTTCACAGGTGTGCATGATTCAGCACAAAGCAAGTGAGAGGCAGGTAGAGAAACACACAGCTGTATACAGAGCTGGCTGTTCCATAGAAGTCCACATTTAGTAGTGGCTCATAGTTACTGCTGTTTGTTACTTCTGAAGTATTTGAAAAATATTTGAGGTTGTGCTTGTGTGTAATCTGTGATCTAGATGCAGTAGTGTACTTCAGTTAGAGACAATTACATGAACATTTTTGAAAGGTCTCGGTGGGAGATAAAAGGCTGAGCTCCACAACAAAATCTGTCCTCACGTTACATCACGCTCTTTAATTGGTGCAGATCCTCACAGTCTCCTACCCTTCAGCAGAGTTTTGGGTAGATGGGTGGTTAATGTGTTCCTCAAGCCTCATCATAATGATTGCTAAGTCATTAATTGGTTGTGAGACGTAGAGTCCTACCCTTGACCTGGGATGGTTTAAAGCGATGTTTAACCTCAGGAGGTTAAACAAGACCAAGTGCAAGGTTTACCTTCACAACATCTGGGTGGGGGCAATACCAAGCACCGACAGGCTGGGCAGTGACTGGCTTGAGAGCAGCCCTGAAGAAAAGGACTTGGGGATGCTGGTAGACGAGAAGCTCAACATGAGCCATCAGTGCACGCCTGCAGCCCAGAAAGCCAGCCCTCTCCTGGGCTGCATCAAGAGAAGCGTGGCCAGCAGGTCAAGGGAGGTGATTCTCCCCCTCTACTCCACTCTGGTCAGACCCCACCTGGAGCCCTGCCTCCAGTTCTGGAGCCCCTACGACAAGAAAGATCTGGACGTGCTGGAACGTGTCCAGAGAAGGGCCTCGAGGATGATCCGAGGGCTGGAGCACCTCTCCTATGAAGACAGGCTGAGAGAGTTGGAGTTGTTCAGCCTGGAGAAGAGAAGGCTGTGAGGAGACCTTATTGTGGCCTTCCGGGATTTGCAGGGGGCCTACAAGAAAGCCAAGGAGGGACTTTTTAGGATGTTTAGGTAGTGACAGGACAAGGGGGAATGGGTCCTAACTAGAGGAGGGTATGTTTAGAGTGGATGTTAGGAAGAATTTCTTCCCCATGACGGGGGTGAGACAGTGGCACAGGTTGCCCTGAGAGGTGGTGGAAGCCCCATCCCTGGAAGTTTTTAAGGCCAGGTTGGATGCGGCTCTGGGCAACCTGCTCTAGTGGGAGGTGTCTCTGCCTGTGGCAGGGGGGTTGGAACTGGATGATCTTCAAGGTCCCTTCCAGCCCTGATGATTCTATGATTCTATGTTCATAAATTAATCTTTATGTTCTGTATACACAGGTACCTTGTCTTCTACTTCATGCAGACCAATATATGGCATTAATACTTGTCAGTTCGTTACTAACTTTTAGCTGAGATCAGATATAATGGCAATGAATCACTTTGGGATAATTATTAGTTTGGGTATCTCAGCTTCCCAACTTGGAAGAATGAAAGCTTTTGGGATATGTTTGGTAGTAAATGCTGTCTGTTGCTAAAATATGTTTTGTTAACTTCAGAGTGGTTTCTTAAAGCCTTTCATGAAAGTGGTTTCACTGGCAAAAGAATGGAATGAAAGCAAATAAGGAAGTTGGATGAAATGGTGTTCACCATTGTCATTACTAAGCCTAAAGCATTAGCTCTTCATCCACCTTCTGTATTGGAAAGGTCACATTTATCTTCCTCTACCCATGTGAATTTTTTTCCTCCACAGTGTATTCTTGGCTACGTTTATGTAATAGTTTTAAATTAATTTAGCTGTGATGTTTCTAGCATTTAGGTTGTAAGCTTTCTTTGTTCCGTGGCTGTACACTCAGTACTACTGAAAGGACAAAATGTTGTCTTAATTGTACAAGTAGATCATGCCTGACATAGGAAGCAAATGTAAGACTGTGCTGATCTTCAGTTGAGAAGCATAAATGGAAAACAGGTCTTTTTATCACAAGTGCAGACAAGTAATTGCCTTAAAATCCAGTGATAGCCATGGACAGAGCCTGCAGCTGAGCTTGCTCTGCCTGGGAGCAGGAGTCAATGGGAATTTCCCACCAAACCCTTCTTCTCTTGTTTCCTAGAGAATTTTCCTTTGAATTGATAATAAACTTTTGAAAATCTCAGCCTGTTCTAGAGGCCCAGAAAGTATATATTTTGTGATAATAAAATATAGGAAGAGTCCTGCCTGAAGGTACCTGTTCACAGCTGTCGCTGTTAACATCCTGCTGCAGTGTGTGACACTCATCCACGTGCACAGAGCTGGTCTTTCAGGTATGGTGTTTGTTTTTTTTCAACCTGTGTATTGAGACCGTTGACTTTTGGAGCTGGAAACACAACATATCACTTTGCTGACATGCCCCAGAGGCAGGTGTCACTCTTCCCTCCAGCTCTCACGACGGCAACTGTTCTTACTGAGCTCGACCACAGGAGAAAGCACCTTCAGAAACTTCCTTTGTCTGGAAATGCTGAGATGTGCAGCCCTTACTAGTGAACCTGATGAATCCTAGATTACAGTAGATAGTCTGTTTATCAAAGGAAAATAGAAACAGATTTTTATAACCTCCGAAATTACTGACACATTATCTTCAAAATGTTATAATATTCTACAGATTTTGCTAACATTCAGCTGTCTATAACACAACAGTAGGTCCCTTTTTCAAAATTAACTGCCTAATTAGTTAATGCAGTTTTTCAAAACTGGAAACATTTTTTATAAAGCAAAACCAAATTAACCTGAGCTTTTATTTTTCAGTAGTTCATTGCCTGCTTAATTAGCCCACAGTTATATACAGGTTCCTACTTGTAGCTTCATTGGTTTTATAAAGTGCTGCACCATTTGTGATACTTAAAATGTTTTAAACATTCTAAATAAATAGAAATTTGAAGAAAAGAGCTCACCTGGAGAATTTTTAGTAGAAAGAATCTACTTTAGCTTTGGCTCTAGCAGACATCTTTCCTGCCTGCAGTTTCCACTGAACACTGCATCATATTAACCTTAAAATATTAATCATATTTTAAGTTTCTGAGGGTTGTTGGTGGAGAGATGCATCTATAGCAGATAATTCTAACTTTGGAGGTCATTACTTGCCATCAGTGATGAAAATGTAAGCGTAGCTTCGCTTGACTTAATTTCATGTTCCTCCACAATTTAGTCTTCAATTGACCACAAGAAGTTGTAGTGATGCTGTCCTAACACCCACTGGATGATCTTGGATGCTAGATAATCCTGGGTAGGTCCATCACTTGGACCATCTGGTATGTCACACAGCTGTGACATTTTGTAAGACTTCATTTGGCACCATCCTAATTTTTGAGCTACTCTACAGGTAAAAAGTTGAGTCAGTTGTAGACAGAGTAGCTAGCTTTCAACCAAGGTCTGGCATTATGCTTTCAAAACCTCAGATGAACTTACTGCATTTATTTCAGGGAACAGAAACGGAATTTGTAAATACGACTGCGGTTCTGTAGAGTAAAATAAATGGGTAGAGTCCCTATAATTTAATTTTCAGCGTTTCTGGCCTGAAACAAAGGGTTTTGTGATGTATTCTCAGCTCAGGCTCAACATTCTATTTTCTAATATTACTTCATGCCTGCTTGTCAAGGCTTTGAACTGAGCATTGTAGATTATTGTCATCAAATGAAAGAAACAAATTCATGAAGTTAATGGGCTCTTGTTTGATAATTACAAAATAATATGCTTTAAATAATCTAGCAAATTAGGAGCTGTCATTCACTTGCTAATAACGTGCGCTAAGATAGAATGAGATAGATGGATTAATTATGACACATGCCCCAAAATAATTTGCTACATCACGTTGTTGAACATACTTTTTTTTAATACAGCCAGTGGTTTCTAACTAAGATTTGCCAAGCTTTGTGCAGTAGCTTCCTATGACAGACTTTATTGTTCAGAAAAGTCAAATATCACTGATAAATCAGGAACATGTAATAGTCATCTCAGACTGTAAGTTCTCTTTCCTTTCCCTGTCCTACCAAGAGGTCCCTGCACGTCAGGTGGAAATCTGGGGACAAGTATTTTCCTTATAGTTTCCTTTTAACCCCAGTCCAACAGCGTGGTCAGTTTAATAGTGTAATTGCCCTCTCTTTGTTTATTGGGACCCAGCAGAATAATAACAGTAGCTGTGTTCTCAGATGATACAGGGTTTCTAAACTAATTCTCTCGTTCTAAATTCTGTGCTTAGATTTATGTTTTTCTTGCTTATTTTTATGTTTCCTTTCGGAATTATTGTGCTGCTAAAAAAAACAATTTAAATTTTAAATCTCATAATAATATGCTTTGTGTATTGCAATTCCAGGATGCATTTAGTGTTGTCATATCTGCAAAGTTCAGTTCCAAGCTTAATCCCACTGCTGAGCGCTGGTTTGCTAACTTTCAGTCAGAGAGAGTTGAATATTTACCTTGAACTCACTGTATAATTACAGTAGTAGCCTAAGGGGTAAGCCCTGCCCTGAAATGTTTGGTCTTTAAAATATTTTCAGAATGATAAAATGGAAAATACATTTAACAAGGAGAGTGATAAATTTACAGTCCCGCTGAACAGGTCAGCAGTATGTAAAAGGCATTAAATGGATTTTATCCAAAGCCTGTTTCATCCTACAGGTGTTGGTCAACTTGGACTGGGTCCATGTAATTGTTTTTTGTTCTTTGTGATATTAACAAATTACCCCCCTGTCGTGGTTTAACCCCAGCTGGCAACGCAGCACCCACATAGTTGCTCTCTTACTCCACTCCTGGTGGGTTACAGGGAGAGAATCAGAAGAAAAGTGAGAAAAAAACTCCTGGGCTGAGATAAAGACAATTTTCACCATCACAAAGGTGAAGCAAAATTCACGTGCACAAGCGAAGCCAAGCCAGAAACTCATTCACCGCTTCCCATAGGCAGGCAGGTGTTCAGCCATCCCCAGGAATGCTCCATCACGCGGATCGGTGACGTGGGAAGATAAACTCCATCTCTCTCTGAACATCCGCCCCTTCCTTCTTCACCCAGCTTTAGAGGCCGAGCATGAGGTCATATGGTGTGGAATATCCCTTTGGTCATCTAGGGTCAGCTGTCCTGGCTGTGTCCTCTCAAAACTTCTTTTGCACCCCCAGCCTGCTCGTTGGTGGGGTGGGGTGAGGAGCAGAAAAGCTCTTGACTCTGTGTAAGCCCTGCTCAGCAACAACTGAAACATCCCTGTGCTATCTACACTGTCTCCAGCACAAATCCAAATTAGGACTCCACACCAGCTACTGTGAAGAGAATTATCTCACCTCCAGACAGCACCAGCACAGCCCTCTATCCATTTGAACTGTAGATGATACTCTAAAACCTTCTGTGTTTGACTAAAACTCCTGTCCATCAGTGTTGGTAGTACAGCCGCACCCTTGATCAGAGTACAGAGCTCTGCTGGTCTGCATGGGATTTTTCATGTTCTTTTCTAGATTAGATTTGTTTCTTTCATTATTTAAAACCTGTGTGGTCAGGGAAGTACTGGGAGAATGTATTGCTTGCAGTCATTCCTGTTTTTACTTTAGCTTCTAAAATATCCTTAACTTTAATAGGTGTGGAGCAGGTTAATGAACAAACATGCTTTCAAGATATCTTTCGGCCCACACTGGAGTTTAAGCAAGCCTGAAAGTCTATTAAAAATAAGAAAAAAGTTCTCTAGATCTAGTTTAAAAATTGAAAAAAAAATGTTTATGTCCTCTGTCTTCACAGTTGCCTGCCCTTTCCTCAAGGCACTGGGGTTTCCTTCTCTCTAAGGCCCAGGGAAGAGCCTGCTATTTGTTTAGTTTAGGAATTTGGAGGTGTTTTGGGTTTTTTTTTATTGCTTTGGCAGACTTTCTTATGTTGGCATAAGTCATCAGTGCAGCAGTTAGTGATTCTGAATCCACTTTGGTAATGGAGAGTTTTTTTATGATAAGCTTCTCATCAATTTTGGCTTTGTTTTGTGCTTATTATTCTTGTTTTCACACTTCTCTGTAAAATGATGGATCGAGTTGTGACTCCGTATGTTTCTTGTTGGTTGGCCACTTCTTGTTTTTCTGGGTTTTTTTTGCTGCTGTTCCAACAACTTCTTTCTCCATGAGATTTGCTTCTGCCACATAGATTTTTCTATCCAGTAACATTTGAGGTGACTCAAGCAGCACTATGAACAGAGAATAAGCTTGACCCAAATACAGCTGCTGTGTGGGAGTACACCACAGCAGAAATTAACGGTCCTTAACAGACAAATCATAGAACACAGAACTAATCATTAGTAGACAAATCACAGAATAATTAGGAATGGAGGACTTCAGGAGTTCACGTAGCCCAACTTCTTGCTCAAAGCTCCTCATTCAAAGGAGGGAATACACAGAACTCTGTGGTTTATATTTCGTTCTGATCAAACAAGTACATACTTGGAAGTGGCTTGTTTCTTCCACTTGGAAGTGGTTCTGGATAGATTTTAAATTCAAAATGGATTTGGAGAGTTTTTGCTTGGTGTAATTCAGATTGATTCACGTTATAAATCTAAAGCTTCCTATTGAAATGGATCATAACGAAACATTAGTCTAAATGCTCTGAATAGTCTAAATAATTCCAATCACCATTTGTTTTTTCAAAATGCTAGTTTTAATGATTACCCTTGGGAAGTGTGAATTAAAATCCTTCTGATGGTTTAGCTCTGCAGATCATATTGTTGCCTGCTGAATTTTAGAAAACACATTTATTTGGTTAACTTCAGCAGTTCCACTGCAGGTATTTTTTTGCATGATATTTAATTCTGAGTGATGTGAAGAGAACATTTAGTCTTCATCACAGTGTTTTTAACCTAAGAGTTTTGTGGAACATAAAAACTTACAGTTTCCAGATACACTGAAGTTTTTAATACTGTTTTCGAAGCTGTTTTCAAGCCATTCAAGTGAAACAACCAAACCAGACTTTCTCTCACACTCTGATAAGCTGCTCAGAATAAGTGAGTAGGTGTATCTGACACACATGCTGTCACCATTTCCTGCTGAAGACCAAAGTGCCGAAATGCTGTGCTTGAGGTTCTTCTTGCAGAGCAGGTTTGACCAAGAGCAGGGCTACTGCGTATCTCTCACAGAATCCTTTAGAAGCCTGATCTCTACCTTCATTTCATTTTCTAATCCATTTCCCTTTCATGTCGTATCTATTGATGTCATCCCTTGTTCCTCTCAAACTTTGATTGAGTTTGGATTAAGATCAAGCAGTGTAGTGCTAAGTGTAATTCTTGCCAATGGCATCCCTCTTCATGTCAGATGAAGATACATTTGCTAGACAGGTAGCTCATCTATATCAAACTTTTAAAGCCTATTAGGACATAAATATTTTCTTTATTTTACATAGAAGAGTGAAGAAAAGCACTCTACTGTGGTAGAGTAAAAATAGTCCTTTGGTTAAACAACAACAACAAAAAAATTTAGAAGCAAACAAGTTAAAAGAAATCGTCATGTACTTTATACACTGTGTTGAAGTTATTAGTTGAATCAAGAGTCACAACAGGAAAGACTTCTGATAAATCCAAGTGTGTACAGGAGAACAGAAGCTTCTGTTAGAAGTGGCCACTCCTGAGCTAAACAGGAAGTAAACTACAAGCAGTTTTGTGAGAAACTAGAAAAAAAAAAAAAAAAGAAAGCAATCCAGCCCTGTAGTCACTCAGTCCTGTTTGATTTACACCTGACTTCTGTTTACATGTGTCTGCCAATTTATACCTGCTATATGCTGCTGAAGTCTGCAGGGTCCACCTTTTTATTCAATAATTGCTCCCAAGGACTGAAACCAACATTTTCTCTTCCATTTCTTTGTTATATACAACAACAGAAGGTTATTAGCATCATTGGTAATTTCAATAATTGGTAATTTCAATAATAGTTAGTTGAAAACAAAATTGATTTTCCCATCAACTTTCATCACTGAAAAAGTCTACATCTTCAAAGTACTGGACTAACAAAATTGTGCAGTAACCTACGTTACCATAGACCTTTCCCCCTGGTTTTTTTTTCCTACGTATTTTTTGTTAAAGTTGGAGCTGCATGAGCATGTCACAGATGTTTTACCTTTTCAGCAGCTGCTCCAGCTGACGTGAGGGCTGTTCATAAAAGCTGACTTCAGTTCAGTGAACTCAACCTCCCCACACTCCCTTCCCACCGTGAGGAAGTCTTCAACTCTTCCTTAGCACCAGAGCAGTCGAGCTAGATGCCTACTTTGCATTGCTTTGTGGGGAAGTCTGTCACTCTTTCTTGTCTACAGTAAGATTATGTTCGACAGGTTGAGTGTAGCCTTTGTGAGTGAGTTTCTCCACTTGTCTTTACAGGTTATCTTCATCCTGCTACCATTAAAATAAAGCAGACCCTAATCAGGATTTGCAGGGCTAAAGCATATAAATAAAAATGATCAGTAGTCACAAAGTTGTCCAACAATTACAAGTATTTTTTTTTTGTTTGTTTGGGGTTTTTTTAGTATAAATTCAGAATATGGGTGATGAAGCTAAGATACCTTCTAAAATTTTATAAAAGTGAAAATATACACAAAGAGGTATAGAAAGGAAAATGTCACTTTTTATTTTTGATGGTTACATAAGTAGTCCGTCTATATATGTTGTAGTTGAACATCTAAAGATGGTCTAGATATCTTGGATCACTGACAAATCTTATATAATAAATTACAGGGTTTAACATAAGAACTGAAATTACATATGGTAAGAAACTTTATTAAAAAGGTTAATTATGAGACCAGCTGAAAGTTACTAATTTGGGTACTGGACTTGACATATTTGATTTTCTTAGCTGACCAATCTTTCATCATTAAATCATGATTTAATTTCTTGAGAAGTGTCAATTTAGAAATATTTCAAGTTTAGAATTCCCTTCAAAGCCATTGCTCTAAAAAGCATGTGCTTGTTATTATAATTATGTAATAAGGGACAGGTCATTCCTTTCCCTTAACTGAACAAGGCAAAAGAAAAATAAACTTTGGTTGGTTTGACATTGGTCTGTATGTCTAAGTGGCATCATAGTGCCTAAACTCTGACTTTGTTGAAAGACTTAGATGATGAATGCTAAATTTATTTTATTAATTGATAACAATATATGAAAATACATAGGATCAACTGTGTAACTCATATGTGAAAGCGAAGACATACGTGGCAAAAACTCATTGTAGGCTTTGTCTTTGGGGTGATAATTGCTGTGAAATTCCATACAGTGCCATCCTGCTCGAGTCAGTTGGCCAAGTTGAAGGCATTTCTAGGACAGCGCGAGGACAGTGGTGATTTTATATCCCCACCTGATACAATCACAGATAGACAGTGTGAGTTGTTGTGGTTTTTTTCACAGAGCAGAAATGAAATAGTTGGGCTGCAGTTCCCAGAAATGTTGCTCTCACTCATTATTTCTGGCTTATTTATGTTTAAAAGATAATAACAACTAAGAATAAGACGCTATTCAGTAACTTGTATTGCCGGAAATGATGACAGTGTTAAATAGATTTTCTTTTTGTAAAGAGGTCCAATTACTCCATTATTAATGATATTATTTAAGTACTCATTAAATGTGACATTATTTAATAGGTTCATGTTCGTTTAAACCCTTCATTAAAGGATTACTGTGGGGGGTTTTGTAATCTTGTATTTTTCCATCCATCGTGCGTTATATTTCCTACTGCCCCTATGAATTCGGAAACTTTTTTATTTGGACAGTGAATATGGGATCTCAGGCCCTCGATGAATGAAGATTATGCTGTTTTCAGGTGGTATAAGAAACTGGAAACAATTAAGCTTCATTGGGTTCCGTTGTCCTCTTTGAAAGTATTGTATGACATTACCATGATTTTATTTTTTTCTGTGGGCCTTAATATCAAGTGGTAATCTCCTGTCTTGATAAGAATGTCCTGTTAAAAAGTTCCACAATTTGCCAATGGCAGAAGTAGATACAATCCCGATGTAATAAGACAGGGCAACCAGGTACTTCTATACTTAACTGTGAGTGCATCTTCTTCCCTGTGTAGTTAATAGAAAAAGAAGTCTTAACGTACACTTGATATTGCTGTTCTTCCCCTGACATTGGACAACTGGTATTTTAATATCCTAAGATTGTAGAAAAAAAAGTCTTTAATATCTAACACCGTTAGGTGTTGTAATTTCTTTTTTAGTTTAATCGTATGTGATTTTGGTTAAGTTTAATAATGTATAAAGCTAGATTGGTAAAATTATATTAATAAAATACTTTCCAAAACTTAGAAAATTTGCCCTCCTTTGACAAGATTTTCTGAATTATGGCTATTAATGAGTAGTTTTTATCTGACCAAAGTTTTTATGTTTCCAAAGAGAGGGTTAATACCACTACTCACTATAAATTTCTTTCACTTTTCCACTCACTGTAAATTACTCTGAGTAGGTTCATTTATTTCATCAGACCTACTTAAGAATAAGGACCTCAGGATGGGAGAATCTAATTCTGGAATCTGTTTCAGAACTGGGAAAATCTGATCTCAATACACTGATAATGGATCTTGTTTGAAGGATGTTTTGGGGATCGTCAGTGAATTAATATTTCTCAGGGATTGCTGTGTCAGTGAAAAATAATATATAAAAGTATAAAATATATAAAACTTGCCACATTTTAAAAGCTACACCAAATGACAGACTCTGGAATGCATTTGTATTTAAATATCTTTTTTATTATTATTATTATATCTTTTCTATAACAGCATAAGCAGATGTGGGAACGTGCTGGTTGTGCCCTTCTAGTGCCTTCCTGGTTTTTCTCCAATTTATTCCTGAAATCTCACCTGTTCAGGAGACTGTTCACATCTTATTTTTACAACGCCAACTTTTTGAAATTCCAAAGCATTTCAAGTGTGTTCCAGTATGGACTTATATCAAAGAAATGTCATCTCCTACCTTTCTTAAGATTCTGCTGACATATGCTGTAGTTAAGCTAGTTTCTTAGCCTCTTGTAAACCTTCCAGATTCACGAGACACAGACCATTTTCCTCTGAAATGTCCTACAGTGATTTATAGAATCACTGTTCTGGTTGGAACAGAACTTAAAGATCATAGAATCCAACCACTAACTCAGCACTGCCATGTCACTAATAAACCACAGGATCATAGAATCACAGAATGGTTTGGGTTGGAAGGGACCTCCGAAGGTCATCTAGTCCAGCAGGGACATCCTCAACTAGAGCAGGTTGCCCAGAGACTTGTTGAGCCTCACCTTGAATATCTCCAGGGATGAGGCCTCAACTACCCCCCTGGGCAACCTGTTCCAGTGTTTCACTACCCCCATGGTAAAGAACTTATTCCTAACATCCAGTCTAAATCTGCCCTTCTCTAATTTAAAAACCATGTTGCTCAGCACCACATCTCCACAGCTTTGAAACCCCTCCAGGGATGGGGACTCCACCACTGCCCTGGGAAGCCCGGACTAGGCCTTAACAACTCGTTTGGTGGAAAAATTTAAATTGTAGAAGCCAGGACACACCCATTACTACTCTTTGCTGGGTTGTAGATAATTTGTTTCATAAGCAGAGGGAGCCGTGTGTTTCTTTCCACAGGAGTTACTGGAATTTTCCATGTTTTTCTCTGTTTCTTAAATCTTGATCATCTGCTGCTTAACAATGGCTCATACCATGCTCATGCTCATTACAGCCACCACTCCGTCCTCTCCTGCTTCCCACCCTTGCTACTTTCAAATTTTGTACTTGCTTGATTTCTTCATTCCTTCTTTCTTCAGCAGTCTCTCTGTCTAAGCTCACTGATTATCATCCATGACACCGAGTCCTCATCCTCATATCTTAGCTCTGACTGAATGCTAGATACAGCAATTTGACATTTTGCTGCTCTCTCATAAAAGCCTTTCTCCTTCTGATACCTCCCTGCAGCTCCTGTTACTCCCCACACTGATCCCAACGTAAACTTCTTGCATTTAGCTCAGCTAATTAGCTCTGTTATCTCCTTTTTATTTAACCAGCAGCCCTCGTTAACTCTTCAAATGGTAGTCGCTGTTTGTTACTGGGCGCTGTACTCTCCTTACTGTTTCATGCTGTAGGATTCCTTTTAATGTGCTCAGTTACAAATGCCTTTGCTGTGGTGGTGGACATGAGAAACTTATCTTCCCCTTTCCCATGGAACATCACAGCAGGGTGCCATTCAGGTCCAAAACAACTTCGTTTCATGGTAAACAAGCCTCCCATTAGTCTGCTGTAATTGTGTAGATGACTGTGGCATGCACATTTCAGATGTGTTTTAAATACCTAATAAGCTCTGATGAGAGAGCTTTAGAACTACATGCAGTTTGAACTGAGATTCAACAACCTGTAACAGTTGGAGGGGAGTGAGGTTGGTACTTTGAGGAGACCAAAACCAGCCATCAGAGTCAGAAATTTAAAATTAATAAGCAGTAACAGCTTGGAGAGAGAAGATCATTGGTCTTTCCCCTAAATGGTCTATATTTAAGTGATTTCACTTTTTGGAAAATATTCCCTCTTGACTAAGGCATTTGTTGGTGGGAAATCATGAAGGAAACAAGTTTTTAACAGATCTGATGCAACTTTCAGTTCTTTTTTTGAGAAGCTGTAAACTTAAAACACAAGAGCTGTACAATGTCAGAGGTATTTTCATACTAAATACTCAGAATTAAGTGTAAAAGTGTATTAAGTGTATTTTTTCTTCATTTAATAACCTGTTTGCTTTTGGTTATGAACCATGTAGAAGTTTTAAAAAGACTAAACATGCTGGGTTTGTTCATTTAGTTCTTTGATTAACCAGAACAGGTGCTGGTTACCTAAATAATATCATTGTATGTTGTTCCAGATGATTATGATTTTACAGAATCTTTTCATCTCAACTGTACAGGTACATAAGCCTTACTTTAAAATCAGGGTCAAATAAAAGATATAAACTAAGCCTACAACTCTGTCTAAGGTATACCATGGTAATTCCTGTAAAGCAAATTTTCACCCCTCGTTTGCTGAGCTCTTTTTGCTTTTGTCCCTTTTTTTTTTTTTCAGCTTTATGGAGTTGAATTTTGTTGGTTTATTTGATGGAGTGATCTCTATTCAGTGGTATTTCGAGTTCTACAGCACATGAGAAGACCTTACCTTAGTTCTCCTTTTGAAAAGCTTCTTAATGGAATTGTGTTGTTAAATCTGCCCAGAAGGCTCTAAGTTGCCACTAATTGAACCTGGTTTAGACTTGCAAACCGGACAGCTAAGTTTGTGTAGCACTCAACCCAACCCAATTAGTCCTACCCAGAGGTGAGGATCATTTGTTCCCATCTAGACCTGATGCAACTGTTCTTCTTCCAAACACCAGGTAGTATTTGTGCACGCTGTTGGGTGTTGACTCACGTGCCAGACACCTTCGCAAATGAGCCTGTGTCATTGATACACTTTGATTTAATTTTTAGTAGTCATATTAGCAGTGTGGTGCAATACACGGATTTCACCTCAATTTCATCTGCTTGTATTTTTCACCCATTCTACACCAACCTCCACCTTTGATTCTCCTTATCCACAGAAGCAACCCCAATTTGTTTTTTTCTATTGGTAATGAAAAATAAATAATAATTAAAAAAAAAAGCAAGTTATAACATTAATTAACAAATCATATTGGACAATTTAATACTTAGGAAGGCTCTGGTGTCCTCTCCATAGATCTTCTGTAAGATATATGATGATATTTACAAATAAAGGCTGCATGGAAAGAAATAAAAAGAACATCTACTTATGAAATAGCCAATGTCAGGAATTCATCATTTCTAAACTGCTGAGCCTGATTTCTTGCAAATTTGGCTACTTCTCAATTTGATATACAATGTGATAGAAAAAAAAGTACGTCTATATACAAATGTGATGTTATCTTAGGTGTTTTTACAAAGCAGAGAATTTTGACTGTGATCCTATAAAACACTATGGGGTTTTTGTGTGTGTTTTAGCTCAAGTGAGAGTCCAGTGTGCTTTTTTTTTGTTGGTTTTCTTTTCAGTATACTGCACTATATACTGGCTGTGGTCGAGATGAAGTTAATTGCCTTGGTAACAGCCTCTACAGTGCTGTGTTGATAACAGACAAGCGGTTTGGTCGTTATTGAATAGTTCTTGCAGAGATATTTTTCCTACTCTTCCTCCACAACGCGTAGGCTGGTGGTGGGCAAGAAGCTGGGAGGGGACACAGCCAGGACAGCTGACCCAAAGGATATTCCATACCATATAATGTCATATTTAGAAATAAAAACTGAGGGGAGGAAGTTAGTCTTGCTTAGAGACTGACTTGGCATCGGTCTGCTTATGGGAGGTGGTGAGCCATTGCTTTCGTATCACTTGTTTTCATTCCTTTTCCTTTGCTTACCAAATGGTCTTTATCTTGACCCATGAGTTTTCTTGCTTTTGCTCTTCTGATTCTCTCCCCTGTCTCACCAGGGCAGGGGGAGTGAGCCGGTGGCTGTGCAATGCTTAGGTCAGCTAGAGTCAACCCACCACATACATCTTGAGCTACTGGCAGCCTGGGGACACTTCTGCAAACCCCTCCCCAGTGCAATTTCAAAATTTAAAAACAAGCAACTAAGAATTAGAAAGGAAACTGCAACTTTTTGCTTCCTTTAGCAAACTTCGTGCTCTGTAGCAAATTGATTTTTCCCATTGTTTTCATATGATCTGCCTGAAAGCTAAGGAGGGAAAGTATTTTCAAATTTCTTATTTTTCTAATTTTTTATTTTCCACCATCATGCAGCTAATGTTTTGGGAAAAAAAAAAATAGTTTTTAGGAAGGAGCAACCATAGTAAGGTTTTCTGTCTAAATATGCAACTCAAATATTGCAGGAACAGCCATTTGTCCTAAGCAACTATTCTTGACAGAATAAGCATTGTCTTCTTGGTGTCAGGTATATTACATTTCCTTTCTAGAAGTAAACAGTCTTCCCAGAAAAATTATGATGAAAAGCGTGAAACGATTTTAGGTAAGTGACAAATGTTCTGAGTAGTGTTTTGAATGCATAGAAAAAAAAGGACCAAAATTCATCCTCATGCTTTTATTGATATCATATGTATAAATTTCATGTGAATCAGCAAACAAATTCACCCAAATACCAGTTTCTTGAGATAAGCTCAACAGGGTTTTCTTACCAGATTTTTGGCCAGCTGCATTTGGACATACACATTGCAATATCTAGAAATACATATTCTGCTTCAGTAAAGAAATCTGTAATCTATCAGTACAGGCCACCCACTCCTTTTACTCTTTAAATTTCTGGAATTTAAAATACTCCTATAATTTGCTTGGCCCTGTCACTATTGCCTTGATTTCCTTCAGTCTTCCTCTGCTAAAGCATTATGAAATCTCTTCCCTAAATCTCACTTAACTGTCCTTAAGGAACAGCAATGAAAGGATTTGTTTCTGTTTTTCATGGTCTATTTCTGCCCGAAAATGAGAATGTACCAGATTCTCCAGGGCTTGCTTTGTTTTTTGGTTTTTTTTTGCCTTCACTAGAATTTCAACCTTTACATTTCCTCATTTTGGTACATGTAAGGTAAAGATCACAAAAATATATTTTTACTCTTTGATTATTTAGTACTAGATATTAGAAATATATCTGCATCCTGTTTTACAAGCTTACCTTCCAAAACACCAAACATGCTCTATCATATGCAGGTTTTTCTCATTAAATCTGAAAACTGCAAATAATTCTGCAATTGCTTGATAAACATAGGCTGAAAATGAATATATTGTTGATTTAGAAATTACATTAACTGTAAGCCTTCCAGTATATTTGAGGGGAAAAAAACCTCATTATTTTTTTCTTAATTTCTTGGTGTTCTTCTTCACTAAAAATTAGAGCTGGTAGGACATTTTCTGAAGACTTATTTTATTGTTTTATTATTAGAATGAAAAGGATTAATTTCTGACCAAAGTTATGGAGAAAAAGAGAGAGAAAGACTAAACCTGGCTCTATTGAATGTTACTAAAAAATGGAAAGATGAATGTGGAAAAACTAATATCAACTCTATGCAGTATTGGCAAATACTTGTTGGTTGAAATGTCCCTCTGGGATAAAGGACAATGGTTCAGCAGGCTGTTAAATCTCCTGAGCTTCAACTTCTGTTGAAGGTTTCTCATGATTTTCCTCTCATTTGCCTTCTGAAAGCACTTTAGATGTTCTTTAGGTTAATCTTAATTTGGAATATGATTTTCTTTTTTTTCATCGCATTTTTTTCCCTTTCAGTAAAAAAAAGAAGGGTTTTTTTGTACCGTTTCTCCATAAAAGTCTGTCTTTTCCATGACTGATTGTGGCCCACGGATGTCAAAGAAGCTTAGAAATTATCCAGATGCTTGCTTGGCAGTGCATTATCAGCTGTTAATTCCACCAGAGAATTTTAAGTGCATTTTTCTGACTTGTTCTTTGCATCTGCATTGTTAGTAGAACATGAGGAGATTGGGAGGGGTTCTTAGGTGGAGATGTCCAAATTGGCTAAGATAACTTGCATCTTAGAAGAAAATTAGAAGTGGTTAAGCCTGGAAAGAAAGTTTGTACTGCACTGCAACGTGCCGCGTTAAGATACCGAAAGGGATGAAGTTACACAGATTTTTTGTTACCCGTAGCAGATTGTGCTGGGGATCTGATTTAAAGAGAATTCTACAAACATATATTTTTTAATGCCTGATCTTTCTTTCTTTTCTCAGTTTCAAATATTTTCTCATTGAGTTTTTCACCCAGCATGTGTTGCTCTGATACAGTGATCTGTAAAAAAACAACTGAAAAAAACCCCAAACAACCAAACAGCACCCCAAGGTGTGCCAGGTTCAGTAAATGAGAAGTAATAAAGCTCGGTGTGCGAGTGCCAATGAGTCTGTAAAGAGAAGCTGCCACACCTTAAACCTCAAGCAGTATTCAGCAGCCAACATCACTAGGATTTGGCACACCAGCTCCTGTTTATTCAAACTGTTGCCACATGAGCTAATATTTCAGCCATGTTTGCCGTAGACAGAACGTGCCAGTTCTCGGCTTATCTCCCTTTCCATTCTGAGCCCTGCTATTGTAGAAGGACTTTGTCAACAGGGCCGCATTCCTTGGCTTTTATCAAACAAGCTTTGAGGACAAGGAGAGCGCAGCGCTCAGGATGCTGGCTTCCTAGTGCTGCTCTTGCAACTGGTGCCTGATTTCTCCTCCCTCTTCCCCGTGTGCCTCTCAATGAACAGGTTCATTTTTGTAATCTGTTGAGGTTCCATCCATCGTCACCTTGGTAGGGTAATTTCAGACAGGATTGCCAAGGTTTTTCATTGTTCTTCCATAGTGATAAATATTATATACGTAGTACCCACATTGAAAAAATGTGTGCTAACCCCTCCGTATAAAGATCCATTTTTTTTTCCTCCTGGTTATGTCGATCTGGTTTTAACTTGTAAAAAACAAATACAAGTTGAGTATGAATACATTTACAGTGTGCCTTTTTTAAAAAAAAGCAGGAGCACTAGAGCATGTTTGTCCAAGTAAGGATTGTGTGTTGTTGACAGTCAGCTACAGTCAGTTTCCTAAGAGTGAAACTTTAATATGGAGATATGGTTCCACATAAACTACACACCCTAACGTGAACTGTTTCAGCATGCCCTGTTCTCAGCCTGAATAAAGATGGTTCATTTCATCTTGGGGCCTGACTACCAGGCTATAGGCTAGTCTGGGTGGGAGGCTCCCTCCAATTCACCTTCTGATGCTGTGCCAGCTCGAAAGAAATATATCAGAATTCCTTAGGTCAAAGAGAGGGAGCAAGAGGGAGCATGACTCTGCGGGTAAATGATTGGGGCACCTCTTTAGGAGAGGGGAGATCCTGGTTCTGATTTCTGCTCGGAAGACTGCACAAGAGCCTGGTGTTAAAGAGTTATTAGAGTTCAGAGATGTGGATCTGCCCCTCATGCCAACCCGCAGGTCGAGGAGGGCATGGAAGCCAAGTCTTTCCACTTCTGAGGTGGATCTTGCAACCACTAACCTGTTGTGTAAAACGAGGTCATTGTTGCCATCTGAAACTTCTGTGTTTTTTAAAAGAAAAAGATGTCTCCTGTCCAAGTCTAGAAGAATTTTTCTGACTGAGTCTCCTGCCCAAGTCTAGAGGAAATTTTCTGACTCTGAACTCTAATGAAATCTCAACACCTCCCTGCAACCCTGAATTGCACACAAGTTTTCACAAAGGTTTCTGTCTCCCCTGTTGATGGGATCTCATGCTCTGTGCAGGCTGTGCTCAAAATCCTGGGGGCTGCGAAGTACGTCCATGGGACACTGTGGCAGTGATGGGACTGAGATCCACCCCAACATGATCCTGTATGAACTGAAACATGTTCTTATTGTCTTCTTTCTTGATTGTCCACCCTGGAGAACTCTATTTAGCATGTCTACTTGGAGCTACCTCCGTGATAGAGAGGTCAGACTCCCAGTTCAAAGCAGGGACCCAGTACAAGACCCAAGCAGATACATTTTAGGGCTACAATCTGAGTTTTAGGTTTTTAATATTACTTTATCTGCTTAGGATCACACAGGGTGTTTATGGTAATATTGGGAGTTTGCTGTGCTCCTAAACCTTAGACTAACACCTTAACCATACTTTCTCCATAGCACAAAACATTATTTGCACGTAAAAACCTGGTTGTTGCCATACTGAGGAATTTTTAGAGAGAGTAATCAAGCATAGTTTTAAGAATATTTGACAGTAGTCTGAATGATATGGTATAATAGTTTCCATGGTTTATACAATATTATTAATGATACAATGCGTTCTGTTAGTTTCTGAAATATAGAGGATGTTGAGATATCTTGATATTATGGAGCTTTTTGATTTTCCACGGGTACTTGCTTTTTTTCCTTTACTATTTGAATTGATAATCTCAGTTAATTTGCAGTGGTGCTTTTAGTTTCCTGTGCAAATTAATGAAGTCTACCCTTAGGCATAATTCAGTTATTGCCAAGCCTCCTCAACTCCCTCCCCTAAATAACAGAAAAATATTAAAAAAGTGTTTCGTACACAGAAATACCTACATTCGTGCATTTTACCAGCTCTACTTTATACATAAAATCAGAACCAACTTCATCTCTAAAACGTCAATGATTAAATAACCAGCTCTACACAACATTAAGCAATCTTAAAAGCCTTCTCAGAAGTCAATGTTGAGATTTCATTCTCT
>VWZK01005961.1:40177-59160 GCA_013396935.1 Baryphthengus martii
TGTTGAGATTTCATTCTCTCAGCTGGAGAGAAGATCCTGGATCTTTTACTCTACCCTAGTTTGTAACCTAAACCAGCAGTAATTTGACAGAAGAAAAAAGTCCTAGATAGGAAGATCATTCAATTCTATGTACTAAGTGTAGCTGTTTAATCTTCTTAGGCCATCAAATAGCTTTGTGAGTGCTGTTAATGTTCATGCTTTGTTCTTTATTTGCTTTTATTTTCTTGACTTGCATTTTTATTAAAAAAAAAAAGAAAAGATGGTGAACAGATGTTGATATAAAAAGATCAAGAAGAAGATAACATTATTACCTTGTACTATGAAAGCAAGCAATTTATAAGGGATAATACAGTTATTTAATTTTACCTGCTAAAGATGTGCTTTCTTTGAAAGAAAATTACGTTATTGAAAAATGATATCTTGTGGAGAAAATAAGCAAAAAAAATAAACAGTGTTTTCTTCTCATTCAAATTAATATGAACAGGAAGTAATTTTACTGACCTTCATAGAATCATAGAAACATAGGATTGTTTAGGTTGACAAAATACTGTTAAGCTCTAGTGCTTCCTTAGTGCTGACGCAGCCAGGATACTGGTGGCCTCCTTGGCCACCTGGGCACTCGTTGGCTCATCTTCACCTATCAACCAACACCCCCAGGGCCTTTCCCACTGGGCATTTTCCAGCTGCTCTTCCCCAGCCTGGAGCATTGCAGGGGGTTGTTGCAACCCAAGTGCAGGACCTGGCCCTTGGCCTGCTTGACCCTCATCCCATTGGCCTTGGCCCATCAATCCAGCCTGTCCAGATCTCTCTGGAGAGCCTCTCTATTCTCAAGCAGATCAATATTCCTGCCTAACTTGGTGTCATCTGCAAAAATCTGTTCTTGATCCCCTCGTCCAGATCATTGATAAAGATATTAAAGAGAACAGGCCCCAGCAGGGAGCCCTGGGGAACGCCGCTCATCGCCAGCTGCCAGCTGGGTTTAACTCCACTCATCACAACTCTCTGTGCCCAGCCATCCAGCCAGTTTTTTATCCACCAAGGTGTACACTCATCCAAGCCATGAGCTGCCAGTTTCTCCATGAGAATGCTGTGGGAAACAGTGTCAAAGGCTTTACTGAAGTCGAGATAGACAACATCCACAGCTCTTCCCTCATCCACTAAGCGGGTCGCTTTTCCATAGGAGATCCAGTTAGTCAAGAGAGACCTGCCTCTCATAAACCCATGCTGACTGAGCCTCATCCCCTGGCTGTCCTGTATGTGCCGTCTGATGGCACTTAAGATGATCTGCTCCATAGCCTTTCCTGGCACCGAGGTCAGACTGACAGGCCAATAGTTCCCTGGATCCTCCTTCCAGCCCTTGTTATAGATGGACGTTGCATTTCCTAACCTCCAGTCAACTAGGACTTCCACAGTTAGCCAGGACTCCTGGTAAATGATGGATAGTGGTCTGGTGAGCACTTCTGTGAGCTCTCTTAGTATCCCTGGGTGTAACCCATTTGGTTCCATAGACCTGCGTTTAGTCTAAAGAAGAGGAGGCTGAGGGGAGACCTTTTTGCTCTCTACAACTATCTGAAAGGATGTTGTAGAAAGGTAGGTGCTGGTCACTTCTCACAAGTAAGTAATGATAGGACAAGAGGGAACAGCCTAAAGCTGCACCAAGGGAGGTTTAGGCTGGACGTCAGGAAAAATTTTTGCACTGAGAGGATTGTCAAGCATCGGAACAGGCTGCCTAGGGAAGTGGTTGAGTCACCATCCCTGGATGTCTTTAAAAGACCTATAGATGAGTTGCTTAGGGATTTGGTTTAGGGGTGATAAAGGTAAGAATAGGGTTAAAGGTTGGACCTGATGATCTTATAGATCTTTTCCAACGTAGATGATTCTATGATTCTCTGTTTGTCTAAGCGGTATGGCAGGTCCCTGACCATTTCTCCGTGGGTTATGGGGTCTTCATTCTGCTTCTCATCCTTGTCTTCCAGCTCAGGGAGATGGGTACCTCAGGAACAACTGGTCTTACTATTAAAGACTGAGGCAAAGAAGATGTTCAGTACCTCAGCCTTCCTCCAAAGGTCATAAATTCTTGTTTGTTTGTTTTTTTCTTTTCCTGAGGAATTTCGTGGTAATGCCACTGAAAATAATACCATTTGCTAGGACCAGCTGGTTGAGCAGTCTTGAAGAAGGAAGTTAATGTGTCAAGAAATCTGTCTGTAAAAGAAAGAGCAAGGTAGCGAATGAGACTTCTTTTTTTCTGATGGATAAGTGGTATTTATATTGCATTTGGTGACTTACTTAGAAATCTCACCTTCCTCACTGGCAATCTTACACTTTTAAGATGTCTAATTGGTAGGGTCATGTGTGTTGAGAAGTGTACTCCTCACATGTCTGAGGTACCAATGGAGGCTTCCCTTGTCTGTTTTGCATATTACTTGAAATACTTAACCTCTTAATATTGTCTGGGTATCAGTGATCAGCCTTCAGTCTGTTTTTTTTTTCCTCTTTGAATAGGATCTCTTCTGTCCTCTCGATCTTCATCGTTAATATCTAAGGCATCAGAAGGCTCTTTCTGTGTGGGCTTCACAAATTTATTATCTTCCCATTCATATTATTTTCCCTCAGTTTTTATTCTAGGCCATGTTCTGCTTCAGTAGATTTATAAGAGGCATGACTATATTTTTGTTCTGAGATATGCTTGTGTAGGACAACATCAAAAATACTGCCATTTTTAATTAAATCTGAAGTATCTCAATCACTGCAGACATTATTAATTCTGAGGGATCGTTGTTTTCTTACATGATGAATACAATACTTGGTCTGAATATGATTTGCTCAGCAACTAAGGCATTATAAGGTTAATATTGTCCGTTTCCTCTATGTTTCAAGCCCAGCTCAGCAATTTTTTAAAATTTCTTAAATATTTATTGTGATGCATTGTCAAAATGAGGTCATCACAGGGATTGTCTGGCAGATATTACTTTGCTATAATTTACCACACCGCTTGCCAAAGAAAGATGAGTAAACAGACTTTTGTTTTGCCACAAATTAGACATGGTATTGGCGTATGATCACTGAATCAGGAAATAATTTACATTGGAAGATGCCTCTGGAGGTCAAATGAGGAAAAAACTTCTACTCAGAGCAGGTACCAGTTTACAACAGAGAATGCTTACCGATTTGTGTTCATTTTTGTGCAATAGAAAGCACACAAAACAATTATTGGGCTAACTGAACTGTTAGAGAATGGAGACAGGAACAGAGAAAACTGAAGTGGTGATTGAGGGCAAAAGCTTCCAATTCCCCATTTTCTTTGGAGTTTCTATTTCTGGATTTTAAAAATGAAGTCCTGCTATTCATGCCTACGATTAAAAAAAAAAACAACAAACCACAAAAAAACCCAAAACAAACCAACAACAAAAACCTTAAGCCGATTATTTAGTACTGAGTATTTGACAGAAGGAGATGAAGTGGTTGAGTTACAAGCAAATAGTTTGTAGTAGAGTTATGGGAATTCTAGGTCCATTAACTTTGTTTTCCTATCAGGTAAGCTAGTTAAAACCAGTTAAATTCAGAAGCAAGAAAATGTCCAAGTAAGCATGAGTGCAGCTACCTCTTCTGACTTTCGTAGATGGTGGCTGGTAGAGAGCTTACAGAGATGCTAACCGAGTCCTCTTGATTTATTGCAGTATTGGCATCTCATTTTCCCATTTCAGTAGAAGCAGAGGTCAGAGCGTCTTATCCGAACAGAGGAATGTAGAGCATGGGTAGGTGTGATGCTTGGAGAGAAAGTCCTGGAAGAAGCCAAACCTGGAGAGAAAAATTTTCAGGTTGAAATTTGTTCTGCATTAGCTTCTCAACAGGCAACTTTTAAAGAGGAGTGCTACTGAAGCTTCCATTCCAGTTTAGAGAATACTTGACTAAGATGTGAAGTTTTAAAAAAAAGAAAAAAAAAAAAATCAATAATGTGTTTCTAGAATACAGAGTAATCAAAGTGAATAGATAATTGTTGAACTAGTTTTAGGCAAACATTATAAAACTTGCATACAGGGAGATGCTGCGAATAGCTGAAAGCCTCCATGTATCCAACTCTCATTGGTGTGGAGACTAATTGTAGACAGCTTTGATTTTCAACATAGAAGTTTTGAAGTTATAAAATAATATTTTTGAAAATGGTCTGATGCTGTCTAAGTGCAGGGCAGAGACAGCAAGTCGTCTTCCCCCTGACTTCACTCACAGTCTGGTTCACTGTCTCTCCTTACCTTCAGTTCCTCAGCTGCCTGTCCCAAAAAGCTGTGCTTTGGTGCAGGTTTCCTGTTGTACCTCCATAGAGGGGATCTTTCCTCACCACTTTCTTGAACCTCGTTTTTCCTAACACCCTTTTTGCTGTACTGCCAATCTACTTGGCGTGAGCCCCACCTGCTCACTGTGTGATGGGTATGCCGTATATCAGGAGCAAGCATTTTATCATGATCCTGGCTTGAAAATAATGGAATATAGCCTATTATGAAGACCAACCAGATGTACCTGCATTCATAGAATCATAGAATTGTTTTAGCTGGAAAAGACCTTTAAGATCATCAGGTCCAAGTGTTAACCCAGCACTGCCAGGTCACCACTAAACCATGTCCCTCAGCACCACATCTCCATGACTTTGAAACCCCTCTAGAGATGGGGACTCCACCACTGCTCTGGACAACCCTGGAGGGGAAGAATTTTTTTCCTTATATCCAATCTAAATCCTTTATGTAGGACAGGATTGTTTGCTATTGGCAGGAAGAGAGAACGTGCAAATGTTACTGAAGCAAATTGGGTTAGCAAGAAAGAAATACAGATACTTGGAAATGCCATCCCAGAGTGTTCAAAAAGTTGTTTGAAGATAGCCTCCTAAAGTTTCTACTTCTAATAAGCAGTTGTTTCTAAATCTGCCACACTTCAGGCCTTTGATTTGACAGAATTCATGTTGTTTCCCTTCTGCTATGTGCCTGGCAATCATGTATAGAGGTTCTCAAACTTATTCAAGTTTCTTTTTGATACTGCTGCTTTGGGGAAGTTCATTGCCTTCCCTTGAGTAACTGGTTATGCAAAACTGCTTCTCCCCCAGCCACAGCATCCTTTGCTGCTGTTATGAACATGGTTATCTGAGTACAGGACACATTTATCTCTGCTGCCACTCGAGATTTTCCTTTACCTGCATGGTGTTTCCTTCCCCTGCATGGTGTTTCCAAGTGTGATGCAGTGAACAGCTAAGCTTTAAGCTAGCATTACTCCTTCAGAGCAAAGAAAACCCTGTGCAGGACTATTACACACTCTTTACTCAATACAGGACGTGTCCTTCAGTTTCCAGGCACTATGCAGTAATAAGCTGATTAGATGATTGAGTGTCCTTGAGAAGAACATAAATCATAGAATGGCTTGGGTTGGAAGGGACCTCAGAGATCATCTAATCCAACGTCCCTGCCATGGGCTGGGAGCCTCTCAACTGGACCAGGTTGCTCAATACCTGAGCACCTCCAGGGAGAAGGCACCCACAACTTCTCTGGGAAATCTGTTCCAGAGTCTTGTTGCCCTCGTGTCAAAGAACTTCTTCCTAAGATCCAGTCTAAACCTATTCTACTTCAGCTTAAAACCATTTGCCCTTGTTCTGTCGCTGGACACGCTTGTGAAAAGCCCCTCTCCAGCCCTCCCATGGGTTCTCTTCAGGGACTGGAAGGCAGCTAGAAGGTCCCCCCAGAGTCTTCTCTTCTTCAGGCTGAACAATCCCAACTTCTTCATCCTATCCTCATAGCAGAGGTGCTCCAGCCCCTGGATCATCTTTGTGGCCTCCTCTGGACTGTTCCAACAGATCTATGTCCCTCTTAAATATGGTGGTTTCATCGTTTCTTGATATATTTAGTCAATCTTGCTCAAGATTGAAAGCAGAAAATACACTTCTGTTTGGATTTTCTTTCTGAAAGCTTAAAAATCCAAGGAAAGTGTGGCATCTTTTTGCCCATCCTAAAAAATAACAGGAACTTACCAAAAAATGGTAGCTAAATTTGTTTCTTGAAGCCTATATTTAATTGAATACGTGCACTCTTTTCTTCACATGCATCTCCCAAGCTTGTCAAAACAATCCAGGATACAGAACCATCACTACAAATCAGTCAGGTAACTGAAATCCTTAAGAAAATTTATCTTCACGTATGAATGTTACTATAGAGCATCTCAAATACAAAAGCTGTTGAACCTGAGCGGTACACATGCTTTTCCTGAAAAGTTCTCAGTTTCTGCAACTGGATTTTTTACAAATGGATATACTTTTTGAGTAGAGGGGGTCCCAGAAAACGTGGCATTTAGTCCTACAAATCAGTAGCTGTTGGCATACCACAGAGTCTAGCTTTCTGAATAGTTAAACTCCAGCCATATGTATCTAAGGAGCAATACCAAGATGAATCCATTAATCTATCTGACTTAGAGTGGTAAGTCTACCTCCAGTCATTGTGGTAACAGCTAGATATAGCTGATGATGAAAATTAGAGTAGACTTAGAACACATATCAGCTTAACATCACTCTCTGCAATCCCCCACAGCAACCAGAAAGCTCTCATAAAGCCCTTCCAGTTTACAAAATGCCATTTACCAACTGGGGAGCCAAGATGCACCATAATGTTCAGTGGTAGATATTCCAAGATGTTCCTGTTTAATTAAGAAAGTCACCTTTCTGAGTTGTTTTTTTTTTTTTTTTTTCCTGTGGGCAGAACAATGTAAAGAAGAAATGTAACTCTGGTATCTGGATGAGTGATAGACTTGGCTTGAGACAGAAGGTAACTTTCAAGACTATTGCACTTGATGTCGTATCAAAAGAATCATAACGAAACTCTGCATTATTATAGTCCCAGCAGAACCCTTGGAATCTGTCTGAAACAGGGAGTTTCCATGATGGAGGTGTTGTCACACAGCAGGTGTCTTGTCTGGACTCTATACAAGAAATGACTGGCAAAACCGTTGCTTTTCTCCATTCTCTAGCATGTAGGTACAATCCTATGCATTTCATTTAAAATACTCTCACAGGGTTATATTAGAATCATAGAATCATAGAATCGCTGACGGGTTTGAGTTGGAAGGGACCATTCAAGGTCATCCAGTCCAACTGCACTGCAGGGAGCAGAGACATCTGCAACCAGAGCAGGTTACTCAGAGCCCCATCCCACCTGAAACGGAGTGTTTCCAGGGATAGAGCATCAGTCACAACTCTCGACAACCTGGGACATGGACTCAACACCCTCAGTGTAAATAGTTTCTTCCTTCTGTCTCATCTATATCTCCCTCTTTTAGTTTAAAACCATCCCCCCCTTGTCCTGTCCCAACAGGCCCTGCTCAAAAGTCTGTCCCCATCTTTCTGACAGGCCCCTGGGAGCCCTGAAAGGCCCCCAGAAGGTCTCCACGGAGCCTTCTCTTCCCCAGGCTGAACAAGCCCAACTCCCCCAGCCTGGCCTCCCAGCCCTCCCAGCATTGCTGGGGCTCCTCTGGCCCCACTCCAACAGGTCCCTGTCTCTCCTGTACTGAGGCTTCCAGAGCTGGAGCCAGCCCTGCAGGGCGGGGTGTCCCCAGAGCCCTGGGAGCAGAGGGGCAGGATCCCCCCCTGGCCCTGCTGCCCACGCTGCTGGGGATGAGCCCAGGAGGCCAGGGGCTGCTGGGCTGTGAGCGCACGGGACTGGCTCAGCTCCTCACCCCCAGCACCCCCAAGTCTTTCTCCACAGGGCTGCTCTTGATCCCTTCATCCCCCAGTCTGTGTTGATACTGAGGATTGACTGTTAATATATCCAAAGATACTGGAATGCGCATAAACACATATGCATGTCAAATAAATGAAGCAGAGAAGGCCAGTTTAAGCTCTTCATACTCCTGTTGGTAAGATTTTAGTCATGCAGATTTTCCTACTGAAACCAAGGGGGTGACTCACACAGGGGAATAAAAAAATACAAATCTGCCCCTAGGTGACTTCAGAAACACATTATATGCATGGACTGAAACAATTATAATTTTACAGTGGCAATTTAGCTTTAAAACAGTCATGTAAATCACTGGAAAGGTGCTGAATCATGACATGGCCAGCTTCAGTTTTAAGCAAAGAGTTATTTATTTTAAAGAGTTTAAAGTTCAAGCTTAAAATAGTTCTCTAAAGCAGAGAGTTGCTCATTTAAACCCTACAAATCATTGTCACTCCCATCATCTACGTGTCATTCCCCTTGTGCTGCCTCTTTGCTGTGTAATAACATAGGTTATATTTGGCTTCAAAATTTTTCAGGGAAAATTGTTGGGGTTTTTTTTTCAGTGACTATCATACAACAGGCTTGTACAGCTTTAAGCTTCTCTCCATCTCTGAGGTTAAGCTGTTCCACTCTTCGTAAAGTGTTTCGTAGCTCACTATTAGTATATTGACCTCTAGTGAAGCAGTGCCATTTACTGAGAAAGAGCAAGATAGTTGTACCTTTGCAGTGTCCTGGCTGGCCATCCTACTCTGTTATTAAATATTTCACAGGAGGGATTCGTTTGGTTTTGAATAGATTTGGTTGTTGTTTTTTTTTCCCCCAGTCTTAGCCTAAGTGTTCTTTTTGGCAAATAAGAGCTTCTGATTAAACATTTTACTGATGGAAAATCCCTGTATGTGGAATTTTACAGAAGTGGGGTTGATTATCGCAGGTGCTCCGTTTCTCCAATCAGAAATAGTAAACGAAATCCATTGTTGAGGATTAGGTGTGATAATGTTGGCGGCTGTGGTAGACAGCAGCACTAAATCGTTAACAGCAGTGTGTTCCAGCTTGTTTTTCATTAATGAGAAAAGACTGATCTTCCCGGGATGGTGCACTTCTTTACTACAAAGGAGGCAAATTCGATTTGTTATGATGTTGGTGTTTTGCAGTTGTGAACCCAATTTGAACCATTCGACATGGAAAATCCTTTGCTGTCTTTGTTTTCTGATTTATGTGCCTCAAAGTGGGACATAAAGTGGCACCTTGGGTTGTACTGACAGTAGACAAGTGCAGTGTATGTAGTAGGCTGAATGTAAGATATCCAACCCCTTTTATAGCACTATTTTGTTGTCAAATATTTCTGATTATGTTGTTCTCCGCTGTCTGTGGTGCTTTTCAAGAGCCTTCATAGGTCTAAGTCTGGAGTCTTAGATGTATGGATTAAATAGAGTTAGTGACAGTTTGCCCATGTTTAGGCAGATATAAGTGAGGATCTGGAAACAAAACACAGAATCACAGAGTGGTGGGGGTTGGAAGGGACTTCTGGAGCTCATCTGGTGCCACCCTCCCAAATCCAGCAGGGTCACCCAGAGCAGGGGGCCCAGCAGCGCAGTGTCCAGGCACCTTTGGAATCTCTCCAGACAAGGAGACTCCACAACCTCTCTGGGCAGCCTGGGCCAGGCTCCAACCCCCTCCTACCAAAGAAGTTGCTCCTCCTGCTCAGGTGGAACCTCCTGGGTTCCAGTTGGTGCCCAGTGCCCCTTGTCCTGGTGCTGGGCACCACTGAGCAGAGTCTGGCCCCAGCCTCTTGCCCCCTGGGGGCTCTTGAGCTCTTGCTCATCCTTAATCAGCTCCCCTCTGGGGCTGCTCTTCTCCAGGTGAACAGCCCCAGGGCTCTCAGCCTGTCCTGGCCACACAGATACTCCAGGCCTCTCTGCATCTTCATACTCTCCCCTGGACTCTCTCCAGTAATTCCTTGACTCTCTTGAACTAGGGAACTGGAGAACTGACCCAGTACTCCAGCTATGGCCCTCACTACAGCAGAGTAGAGAGGGAGGAGAACCTTCCTCGGCCCTCTGGCCGCACTCTTTTTCATGCACCCCAAGAGACCACTGGCCTTCTTGGCCACATGGGCACGTGGCTGGCTCATGAACACAAGTGTATTCAGGATGCCATCACTAATAAGAGTCTTCTCTGGTACAGTCATTTAATGCTTTTGAGAATGTGATATATGCCTGTTACTGGCCCTTTTCACAAACAAAGCAAAGTATCATCAGGAAATTGTCCTTTTGCAAAGCAGTAATGGCTTTGCTCCTTAGGAAAGAAGTTACCTAATCTTTGAGCGGGTCAAACAAACAAGCAGTTTAGAGTCTAACCTTTTTGTTGTACTGTCTCTGTGAACACTCCAGAAGGAGATAAAAATGAAGCATGGGGTAAGTTTTGCAGCCAGGAATAGTTAGTTTTCAAAAGGACAAACAAAAATTATTAAAAAGAGCATCTTGGGTAAAGTTTCACAGGCAGAGAGGTTGGAATTTGTGCCTTGGCTTTATTAACTTTTTCTCATTTTCAGTAAGCAAAGGTATGTGCCAGCATCTCCAGACCCAAATATTCCCGTTTAGCAATCACGTGTTGAGTGCATGGGCAAGTCACCTTTGTATCATTCCAGAGTTCATGCTGAGGTCTACTTTGTGTTCATTCTTATTGTGTTTCCCGGGAAACAGAAACAGTGTAGAATAATAGTGGTTTACTAAACAGCTGGGAATATCGTGTTTGATGGCAAAGTACATTGCATGCCCATGATGATATTTTTCCTTGGCTCTGTAAAAGCAACAGGGTTGTTTTGTTTTTTTTTACAAATTTAAAATACCAAGTAATGACTACTCCTGATGGGAGTCAGGAGAAATCTGGGAAATCTTGTTCACAAAGCACATGCAGAATCCTGTTTTGGCTTCTCTTGCAAGGCTATGCCATCAGTGTAATTAGGAGATGCTGCCTTGTGTGTATCATCTCCTGTCTGATCCTGACTTAAGTTCCCAAAAGGAGTATGAAGAAGGGAATATAAAGTGCAACGATAAATAAGGACTAAGTTGTACTTTCCTGCTTTCCTCACACAATCAAGCAGAACTTGGAATTTGAACAACTTTTTTTTATTTTCTTTAAAAACGATGAAGTATTTTGAATGTTAATAGACTTAATTTTTCAATGAATATGTAGTCATGCTTAAAAAGCTTGTATCATTTTAGAAGAGATTGCCAATTTGAATGGTTGTTCATAGTGTTAAAACTGTGAAACAATGGTAGAAAGAAGGATATGCCTCCTCTGTAAGCTGAAATTTCTGTTAGACATGAACTCTTATCTATATTAAGGAAAATCATTTGCTTGTGTTGTAAAATCACAGTCAAAAGCAGAGAATCTAAAGCAGTGAAATAGGGAGTCATAGCAGATTTTTAGGTGGAGGAACTCCTGCTCGCTGTGCCTTCTCTTGCTTTGTGGCATGATCAGAATCTGCCTGCTCAACGGGATTCACTCGTGGAAAGGACCGTTTGGCCACAGCAGCTTCTGGGTCTGATACATGGCACAACCACTGCGTTGCCCTCAAATAACTGTTCTGCAGAGTAACATCAGCTTAATTTTCTCCAGAAGACACTTCTAGGTTAACAGCAGGGCTCTCTGGAAGAATTTTAGTTAATCATTTTCTCATTGGCAGATGATGTTATACCAAAATAGAAACACTGCGCTCAAAATTTTAATTTCAGTCAAAGTTTCCAATGGGTAGAACTGAAGCATTTTGGTTTATTGATCCAGACCAGCCATTGGGAATCTAGAGCTGGCCATCTCTATAGGAAATATCTCTATAGCAAGATCTCAGATGTTGATGTATTGCGCTTAGATCATGTACACTGTGGTTTGTTAAAGTACTTTTCTCATGATGGCAAAAGGTAAAAAAAAAAAAGTCACTCAACATCCTTACTCTACAGAATTACAGAATCACAGAATCACAGANGAGACCCAAAGAGCAATGAAAAAAGACAACCATGCTTGAGCCTTCCACACTGCTGAGATTGCTCAGCAGGGGGAATTCTTAAGGTAGAGGCACCGATGACAACACCACAGCCACCAAAATGTGTCACTTCTCTTTCTTCTCTCTGAGATTCTTTCCTTATAACGTGTCACCATTCCTCTGCTGCCCTATCAATCCCTACTCTATCACACACCTTGCAACTTGAAAATGAGTGAACTGAAAATGTTGTAATGAATAGTACCAGACGTGTACTAGGGAGTCCTGGGATGAGGTTCCATCAGTACACTTTCCACAAGTAAAGCTTCCACAAGTAGCCTCTGCTGGAATTTAATGTTATTCCCTTCACAGTGAATATGACTCATGACATTAATACCTTTTTGTTGATATTGCTGTGCTAGCATAGACTTTTTATCTATGGGAACTATAGCGAAGATACTCAAAACTCCCCTAGGCAAAAAAATGATCATATATGTTGGCATAAAAAGTTGCAGCCAGATGAGTGTCTCCTGAGTCAAATAGCATGACAAAGCTAAACTTGGCAGATGAAAACCTCCCAGTGTGGAAGGGCCTCAATGTCTTCTGATTGCTATGGTAGGAAAAACAGAAGTGAAAACACCACTAGAAAATACTACGCTAAGTCTTTTTATAGACTGATGTTTCAAATGGTGTCAGTAGAGCCGTAAATTGTAAGCTTCTGGCACAGAGTGTAACATTCCAGAAAAAGAATATTTTTCTTTCCACAGAATCAGATTTAATGTTTAATCACAAACAGTGTGATCGTAGCCCAGTGAACTTTAACACATCAAGGACAGTGTTCTCAAATAAAGTGGGCCTGCAAAGGTGACAGAGTTCAGTTCTGGTCTTGTAGACCTTTGAAGCTAGTTTGTTTAATTTAGGGCAAGTTTATATACATGAAAGAGAACTGTATATTTTGGCTTTGGAATCTAGATTGCTGTTTAACCACCATTCATAATTATGGCATTACTTATTAATCTTTGTAGCCTTTAGGTCAGTAGAGGTCTGAAATGCAGCTGCGTGGCTCAAGCACAACAACTACTCTCTAATTCTTTCAGGTGACAGATGGTTTTAAAAATAAGCACAGCAATAGTATGTAATACTCCCGTGTCATTTTTTTCACAGCCCATCGTAAACTGCTTAAAAAAACACAGTATTTGAAATCTCTGTGTTGTGGACGGAGAAAGTGAGAGGCAGAGAAGCATCCTAGCATCCTCACTCTTCTGTAAATCCTTGGATTAGGATAGAGCAGAGCCAGGATTCAGACCTAGGTCCCTTCAGTCCCAGTCCAGTGCTCTCTTTAACATAAAAAGAATCAGAGCATAAGCATATTCCTAGTAGGAAAAAAAAAAAAAAAAAAATCTAATTTTTGTCTGCCAAATCTATAATCTGGTTTTGTCCTTGAGACACTAACCAAATTTAAGATCTATACCATGTTCACATCTGATTTTCCAGAAATTTCATTGACTCTCTATCTATTAGGATTTTCTTTGAAAGATTCCACTCTGGGGAGACATTTCTAACCTTACATTTCAAGAGCTTCCCATTCACAACAGTTCAAATTCTCTGTTAAACTGTCTGTTAAAAAGCAGTTCCACTGCCTGAGAGTAACTTGCAGGACTTCAAGTCTATAAAGAGTTCTTTGGGGTTGGCATTTGGGTAACCAGTATTCTTCTTGTCTGTTTTTTAATTGATACTATACATTCATTGTGAGATTAAGATCTTACTGTTTACACAAAGTTCCTTAAATAGTCATAACTTCTTTTAAATTTAATATAAGTAAATGTAAATACAGTTACGATTTTTTATATTTCTCCAAATAGTTTACTTGAAAGTGTTTAAAACTCTGCAGAGGTCTCTCTTATTTTCTTGTGTATTTTCCTAGATTTTTCCATGGTAGATAGGATGCTAAATTACTAGCACAGGGCAGACACACTGTAATTTTCCATGTGCTGCTTAGAAGTTTATGTGAGATTTGGAATTAATCACTTATACAGTTCCCCCTCATAACGTGGTTTATGTGTTACTGATTGACCAGGGTAAGTAAAAAGTTCTTAAACTATTGACGATGCCTTTCTATAAATTAACAATTTATCTGCACTCAGACAGTGAATTATTTTCCTGAAAAAAATGTGTCCCTTGAGAAAGGGGTTGAAGCCATAAAGTCAGAAAGGTTCTTCCTATAGTAGCCCTTGCAGTGCTAAAAACAGACTGTGATGATATATAAATACCTCTTTTTGTTTCAAATTTACAAAGGAGTGAAGCGAGTAGTTGAACACCTTAGGGAGCTATAAACAATTACACTGGAGCCAGAAGCTTCAACTGTTTTTCCGCAGGAAAGAAGACTTTTCCTTTTTGTTAGCAGCTGGAAGAGAAAGAGGAAAGATCAGTGCCACTGATTCCAATGGTAGCTTTCCTATTATCCAGAGAAGGAAAAGGGGGTGAAAGGGAGGGGAAGAAATTATTTTTAAGGGACGTTATTTTCTGTTGACAAACAGAATTTTACAAATAGTCTCTTGTTTTTCTATTATGTATGCTGGAATGAAAAATCCTCCTCTAAAATGCAGACTGCTTCAGTGAATTTATGTGTCTGAAGAACTAACTGTATTTCAGCTTCAGTAATGAAGACCAGAGGTAGTTCACGAGTGGAACAGCCATCGCCTCCTGTCTCCAAACAAATTAAATGCTGATAAGAGAATATATGAAATGATGAAAACTGTTTGCAGATTACCCTGAAAAAAACACCTCTCCGTATGAACTCCACATATAATTGATAGAAACTGTGAATGTTGACTTAATGCTGGATTCAGGAGGAGCTCTTTCACTTTTCCCTTCTTAAAAAACAAAACAAAATAAAAACAAACAAAATTAAAACACAAAGCAATTACAATTTACTAGGATGATGGCAGGGATGAAATGGGGTTTTGTTGAACATTTACTAATTAAGACTTATTTGCAGGTCACAGTGCCACGGAGGTCGAAACTGAGCAGGTTGTGCTCATGGTGTCACTCCAAACAGCTCGCTGTTCTTCAGTGGGTGGTGACCATTTCTTACCTGCAGTAGAAAGCACTGGTCAGGGGGGAAATGGTGATCAGGAATCTACTGTTTGTATCTGCTTATGTAAAAGGCAGCAGAGCTATGGGTTGTGTTCCTAAATCTCTAAGAAAAAAACATTCCAGGTCACGGTATATTTATAAACTGACCGTATTATCATGCAAATCTTTTCTAGACTTTCAGGAATTCATGCGTAGCTGAATTTGTAGGTGGGATGAACTATTGTCTGGCACTAATGTCACCTCGAGGGGATCTTATTAATGTTTACAAATATTTGAAGGGTGTCAAGCAGAAGGGGCCAGTCTCTTTTCAGTGGTCCCCCGTGACAGGAGGAGGGCCAACGAGCACAAACTGGAACCCAGGAAGTTCCACCTCAGCATGAGGAGAAACTTCTTTCCTGTAAGGGTGACGGAGCCTGTAACAAGCTGTGCAGAGAGGTGGTGGAGTCTCCTTCTCCACAAACTTTCAGGCCCTCCCTGGATCTGTTCCTGCGTGGCGTGCCCTGGGTGATCCTGCTCTGGCAGGGGGGTTGGACTGGATGATATCCAGAGGTCCCTTCAAACCTCTACCATTCTAGTATTCTATGATACTTCTTTTCTTGTTACCGCTTCACTTCCTCATTTGATACCTGCATTCAGTGCACATTAGTGCCAGCACTAATATGTCCATGATCTCATAGTGATCTCTCACATATTCTGCTGTGAGGAAATTTTTCTGACACTTAGTCTTTTTTAATGCATCTTTGGGAGAAATGGAAGATAGTGCAGAAGAAGACATGGTTTTACTTCTCCTCTCACTTACATACTTTCAGATATTTGAACTTATACCAATCAGCTATAAACTGTATTCTCAAGCCTCTTTGTGTATGAATAATTTTCCATCTGCTGCTGACAGCTAGAGTAGTCTTCTCTACCCACAGCACCACCTACTGAGACCTGGTGCCCGCTCTTCTAAAAAAAGTCTCCTACCAGTCAGTGATCTTGTCACTTCCACATTCTGCTTGCAAATGCTACCAAAGTCCTTTGTAATTGGTCTTTGTAACTTTTTTCTTGCTTTAAATGACAAATGAAAGGGTATTGAAATTCAAAAGGAAAGAAAAGGAACGTTCTGAATAAGAGTGTGTGAGGTGTTTGTATGGTGGCGTTTGTGACAGATTTATTACAGCGTATCAAAACTGACAACCCAGCCTGCAGCTGTGAATTAATTCTCCGTAGCGACGCGAATAATGTGAAAAACATTTAAACGTACTGGCTGGATAAAGCTAATAATATTGCTTCTATATTTCGAGTTAAAAGTGCATTTCATTACACAGCCGTCTGATTAGCTGGCAGGAATATATTAAGACAAGTAGAGAATATTTTAAATTGGCTGATACCTGGCAGTTCATTGCCACAGAAAGCAGTGAAGATTCTCAAATGAAAATACCTTCAACCCCTGCGTAAAAAGACTTGACGTGTCTCTGGTGAGCACAGGCACCAACGCAGACTCACGGCTGCAGTCAGCCTGGTGATGTTTTTACTTAGCTGTCCTGCGACCTTATTCTGCCAGAGTGCAAAAACATATTGGGAATTAAACCTTAACTTATCACTCAACTAATAATTAATAATGGCTTGAGGAGGAGAAGGTCTGTTATGTTTTTAACTAAGGTGCAACACGGTTTGGAACCCTCTGTCACATCGCAGACAAGCTTTTTCTCTTAGGGCATAGTCAGTTTAACAATAAACTCCCTTCTGGGTTAATTTAGACGTGCAAACCAACTGTCACAACTCCAAAATATTAACTTGTTACATGCGATGGTACTGCTTCTGCACATTTTTTACGGGCTAGGTCACTTTTTTTGTGTGTGGCTCCTCCAAACACGAGTAATATTAATCCTCTGTGTCAGTTGAAGTTGCTTCTTGCTTCTTTCTTTGTAGCCCTTCCTGTATTTCCAGCTGGTCATTTTATTCTTCTGTGTATCTTGCTTCCTTTCCAAAAGATAATTTTAAGTAAAATATTTTCATTGTTAAGACTGGACATAAGGAAGAAAAGGAATTGAGAACTTTAAGTCAGGGAAGACAGTGGGAAAAAGAGAGAGAAAAGGGGAAGCCAAAGAATAGTCATTTTCAAGTCAGCTTCCCCTGTGACTCATGCCTCCCCAGTCTGGCTGAATTCCTCTGTGAGGGTCAGCTCAGGCCTACAGGAAAGAGGTTTCAGAAGAATAACAGAAATGGGAACCTCTTTGTTTGGTCCTGGAGCATAAAGCTCGAGGTTTCACTGCATGGCCAGGTCCTACTGCGAGTGTGTTATAAAGCTACGTTCTTCTCCAAGTTTCGTGGCTTGCTAACCTCTTTGGAGATGCCAGTTCCTAAACTGGTTATTGCCGTCAGTCCTGTGCAAAGGACATAAGCAGCCTCCATTTCAAAGGTGTGTCTTGTAGCCACAAGACCTGAGCCTAGAAAGAGCCGGTCTTCAACAAAACTGGTGGCCTTCAAAGGTTGTCTGTTCTTGAGGGACGTAAGCCATGACTCTTCCTCTCCACCTGTGCTCTGATCTAGAGTTTCTGAAATTGCTGCATTGCAAACTCGCAGTTTAACAGTCCCCTGACCCTCTGCGACTTCATTTCACCCTTAACCTTTTTCTCATTGCCTCTTCCCCTCTCCCACCTCTGTGCCAACCATCCCTTCCTGCACCGTTTAGTCAGAGGCCAAAGCAAGCATCAGTATTGGTTATATTTGGTGTGTTCTGCCATGTCGTTTAAATAGAACAAAAAACAAAAGCCGCCTTGAATGAAGGGAGATATTTGCAAAATTGCCTCCTGAGAGTAAGAACTTTTTTTGAAAGTTTGCAAGTCTCTGCGTGTCTGGGATAGAAATAGAGGTTAGTGTAATCAAGCGCTGATAAACAAAAATCAAAACCTCGGAGGCAAAAATGAAGACAGGACAAGCGCCAATATATTTATGAAAATGTACTAATTTCCATCACATTTTTGTGGCATTACTGCTGAACTGCTTACTTCAACAGGAAAGAAAATCCCTTGCACTGTCAAGTAGTAGAGTGTGCTATGAGAGGTAATAAACAGTGGCTCGGTATTTATTTAGCTCGTAATACTCTCTTCAGAACTGTCTTTTGTTTTTACTGTCGTCAGACTACTACAAAAGTGATTGCCTGCTGATTTTTGTCTTAATATTAATTCCTGAGGGGTGTAGTTTCTGTTTTTTAATGTTAGTTTTCTCCTTTCTGGTCGAAACAAATGTTCTTTTATTCTGTTCTAAAGAGATTTGGTGCAAGTTGGGTATTTTGAGAGCAGAGCAGTGCTGTTTACCCGTGGTCTTGGTTAGAAGGGAATGAGTTGATACTCCTGTTAAAATGGTAAGTTTGGGACCTTTCTCAAGACCTCTACTGACATTCTGAAAAAAGCAGAACAAACAACATCAAAACAAAACAACCAACCAAAAAAACCAAAAACAAAACAAGCATAAAAGAGAACAGAAGCTATGAAATCAGCCAAAATATGAAAAACAGGTCACTTTTAATGTGTATTGCTGAAAAATAAAGGTCCTTTTTTTATCCAGGAAAAGCCTCCTATATTTCAGTGTAGGAATTCTGGTGATGATTGGCGTAACAGCACACGTAGTGAAATCACAATCGCTGCATTTCTTGGGGGACGCTGGATGGCAATCTCCCTTCAGATCCGTTTAATTTAGACAGTGACAAAACCACCAGAGCACATGTGACGGTGGGGGATTTCCACTCCGTGAGACCACTTTCTCTTCCACGCCGAGCCGCTGTGCCCACTGAGAGGCAGTCTTTACCCGCGCTCCGATCCGAACGCTCCGTAAAATTCACTCCTGCGGCGTTTTTGCGGCTATTTTGTGTGGACTTTCTTTACAGTTAATTTACCTCGGGAGAGAATGGAAGGGAATCCGGTATCGCAGTCTCTAAAGTGTTCTAAATTAACCCTCTGTCCTGAGCATTCACGTTGATGTCTGCAAGATGCTACAGGTACCAACGAAGTATTAAGTAAGCAGGTTTGAGACTGTGGAGAGAAAAAAAGTTTTAACAGAATTTTGGGCTCATTTTCTCTGCGTAGATACGAATTTTTTTAACCCTTGGGTTTTACATTTGCATTCCAGGCAGAAACAATATGCTAAAACATAGGAAAATGATGCCTTTTTTTTTTTTTTTT
>VWZK01005961.1:59572-77187 GCA_013396935.1 Baryphthengus martii
TTGCTCACAGCAAAATTTGAAGGATGAGATAATATCTTCTATTACACCAGCTAGCACAGTTGGAGAAACCAGGCAAATCTTCTAATCTGTAAACATTTCTAGTGATGAAGAACTGAAGAAGAGGGTAGTGCCCCTCAATCTCTGTGTTTTTTTAACTAGATTGTTTGCCCAAATTTACCACCTGTCTCTGCTTCACTGTAAATATTGTCTGTTGCCAGTGACCCAAAGGTCCCATCATGGCAGCCTGGAGTTGCTGGAAAATTTTAGGAGATCTCTACATTTGTGCCTAATCCTTTTCTGTGAACTCCCATCCAAGTGGCTGTGCAATGCAAAAAAAAAAAAATCAAAACCCCAAAAAAACAAAAAAACAAACCACAAAAAAAAAAAAAAAGGCAAAAAAACAAAAGCAGCAAAAGAACCTAATCTTATCCAGTGACATTTTATTCATCAGGCCTTGGAAAGCAAGGTTATGCCTGTGTAGCCCTTTCCTGGCAGACCTAAGTATACACTTCTCGTGCTTCTAGCTGGACTCAGGCCAGCTCTGGACAAAAACTGTTTAGCTGCAGTTCGAGTCGCTTTTTTGTTCGAACTAACGTGGGACTCGACCTCTCAGCAAGACTTATTTTCTCAAGTACTACAGGGTGTTAGCCAAGCTATACAGCTTTTGATCTGCAGCTAGCTCATATTCAGCTGACTTCAGGCATAAGGCAGATGAAATCACGTCTGTGTGCAAGACACAATGCAAATTAAAACTGATCTTATCCAACGTGGATACTGGCCGTGCGTGGCAGAGAGTCTGTCGTAGAATCATAGAATGCCAGGTTGGAAGGGACCTCAAGGATCATCTGGTCCAACCTTTTCAGTAAAAAGTTTAAACGAGCTGGCCCAGCACCCTGTCAAGTTGTGTCTTAAAACTGCCCAGTGTAGGAGTCCACCACTTCCCTTGGGAGACAATTCCAATGTGTAATTTTTCTCATTGTAAAGAATTTTCTTCTGGACTCCGACCAAAATCTCCCTTGGAGCAACTTGCAGCCATTCCCCCTTGTTTTCTCCATTTGACTCCTTGTAAATCTGGGGATTTGCAGACACAGCCTTTGGAAGTGGGCACCAGAACCTGGAGGTGCAGAGGTAGAGAGTGCGGGAAGGTACCCACACAGATGAGGTTAGCTAAGGAGCTAAGGAAATTAAGTCTAAAATAACAAAATTCAGTTGTGCTTCGCTGCCGAGAAGCGAACACAAGCAAGCTCATCCCCAAATGCAACATGGAAGTGGCATGGAATCATTTCAAGTTTGGAGTTCAGATGATATTTCAGTCAGAGGAACTGACTACGTGAACATTTTAAGAAGAAAGAGAAAAGCAAAACATGTGGCGGTGAGGTCATTCCAGTTAATAAATTAATGCGCGTAAGCTACTTTATGCACGTTAGACCTTCTAGTGTTGATTAATTTAACACATGGGAGGGGTCCGAGGAGAGCACTTGCTATTATTAGGATAGTCGAGCATAGGAAGCGTTTGAAGCTGTTGGTCACAGCAGAAACATCCCTGTTTCTGTAGGAACAAGCAAAATGTTGAGAATAAATACAGAAGCTGTCTCTAAAAGGAGACAGGCTTCAGATGTGTAACTGTATAAGACAAACATTCTTGTTGTTTGGCTTGTGTTGCAATACAAGATAAGGAGGATAATTCCATCTTCCTAGGAAAAAAAAAAAAAAAAGAAAGAGGCTACAGAAAAAGTGCTTTCATTCACATCTTGAAAATAATTGTGGTGATTAATTGCTTTAAAACTATCAGTTAAGCAGAGAGGGTGTTTGCTTTCTTACATATTCACCCATAGACAAAACCATTCTGCTCAGCCTGTTTTCCCTCCTAAAATACGTGATTTAGGTGCTTGCTCTTCAAAATTGGTTTTCAGAACCTTGTTTTCTGTCTTGGCTCTTTTTTTTTTTTTTTTTTGCCTGCAGAATTACCACATATCTGCGAGAAACATTCATCGTTTTGGGCCTGCTAAGCGTAAACAGCTCTCAGTTTTACAGCGACAGAGCTGCAGAGTTGCTGCAGTCACCTCAGGGGAGGAATGTAAACTGGGCTAGGTGGCTATCAGCTCACAAACAGCGCTTATTAAAGAGCTTAGATCTGAAGTTGTTTGACTCTGGCCTATCAAGAGAAAATTAGTCTCTGTGCTGTGAGTGGCAGGACCATATTCAGTGTTTAAAATGATCCCAGGAAAAAAAAAAAAAAAGCATTAAGCCATGGATATTTGTTCCTCTCAGTCTGAATGCTGTATCTGAGTTATTGTTTGAAGGGAGTTCTCCATTGCACTGCAAAATCACGGTAGATTTTTCTGTTCTTGCAGCTTTTTTTTGCTTTTTTTTTGCTAGCCAACTAATGGTACATATCATGGTCTGGATATCAGTTTTACTACCATTTAAAAAAATAAGAAAAAACGTAGTCATTATATATGACAAGCTTTCCTTACTGTTCTAGAAGGTACAGTAGAAGACATTATTTTTGAGCCTACAAATTCCGTAGCATCTTAATCACCTGTGAAATACTTCCTTGTCTAAAAGCAATTTCTGTGCGAGGAGGTACATTTGGAAATGAGTTTGGAATGTTTCCAGTTTCTTTTTCTGGTTTCAGTTTGACACAATGAAACAGAAAACGGTTCTAAAATTACTGCCCTATTAGGAGTGGGCTTTGTTTTTCTTACAAGGTAGGGTCAGTGGATCATGTAATTAGAATTATTAATTGAAGTTACAACGGATAAAATGTAAGTGGCTGGAGGGTTAGTGCTTCTTCACTGCTACGGCTGGAAGAATTTATAAATGACTAACGTTACAACTACAATGAACCAATTCTAAGTATTTGCACTAAAAAGGGATGTTGCTTAGCCTATGGCTTATCAAAAGGTGTCCTGAAATATTGGGCAGCTGTCAGTTTAATCAGAGGAGCTGCCAAGAGCCGGAGCTATGGCTGGGAATAGAACCCTGGGAGAGGAGGTGCTGGGGATGTTATCCCGGCAGAATGTCCCCATTCGGGACCCAGCACTGAACCCACCGGGGACCATCTCATAGAATCATGGGATCACAGAATCTCAGGTTGTAAGGAACCTGAAGGATCATCTGATCCCACCTTTCTAGGCAAAAGCACGGTCTAGATAAGATGGCCCAGCACCTTGTCCAGCTGAATATTAACAGTGTCTGATGTTGGGGACCCCACCACTTCCCTGGGGAGGTTATTCCAATGGCTGATTGTTCTTTTTGTGAAAAGTTTTCTTCTTCTGTCCAACCAGAATCTTCCAAGGAGTAACTTGTACCCATTACCCCTTGTCTTCATCTCAAAAGAGGGGAGTCTTCATCTTCTTTGTAACCATGTTTTAAATATTGGAACATGGTGATAAGGTCTCCCCCGAGCTTTCTTTTCTGCAGGCTGAACAAACCCAGTTCCCTCAGCCTTTCCTCACATGGCAGCTTCCCAGTTCTTGGGTCATCTTTGTGGCCCTTCTCTGGACCCTCTCCAGCCTATCCACAACTTTTTTTGCACAGCGGCGACAAAAACTGGACGTGGTATTCCTGGTTTGGCCTGAACGGCGCTGAGTAGAGTGGGATGATGACTTCTTTGTCTCTGCTGGGTATGCCCTTGTTGATGCAACCCAGCATCTCACTGGCTTTCTTTGCCACGGCAGCAACTGTTCATTCGTATTGAGCTTGTTCTCCAGGAAGATCTCCAGGTTTCTTTCCAGAGTTGTGTGGGACCACGTGCTCATTGGCATCATAGTCAGTGGGAGAGGGTCGGCACTGTCTCACACAGCAGCATAGGCCTTTGGGGTTCCTGGGAGGTTTCTGAATGCCACCGGTGTTGCTTTGAGATGAGCTGATAGAAAGAGGTGACAGAAGTTGCTCGGTGTTAAGCCATTATGGGGAAAAAAAATAAGAACTGGAGATCAGGAGTCTCAAATCCCTCTTCATTTTACAATTAGTATCCATTTAAACCCCCCTTTCCTACAGTGCTGTTATTCCTTCTTGTTGCCACAATAAGTGGAATCCTTATAAAGTCCAGAAGTTCATCTTTTTTAATAACAAGCATAAGCGATACATAAGAAAACAGGAATAATTTTCAGTTTATTACATAACAGCTTTGTTCCAGGAAGGTGATTTTTGTTGTCTGGGGTTTTTTTGGTTGAGGTTTGTTTTTTTTTTAGATAAAGAAATTTTAGCTCAAATCCTGCTGGACATTAACACGAATTTCCCTAACACAAATTTCTCTAAGGTCATCTTGACTACCTCACGCAGCCTCTCTCGTATGCAGTGTCTGGTCTCTGCAATCGGGTAGCAACCAGAACTAGAACCCACCTACTGATGCCCAGCAATCATAAAAGGGTCATGAAGCTGCTTACAGCTGATGTAAATAATGATCTCTCTAGGTCATCATATTTATTTGCCCATCCAATTGGATTGGCACTGCTGGGAAAGCTGTGTGGACACATACTTACTTGCCTGCGCCCCGGGATGAATCCTCTCAATATGAAGGCTGGATAATTTGGAAATGAGTTATGCTAGAAATGTATTCTGCAGTCTGAAGTTTTTAAAATATATTGCTAGAAGTTGAGGATGTAGAAATAGACCCAAATCACAACTTTAACTTTACTCTGATGCAACAGGTTTTTTTCTTCGTTCAGGTGAGAGCTTGAAAGTTCCCTAGTAGCTGTGAGGTGCCTCGATCATACCAGCATGAGACTTGGAGAAATTCATACTGAAGCCTTAGATCCTAGCTGTTTTTCCAGGTGCCTTTTTCCCTGAGGGAATTTTTTTTATTTTTTTTTTTTTTTCTGATTTGCAGAATTGATCCAGACTTTTTAGTTTGTCCCACACCTCCTTGAAGTCCAGGCACAGAAAGGCCTTTTTACTTTAGTCAAATATACTTCAAACCCAGCTCTTCTGTCTGAAGACTGAAGATTTCCTTTAGTGCAACATCTATTCTATGTGTCCCCTCCTGGATTTAGGCTAAATCCTAAACTAGATGCTTGTTGTTCTCCAAGTCTCTTGTTCATTTTTTTTGCAGCTACTGTGAGGCCTCTTTTTTACCTGCTCACTTCTATCCAGTTATCTCCTGTTTCCTTTTCAGACCCTTTGTTCTGCATGGCCCGTTCCTCTTTGGCCCAGCTGACTTGAATACTGTAGGAAAAACCTGCCACTATGCCCTTAGAATCTGGCATGAGACTTGCCTTAAGTCTCCATCTTTATGTCATCATCATCATTGTGTCAAGGAAACATGAGTTTTTTAAGACATCTGTCCCAGGATTTTGGATGCCCTCTCCTCTGAGAACGACCCATCTCGCGAAACCAGGAATCTATAAGTTGTTTCTTTTCCTTCTGTCTTGCTTGCAGCTCCAGCATAGTCAATAGATTTCCTAGAAATTGAGCTACTAGCGAGTGCATTTCTGTTCCTCTTCAAGTATAATAGAGCAGGGGTATTTTGGATATTTTGTCTGTTTTCAGTAACAGTCAAGGGATGAAGTTTAAATGCTTTTGGACTGAGAGGATCCATACAAAATGAGGTACAGAAAGGTGAGCCTGTGGCCCACGGCTTCTCTCAAGAGGGATATGAGTCACCAGCCAATCCTATGACCATCATGCATATCAAAACCTCAAGCTATTAAAATAACATTAAAACCATTGGAAAGAATCATCTAGAGACGTATAAATGAGAGAATACAAGGACACTAGTACACCTTTCTACTCACAGCATTTGAAAGTTATAACTTGTTCGACCTACTGTAGCTTCAGAACATCTACAATGCTTAAAATCCAGTTGCATCTGGGTATGATGAGTCCAAATCCCTGGCTACTGGCAGTGCTTTGGGTATGAGAGATTAAATATCGCTTTAATTCCAATACACAGCTTGAGGATTTTCACACTGAGAATGGTTTTGAAATACCTGAAGTGTTGCGAAATGAAGACTATCTCACATCCCTTTTTTTTTTCTCTTTCCTTTTCATAAATTATATAAATTATTTTATGTACTGATGGAAAATATAACAAGTGAATTTAAAACGTAGAGAGCAAACCTCCTTTCTATTTCTACTCTGAGTAAAGTGTCAGCCATTCTCAACTTAGCAAGCTGATTCTGATGTTCCATAAATACGCATCAGAAATTTGAAGTGGTAAAGTGTGATAATAAGTACAAGTGTGATCAAAATGGTGCCCAAAGCATGGAAAGTGTTGAAGTGCTTCATTCCCAGGTACTAATTTAGTGAACTAAAGTTTCAAATTGTCGGTAATTAAGGCAGAGACGTGCAAAAAGCAGGTGACTTCAACTTAATGACAGTATAAAGCTGCGTGCTCAAATTCCTTTGGCATTTCATAGAATAGAACCATAGAATCGCTGAGGCTGGAAAAGACCTTTGAGATCATCAAGTCCAACCATTAACCCAACACCACCATGATCACTAAACCGTTTCCTGAAGTAAGTAAGTACCACGTCTCCACGTATTTTGGACACCTCCAGGGATGGTGACTCCACCATTTCCCTGGGCAGCCTGTTCCAATGCTTATCTGCTCTTTCAGTGAAGGATTTTTTCCTAATATCCAAACCAAACCTCCCCTGGCTCAACTTAAGGCAATTTCCTCTCATTCTATTACTATTTGATAGGAGATCCTGATGAAGAAACGTAAGTTACACTATATGAACCTACATAGCCCAACCTTGGACATTTCTGTCTAATTTAGTACATAAAATACACATAATATTTAGTTATTTAAAAATAAATAAATAAATAAATCTATGTCTGCATTACTCTTTTAGTAGAAGTCCCTTTAATGACAGTTAAACTCGATTGGCTTTTTAAAATCTTTAGAAATTTTGCGAAGTCTGGCTTTTGACTGCTCTCTGCAAGCCAACTTCCTTCAGACAAAGAAGTTAATGTGCTCTGCATTTTCATTACACCTGAGAACCTATGAGAAATTATTACAAAAAACATTATATTCTCTAGTGCTCACCCAAATTTCCAGTCATTAAATATCAAAATAGTGAAGTTGGCATTACAGAGCTATGTTTCAGACTAGTTTCATATGCAGATATTCTATTCCAGAATAAATATTGGTTTATTTTGAACCATTTTTTTTTTTTTTTGTAAAGACAATCGAAATAGCCGTTATTTTAGGAATAAGTGACTTTCTCTGCAGTTGGTTTTCACATGTTGGCAGAACCACAGAGCACAGCTTCTGGCTGCGTAAGGAAGTGTCTATGTTTGAGTCTGAAAAAGGCGATTCTGTAAAGCCTGAAATAGTCTGTATCCCTGAACAAAGTTCGTGGCAGCAAGGTACACCTTCTGAACCACACTCTGGAACTTGTTGTTACGATACTCTGCGTACTAAAAGTTGTACTTATTATCTAATCTGTGCTATGGCTTTAGATTAGTCCCAGTTCTAGGATCCTTATCTTTTTGGCATATTTAATGCCTTTTTCTTGGTTTGTCTGTTTTTAATCTAAGTTAGTGCTCAGAGCACTTGTGACCCCGTTCCTTCCCCTGCTTATTTACAGATGAGGTGAGTCTGTGCGGAACAGATAAACTACGACTGCTGAGAGATTATTTAGTGCTGTTTAATAATCTACGTCAGCTGGCATGCTCGTGATGATTTTATTATAAGCATCTGAAATGTCCTGTCTTCAAGGGGAATCATTTGAGACCTTTACTACCTCTCATTGCCTACACTGTCTACTAATTCACATTGATTACTGTGGGTTGAAAAGCCAATCTTTCCATGGACACAACAAAATCCGAAGATTTTGTCTTCCATTTTTGTTAGGGAGGGGAAAAGCTCTTCTTCTGCTCTGTAATTATGAAGCCTTTTGCACAGAGAAAGCAGCAGTTAAGGATACCTATGTCTCGATAGATACTGGTCACTGGACTGAATGGTGTCTAGGCCGTATTTTGACATTTCAAAGGATTCTGGTTCAAAGATTGCCACAAATATTGTAAAAAGGCCAGTATTTTTTTTTATTATCATAGATTACAAATACTAGTAGAACGAGAGAACTTACCTGCTAGCCCTTGTTGAAGTGTGCTTGGTTTGTGTTAAGGAAATTCCTCTTTATGTGTTTAAAGCTTCTGGCAAAGCTTGAATTGCTTCAATTTAATATTCTTTATCATCACACCAGACTTCATCTTAAGATGGCTGTTCCAACCAATAAATGAAGACAGATCCATAGTCTTGTGAAAAGACTATGTAGATAAACCCCTGTAGATAAACCCCTGTTTTTTCTTGAGATTGTTGTAGACAACAGGATCTCTACCAGCAGAGGTACTGGTGAAAAGCCTAACCACTTACCATCACCAGACTTCTGCTAGAGGTTACATTTTCAGTTTACCTGCTTTTTGAGCTGCTTAAACAGCCACTAGTTCTGTAAACATGACTCAGGTTAACAGTTTAACAAGGAGGTCTTTGCTTAACCTAGTGTGTTTTGACTGAAGAAGAAAAGGAAAAGCCCCTCAAGATGTTCTCCAGACCTGTTTAAGAGGATTCATCTCTAGCAAAAGGTTTACTGCTGAAGCACAGTGAAGCCAGAAGACACTACGTCTGTAATTTCATCTTGATTATTTGTTTTTTTTAAAATAGATAAATAGCTATCCTTCACAGTTGGCTAGCCATGTACAGAAGCATGGGAGACCTCTGCCACCATACTTACTTTAAATATTAACCAAGGGGACACCCTGATTGCATCCTGACCCCAAGTTGTGATGAGTCTGCCCTGTCCTGTGTTGAAATTCCTACAGGAGGGAAAACTTCTCTAAGCATGTAGGAAGAAAGCAAGGTGGCACTTAGACTCTGAGGAGTGATTTTAGCTTTGTCACCTTCAACTTGTTTCTAGACTAGAATAGAAAAATTAGGAAAGTTCTGTCTGGAAGGCATCTGCAATGATCATCTAGTCTCGCTGCCTGATCACTTCAGGGCTGACCAATAATTAAAGCATATTTTAAAGGGTATTGTCCAAATCCTTAAGTGTTTAAGACAGTGATTGATACACTGATAGGCTTGGGACACTGACCGTGGGGCACGAGGCATCGATCATTTCTAACTACATAATGCATCAGGAGCTAATAGATGTGTTTCCCTCACAGCAATTTTACTTACCCAACATCACATATTACTGAGCCTGGATAGAGTCCTAAATTCAGTTTAGACCTAATAAATGATCATGTTGTTGAATCTGTGTGCACTTGTTGCAGAGAGCTTACACCTGAACTTTAAGAAATGCTATATCCATGAATGGAGGAAGTCAAAAGTCGCCTTGTTAACAGTTTTTCCCCAACATACCATCTAAATACATATAGATCCCACATGAGAAGCTTCCAGAGCCAATTAATCTGTTGTGGCAGATCTGCTCAGGGTCTGATCTGAGCTTATAGACAGAAAACAAGATGGGACAGGTCTTACCCCAGAAAGTCAACACCCATCAGAAAAGCTTGCTGTGGACCTGCCAGGCCAGCATATTCAAATTGCCCTGAGCTGTGTCTGAGTACTTGATACTGGAAAAGACTGTGGTTATATTTTTGATGATTTTAAAAAGAGGCCTTTTCAGTTTCTATTTACATCATAATAGCAAAAGTGCTGTGTTATTGAGCATCTTGCAGGAAGTCTGGCTTGTGTTCTGTAACGAGTGACAGAGCAGCGTGCATCTTTGTCCCAGATCTAAGTGGAGGTGATAGTAGAAACTGTCTTTTTAGGGTACTATGCCAGATACATTGTTCTGAATCCGTATATATAACTAAATCACCACTGGGGAGGCCACACCTCAAATCCTGGGTTCAGTTTTGGGCCCCTCAGTCCCAGAAAGACCTTGAGGGGCTGGAACGTGTCTAGAGAAGGGCAGGAGAGCTGGGGAAGGGTCTAGAGCAGAGTCCGGTGAGGAGGAGAAGCTGAGGGAGCTGGGCTTGTTCAACCTGGAGAAAAGGAGGCCCAGGGGAGACCTTCTGGCTCTCCACAACTCCCTGTAATTCAGGAGGTTGGAGCCAGAGGGGATCAGGCTCTGCTCCCAATCAACTAGCAACAGGACAAGAGGAATCTGCCTGAAGTTGTCCCAGGGGAGGTTTAGGTTGGACCTGAGGAACAATTTCTTGACCAGAAGAGATGTCCAGGCCTGTCCCAGGCTGACCAGGGCAGAGGTAGAGTCCTCATCCCTGGAGGGGTTTCACATCCATGGAGATGTGGTGCTGAGGGACAGGGGTTAATGGTGCCCTGGCAGTGTTGTGGGAATGGTTGGACTCGGTGACCTTAAAGGTCCCTTCCAACCAAAATGATTCTGTCATTTTATAAATGGGGTTAGGACCTTCTAAGTATCTGTTAATCCTAATTTTTTTCCTTATTTACAAAAATAATAAAACACAAAGAAAAATAATCAAGTATAACTCATCAGTGAGTATCACTCAACACATTCTTTGCGAGGGACAGCATGATAGGAACAGAGGAGAAGCTGCAATAGAGGAGACCCTGCAATCGGGTGCTTGTGTCAGGGTCGTTTCTGGAGGGTATGAAATACCCCAGCTTTGCTCAGAGGAGCAAAAAAAGTCCCTGAGCCTAAAAATGGGAAGTGAAGAGGGCAGGGACTGAACCCAGCCGTGAAACCGACTGCCATCCTGCTCAGCTGGGGGAAGGGAATCGGCAAACATATGGTTGCTGATGTCTAATCACTGCTTAAAATGGTTGCCAGTTCTACTGCTGCTCAGTAAAGTGTAAACATCTTTAGAGAAAAGTGCCATGGGTCACTGTTGTACATGCACCATCAGTATTTCAAGGGATTTTATTTTAATTAGCTGTTTGGCTTTTCTTTAAGCGCCAGTTTATGGTGATATGTAATCAACAGACTTAAAGCCAATAATTCATAAACACAAAAATGTCTCTAAAATGCAGAGTGCATGCAAATTATACAGTAGGACTTAAGGAGCTGCTGTTGGTAAGGTACTTATTTTTTAATACATATGTTCACTGACTTAACCGAAGCCAGACATAAAGCTGAACCCACAAATGTTGTTTTTTTCTGTTGTCAGTTATGAACTGAAGTACTCTGAATTATGAAGAATTATGGAAATGAATTCAGTTACTCACTGAATGATGGTAATTTCCGAAACAATTTACTGACCGGTGAAATCGTTTGGCATTCGTGTAAATTCACAAAGGAACATCAGCTGCTTGTTTTAGCTTCATTAATACGGAATAAATACAAAATTAAAAGTTGGTGACTGAACTTTACTTTTGACCCAGTTAAACACTGTGCTTTTAGATCTTCTAAATTATATAACCTTTTCCTCTGTGTTCTAAAACATGCGATGTGTTGTATTGTTACTTTTTCCAGGAAGAGTCACTTTAGCGTTTTTGCTAGTGTCCATAAATCTCTGCAATTTTTTTTGTACATCCTTTGTTGGTATTTTTGTCCTGGCATTTAATATCAGGACAGAAAACAGAAGAAGAACACTTGGTTTACATCAGCGCTGTCCTGACCTACCGAGCAGTAACAAAAAAGTATGATTCATATGCACTATTATTAAGCAGTGTCCCTGTGTTCAAGGAGGGAACCCCTTTTTTTTACCCATATAAAGTAAATTCAAAGCAGAAGAGAGCAGTTCGGTGAGGACATGAGAGTTCTAATGTGCTTATTTTCCTGGGTTATTGTTCGTTGCAATTAAGCCCAACAAAAGGAACAGCACTATAATTATGCCTTTGATACTATTCCTCTTTTGCAATTGGGTTGGTATAATGACAGATTCGGCTCTTTGGTTTGTTTGCTTTTTTATTAGAAAGGCACATAAACAGCATCTATAAGGAGGACAATCTTTCCCTACATGGAACAAAGAAATAAATCTTGAATTATTAAAAGAAAATAATAAAATTTGTAAGAGAGAAAAAATGGTTGTTGAGAGTGAAAATGAGTTAAATTCCCACTGTCAGGATCCGTTTCTGTAAGGTATTTCTGTCTAGAAGAAGGCAATATCTAAAGACCCCTGAGTCGTTCACTTGGTCCGTGGGTTTCTTCTGCTGGGGAAGGAATTTTTTTGCTCAGCTACGGGAGGCAAAGATACTCCCTGCTCGGCTGAGAAAGTGAAACTGCTCTGAGCAGATGTGGCAGGCCCTGGCTCTGCGCACCCTTCCAGAGCTAAATGTTTGTAGATCTGCTGATCGATGCTTTTACAACTACTTGGCTTAGCCTTCTCCACAGCTTTTTCTCTAGAGTACAGCAAGGTGCTCTCTGTCTTCTTCCTTCGCCTAGCACAACACGCTGCCTTTTCAGCACTTCTTGCAATAGGGAGAGATTATTGCTCTCAGATTTATTCTCCCCCTGTGAAAACATTTTTGCAAGTCTTAAAATTGTATGTCAAGTTTTGATTATGCTTTACTGCTTTACTACTTTACTTTTAACCTCTGCCTCAATTAATATATGAAGTTTTAACATTTGCAACATCAGTCCTCAATGTTCCTGTTTTCCTAGTACTTTTGAAGGAGTTCTGTGGCCAATACCATGTTATATACACTTATTTGTAAAATATTTTTTTTTCAGTAGTTACTGCATTATCAGGCTGAAAAATTGGGACAGAATCTTAAGACAGACTTAAGTTCAAGGTGAGGCAAACATAGTAAATCAATTACCTATGGATTTAAACAGAAAAAAACATTCTTGAGTGACTTGTTATCCCTTAATTAAATCGTTTTGAGTCAAGACCTTGACAAGTACCAGGAAGAAGCACGATGTTATAATCTCATCATAGAACCAAATGGCAGGTTACAAAGATTGTTCAAAAGGGGGTATTTAAAATCATACTACTTCTGTAAAAAGAGCTCTGAACAACAATCAGAAGGAACACATCCGATGTATATTTCTTAATGTTCCAAGAGGGAACAGCTTATTTCAATATAAGGTACTTATTTTGTGTATTCAAGTCATAGGCTCATTGTTACAAAAGTTTGTCAAATATAATTAAAAACTAAATGAAGCACAAAAGACATGAGGCAATAAGAACTAAGGGACCTATTTGGAAGGTGCTTTTTTTTGTATGTTTTGCCATAACCACCTCAGATATTATGGGAGAAAGGTCTATTCCGTGTGTTTCTACTAATTGCTTGTAAATGGCAAAGCATCCAGTGTTCTGTCAGGACAGCATAGCTAAACTACAGTCTTTTTCCCAAAAAAATTTCAAAATAGGTTCTGCCATTTGTTTTTTTTTTTGTTGTTTGTTTGTTTTTGTGTTATAAACCAACTCTCATTTGTATCTTCTGCCTGATATGCAGGATAACAATTATATGAAAATAACAGATAAATGTTTCTTTGCCTCTCTTAACCTTTTTAGCCCTTTTTTTTTTTTGTTTGAAACACTGTAATGCCACTAATTACAATGAATTCTTAACTAACTGATTACTTCAGCTGTAATGCTTTTACTTCTTCAACAAAAATCAGTATCCATGAAAAGTATGCACTTTTAGCAAGTATTTCGACTCTGTATTATTTTTGTTGGAAAACTGACATAGTGATACACTCCTTTTTTTCAACATATAAAAAAATTACTTTTCCTGAAACACAGGACAAGGCCAGAATTGATAGTTTCTTTGTTTATAAATGTAAAATGCTTTCAGGCCAACATTCAGCCCAGAAGGTGCTTAAAAACATGTTTCCAGGACTCTGTCAGTCTGCTTTTGTCTTTTCATCCCTCCTTTGTCTCTGCCTCTAGCCTAACAATCTGTCCTTGATGTAGACACAAGCCTTCAGAGATCTCAAGGTGGTAAAGCTTCTCCACCCGGGTGTGTGTTGTGTTTTGGAAAAGTATGGCTGGTGCTCTTTGATCTCACTGGTGCGATGGAGTTATTTACACAAGCATTTCTTGGCTTTATCCCTCACGGAAGCTGTTGCACGTGTATTTCAGTGGTGTTTATCCCACAGCTGAAGGCGGTTATGTGGCCGCGGTTGGATTCCATTTCCCAGCAGGAGGCAGATGAACCCCACATAAAATACTGAAAACACTTTTTTTTTTTTTTCCTTTAAATAATGAAATTCATGTTATAATTGCTTTTAGTCCAGTGGTTGTCCAGTTGCTCGTTCTTATTCTTCCATTTCATGGTGAGATAAAGTTTTCTATCTGTCAATATACAGACCCTGCCTTTATAAGGATTTATTTATTTATTTATTTATTGATAATAAAGAACCTGCTTAAGAATTATCCAATACCATACATGTATTTTTTGTTGTAAATAGGATGTCCAGGTGTATGCCAAATCACTTGATATACTTTAACTTCCTTCCCCACCCCATCTCCTGATTTTAGGTGCATAAAATCAGTCTGCACAGTCCAAAAACTTCTAGTATTAGCAAGTCCATTGGTTAAAATAGTCATATTCCTTGTAAAATAATAAAATTTCTGGCCTTACTTAAATCAGAAGATAGTGTATCTTTTTATTTTATGGAAGAAAATCCACACCCTCAGGTTTCTAATGTTGCATGGCAATTAATATGGGGAACAAGATTAAAGAATAAATACTAAGTCTCTTTTCAGACGTGGATGCAATAGTTTCTAGATTGTCTGCAAAAAATTTAAAGCTATTTTTGGGGCTGACGGTGTTAAGGAGTCACTTCCTTTGAGGGAATAATAAATGTCCAAGGTATCTCTCCCGAGTTTCTGGAATGTTTTTTTCTTTTTTTTTCCTCATTACTGTTGTTAAATAGCGTTGTTTAATTCCGATATGCACATTATTCATTTTCTCCCTGCAGGTTTCATTTCTGGCCTCTGCTTACATGAGCCAACACCTCTCAGAGGAAAGCTGCTCTGCCCTTGCATCTGTTACCCATTACCTTTACCTCTGCCAGTTCAGCTGGATGCTTATTCAGGTTGGTCTCTTAGTCTTTTTCACCCCTTCCCCAAAACCTCTGTAAAAGTAATATACTTAGGCTGACTTTCTGTTGTATTATAGTATATGTATCTCTGCAGTTCAATGCTACATGAAATGGTCTTTATTAAACCTAGAGTGTCACAACACCAAGGGTAAATATTCAAACCCTATAAAGATTTTTTCCACCAATACCCATTACGATTGTGTAAAGAATTTCCACATTTCGTTTCATCCTATAGAAGTTAGTTACTATCTCAAAACACTGAAGAGCTATTCTTATAAGAGGTCATAGCTTTTCTAAGCATCTCTTATTTGGTCTTTTGAAGCAGTCTCTTACAGGTGAAATGTAAGCGTAAACACTAATTTTTTGAGTCAGTAGCATTTTAGTCATTAGATTTGTATAAAATGGCAAACATACCTTCGTAATCTTGCATTAAAATAAGGAATATAGTCATTCATAAATGTGGCCAGAATTTCTGTAGAGTTCTAGAATCATTCTGCTTGGGAAAGACTTTTCAGATCTTTGGGTCCAACTGTTGCCCCACTCCTGCCAGGGCACCACTGACCCCTGTCCCTCAGCACCACATCTCCACGCCTTGGAAACCCCTCCAGGGATCAGGGGGACTCCAGCCCTGCCCTGGGCAGCCTGGGACAGGCCTGGACAACCCTGGAGGGGAGGAAATTGTTCCTTAGCCCCAACCTAATCCTCCCCTGGGACAACTTGAGGCCAGTGCCTCTTGTCATGTTGCTTGTTCCTTGGGAGCAGAGTCCGACCGCCCTGGCTCCAACCTCCTGAATTTCAGGGAGTTGTGGAGAGCCAAAAGGTCTCCCCTGAGCCTCCTTTTCTCCAGGCTGAACAAGCCCAGCTCCCTCAGCCGCTCCTCACCACACTCCTGCTCTAGACCCTTCCCCAGCTCCATTGCACCTTTGACACATTATAGAACAAAAAATGGTGTAACACACAGTTGAACTAAGATGAGGGACCATGGACAATCAAATTTGTTATGGAAAATTACTGGGTTTAAGTAAAACAAAACAAGCTGTGCGTGTTATTTGGAAAACACATTATCATGCCCTCATCTGGAAATGTGTATTAGTACTAATGCGTTGTATTGGGTTTGGGTGAGTTGGAGTTAATGTTCCCCAGAGCAGCTCTTATGGTGCTGGGCTTTGTATTGGGAGGCAAATAAGACGCCAGTGTTGTGGCTGCTGCTGAGCAGCGCCTGCACAGCCCCAAGCCTGGCTTTCAAACATCTTCCCCCCGTCCCCCCCAATCCAGTGGGATGGGGTGGGCAAGATCTTGGGAGGGGACACAGTCGGGACAGCTGACCCAAACTGACCAAAGAGATGTTCCACACCGTGTGACGTCAGCTCAAGTATAAAAGGGAGAGAAAGGAGGAGGGGGTTGGGGTCATCCGTTTGTGAAGACGCTTGTCCTCCAAGCAACTGCTACGCATACCGGAGCCCTTTTTCCTGGGAGAGGCCAGACATCGCCTGCTAATGGGAAGTAGAGAATAAGATCTTGCTTTGCTTTGCTTCACGTGCGTGCAGCTTGATTTTTGCTTTTTTTTCCTATTAAACTGCCTGTATCATACCCTACGGGCTCTTCCCATCTTATTCTCTCCCCCCTTGTCGTGCTGAGGGAAGTGGTGGGGGGAGTGATAGAGTGATTTGGTGGGTACCTGGTGCTCAGCCAAGGTCAAACCTACCACAGTTTCTTCTGGCGCCCAGCGTGGGGCACGACAACGGCAGTGTCCTATTAAGTGGGCTTCAGCTCTAGTAGTTATTAGTGACAAGCTCCTGTGCTGGTCACAGAGTTTGTTTGCCTGTACCTATCTTTGTTTTGCTGAGCTGAGGAATACCCTGACTCTCTGCTTTGCATTTGCGTTTGTAGCTTTAGTCCGCTGGGCGAGATATTTTTTTTCGGGAGGATGAACAAACTCGGAAACATGCTGGCACAAATAATAACAATGATGTGCCTTACCCTGACTTTGGGGACTTTACTGTGCTAGGGGAGCTCTCATGTGGAGAATATGACAGAGTACACCTCCCTCTCCTTACTGGGGACCAATGTGGGTGATGTTGTTGTGCAGGCTCCCGAGGTCCTTGCCCACCCCTATGTGAGCTGTTTAATTAATACTGTCATCCTTCTGTGGGTTGTGGGGGGTCTGGTCTCACGTTGGTCTAAGAGAAGACAATGTTTTGGTGGGACGACACCAAAAGGTGTCCTGAGGTGGCCCGTCCCTGGGTGGCAGGGAGCATGGAAGAATTTGGGTAGGTTCCTAGGTCGGCTAACAACTCCCGTAACCTGGGACTTTACTCCCAAAGAAGCAAACAACCCTGTTGAATTGACCCATCACTGAACAGAAGGGTGCCTTGCTTACCCTGATGAAAACCAGCAGCTTCTAGCCTTGTACTGGGGCTTGGCTTGTGCCTACCGAGCCACAGTGCAGCACTTCAGAAGACTGCGACCGAGGCAGGGACCCAAACTAGCTCTGAGGACACCCTGGTTGAGATAGGGATCCAAACAACAACAGCAACGATAGCCGCAGTAGTGAAAAAAACAACAGTGGATGAGAAGAACAACAGGTCCATATCCTTGATTAATGAGGATAATCCTAGGAATTAAATGGCAAGATGGACGTCTCCAGATACCAACAGATGTGATCAATAAGATAACAGCCATGTCTCCACCAACCAACAAAAAGGAAACACAGGCTTTCCTAGGTGCTGTGGGTTTCTGGAG
>VWZK01005961.1:80001-93290 GCA_013396935.1 Baryphthengus martii
AAAAGTAGTGGAGCAGCATTTCCAGGCAACAAAAATCTATAGGAAAACACAGACTTAACAGTGCAGTTAGACCTGCACCTATTTAATTCTGAAGTCCAGATCAAAGATGTTCACTTTCTAGGTTCCAGGACAACTGCTTTACCTTGTTCTCCTAATCTTTCCATCTTCTACATAGTGTTAGATATTGTAATTGTACTTAGCATTTTATCATATTTTAATTAATTTAATTAATTTTATATTTAATTAAATTAACTTTTTTGTTTGTTTGTTGTTAAAATCTGTTGTTGAAGTTAATATTTTTTTGGTTTTAAAGATTAAAATTAATTAATTTGATATTTAAACCAAAAAAAACTATAACTACATAGTCTTTTTCCACTTTCAGCTTCCTGTGTTGTTAACTTCCTACATTTGATGTCACATAACTACTACCCACACATTGAGACAAATGTAGGAATGGAAAAGACCTCAGAGATCACCCGATCTGTTTTCAGAATCAAAACAAAGGCCGTACATCTCAAATCATCCCTGTTTGTCTCATTGCTCCTGTCCCTTTGTATTGAATCGTCTCGTTTCTTGGCTTTCGTAGGGAGACTTCTGTAAATTGCAGAATATTGATAAGGTGAGGCTGCACCTAAGAAAGGAGCAAATGACTCTGCGCCCACAGAGTGAGCTTGGCCTGAAATACTTGCCTTACACTAATGCCTGGAATTCAGAATTCTTCACCCTGACAAGTGTCCCGTCGTACAAATGTACATTACTACATCGTATGCCTGTATTTTCAAGTGCAGTCTGCGCTTTTACCTTAGGAGCACGCACTAAGGATGCCTTTCTGTATTCTCATGGCAAATATGTGACATGACAAGCGTTTATCAGGAAAAATAATTTTATTCTTTCAGCAGTTTCTAACAAGTTACCAACAACAACAAGTTACAATTTGAGGAAAAAATTAAATGGTGTCGTTCTCAATCACCAGTTCTGACCTAGAGTACAATCACTCTAGGAAAAGGTGGGAATTACTCAAAGGAAAAAGTGGGGGGTTTGTACATTTTGAAGCCATTGCTACAGTGGAGTAAATCACCAGCAGAAGTGGCAGTTCAATAAGCAGGCTGGGGTGAATGTCATGGGCTTTCTGTCACCCATACCTGAATTCTCCTCCTTTGTGGATTTAATGGCACCTTAAATTTTCAATAAATTTATTGCGGACTTGCAAGACAAGTACTTGACTCCCAATAAGCTTAAAGCTTATTTTTAAAAGTTATTTATGGAGTGCCAAACAGCTTTGAGAAAGGAATTATACGAAAGCTTGCAACCATTCCAAAAACGAACACTGTGGCCGTTCCTAAAAAGAAGGAAGAAAGGAAAGAGGAGTTTCCCCACTGAGTTGGGAAGGATTTTATTCAAAAGTGTTTTGCAGCTGATGTTTGTCAACTATCCACAGATTACCAGTAGCGGAAAATGAATGAATAAATAAATAAGGAAATAAACAAAAGCACCCCGGTATGGGGAAGGTAATTTCAATTAATTACCTGATTCAAGAAGAAAAGAAGCTTCACTGAAGTTCTCATTGTCTCATTAAGAGTGTTATTTGAATACATGATTGTTTTGCGTTCTGCATCGGAACAATCACAACTTGTACATTTGTTCTTCCACCTGAGCAGCTGGGAAATGGACTGTATGTTGTTTTTTTTTTCTCCCCTGGAACTGGTTATTGTTGCAGCATGGCAACAGGAAAGCATTTGCTAAAATTAGCTCCACTATTTTGTACTCCATTGATTAAATTTTGGAACATCAAAAGAGGCTGGGAGACAAGAACTTTACAATTATCAAGGTAGAAATGCCACTGTGCAGGAAATGGTGAACTCTCCAAGCCTGCTTACATCTTCTGCAGCAGCACTGCTGTTAAAAGTGTTCTCTTCTGATAAATGAGGTGAGAGAGGTAAATACGACTAAACAAACACAGAGCAAGGACACCAGGTACGATTTCTTGGGTGACTGAGACCAGTGTTCTCCAGGTTGTCAGAATTAGTAGAACCAACAATCCCTGAGCGCAATGGCGTAAATCAGTCCAAGGATTTTGCTGTCTGGAAATGCTCACAGCAAAGCAAAGCCCAGTCGGGACTGCAAGGGCATGTCATTTGAAAAAAATGTTTATTGGCATAAAGTGACAAACAGAATCCTGAGTGGATTTGCAATCCCATGTAAAAGTTAAGAGGGAAAAGGACAGTGTGAGAGCACAAGCAAGGATTTCCATGAACTCTGGATTTTTTTACTTTTTTTTTCAAGTACCATTTCCATCTGTCTAATGTTTTCTTCCTGTGAATGCCCAACAATGGGATTAGTAGTTTTTCTGTGTTCTTTCAACCTACACAGGACAGTTACAATTATATGGTAGGATTTTCCTGTGTTCTTCTCAGGAAAACAAACTTTGCCTTTGTTCGCGTAACAGCCATCACCAAATGAAAACTAAAAAAAACCCAAGCAAACACCATAATAATTACTATATAATTAACATAATTACATATACTGGACATATTTATAACACGTCATTCTCTAAGGGAGCATTTAAAATGCTCGCTAAACTAATCATTTTTTTTTTTGAAAGCAAGTTGTTAGCCTATGCAATGTACTTTATGTTTCACAATAGAAAGTGTTGTATATTCATGCTATATAAATCACAGAAGAAAACCTGTCATGATAATTAACTGATGAGACTTACATAAGGAACTCACAAACCGCTAATTAAGTACTTGATTGTGAAAATTCAGTCTGCCTGATCCAATTGGTAGACAAACCCTCAGCTGAAGGGAATCTGCAAAATTTCACAAATGCAAATAATCACTTCTCGATCGTCCTGTGTCTGTATGTGGATTTTACCTATCCTGACAATAGACATCTGTGAATTAAGCATATAAATCAGTATTGTTGTAGGAAATCCCTGTGTAGACAGTGGAGAGAGGTGAATGTGGTTGGGTAGGGATCAACCAGAGCCTGGAGATGTTTGTCCTCTCTCCATTGACTGTCAAGACAGGGTAGAGGCACAAGCTTGAATTAGATGCTCTCGAGACAGAGAAGAACACAATTAACCCCTTATTCACCCCATATAAAAGGCCGGAGATAATTATAGAACGTGCAGAGCTGCAGATGGTACGATACGCTTCAAGTGGAGGAAGTGAAGGAATATTTTGCCAAACATATTTTTATTTGGTGTAGTTTAGATGTTAGAGAGTAGTAATATGTGTGTCGATGTGCTTAAAAATAATGCTCAGCACAGAGGAAAGTGTTTCTATTATTAACCTCTTAAAGAAAGTGCGAAGATCCAAGCAAAACTTTAAATATTTTAGTTTACTTGAGGGTTTTCCTCACTCACTCTACCAGTTCTTTCAAGAGATTTCGACTGTTTCGCTTTGCTTTGATTCATACGTGGTTTTATATTCTTAATTGTGCTGTTTGATGATGAGTTGAACACAAGAAAACACAGATTGTTGTAGAGAAACACGAATTTACATTAAATTATTTGCATATTTTTTTTCTCAAAGTCTTGTACAAATATGACAGAGAATCATAGGACCCTTGGAACTGCAGGGACATCTTGAGACTGTCCAGTCCAACATCCTGGCTCAAGCAGAGTCAGATAGGGCAGGTTGCACAGGACCAGGTCCAGTGAGGTTTTGATTATCTCTATGAATAGAAACTCCACAATCTGTCTGAGCCTCTTGGCCCAGTGTTTGACCACCCCCACAGTAAAAAAAAAAAAAAAAAAAAAAATTTCTTGCATTCAGATGGAATTTCATGTCTATTAGTTTGCGCCCATTGCCTCTTTCCCTGCTACTGGGCACCTCTGAGGAGAGTCTGGCTCCCTCTTTGTCACTTCCTCCCCTCAGGAATTTCTACCCACGGGTAAGACCCCTCTGAGCCTCCTCTTCTCCAGGCTGAACACTCCCAGGTCTCTCAGCCTCTCCTCATAGGAGGGATGCTCTACACCGTAATCATCTTTGTGGGCCTTTGCTGGACTCTTACCATGCCTTTGCTGCACTGGACCCTGGTCAGAAACGTTGAAGGAGGTTACTGCATTTCCTACAACGAGATACGCAGAGCTGAGCAATAGTATAAAAAGATTCTGCAGACATCAGATTTAGCAATATTATATGTCAGTCTTTTCTGTGAAGGTATGGAAATCCAAGAACAAAGCTACTGTTGCACCACAAAGCTATTTTTCGCACTGCAGAAATAGCTTTTTGTACTAAACAGGGTGTCCCTTCCTCTCTGATGGTCTAATGCCAGATCTGACAGTTATATAAATAAGCACTCTTCTTTAATAATCAGTCTCTTTTGATTACTTAAGAAAATGAGAACAAAATATTTATGTTGAAAAATGTTTATATATACACATATGCTGGGACAGAAAATACGCTGTATTGTGACTTTCAGAGTGATTTATTTTTTGGGGGATAGCTTATCATCCACCAATTTTACTCATTAATGTTCTGCATTATTCTTCAGGCTGTTAATTTCTGGTATGTCCTGGTGATGAATGATGAACACACAGAGCGGCGCTATCTGCTTTACTTCCTTTTGAGTTGGGGGCTTCCAGCTTTTGTTGTGATCCTGCTTTTAATTATCCTGAGAGGCATCTATCATCACAGCACGGCACAGATTTATGGCCTTGTCTACAGCGATCTGTAAGTTCTCCTTTACAAAAGCATGAGCTAGCTGTTGTGCTTTCTGTAGTGTGTTATATTTAATCTTCTTGCACGTGGAGAAGGGGATATGTATGTACAGACAATGCAGTGAAGGGCAGGGGGATTCCTCGTTTGGTGGAGATGAAGCAAGTGTGTCACCTCTATGCAGTGCCACTGGGCTTTGCTCCAGTTCCTCCACGGCTCCGTCCTGGGCTGAGCATTGGCAGAGCCAGCTCTAGCCTGTCTGCTTTGTGGGTAAATTATTTATTGTTTTCTGAGACTCTGCAATTCCAAGGTAAGGGATAGAAATGGCTACGGCTGCAGAATGAGCAGGAGAGCAAGTTTTCCTTCCGTTTCATTTCTGCCTTGAGGAAAACACAGCACCAAACCAAACCTTAAACCCCTGTCCCTTAGGTTATTAAATATATTGCATTACCTGAAGTGTTTCTCTTGGAATATTGAATATATTGTATTCCAAATTGTTCCCAGTTTGAGCATGACTGTATTGCCAGTAATTAACACAGCCTTTTCAAAACTATGTATCACCTCAGAAAACCATGATAATTAAAACAACACGTTTTCACAGAATTTGAGACATTTAAGCACAAAGATACACAAATATTTTTGTTCTCCTTCCCTACCGTTTTTTAACTCTGGCCCCTTTTCTGCCTAAGCTAATATATGATAATAGGTATTCTAGGATATGGAGCTATTAGATTTATTAATTTTGTGTCATAATTAACCTGCTTCATGCACAACTAAGAGTAAGCAGACATTCTCTCTTTTAAATAGTAGAAGAATGTACACATCCTTTTTTATGAAATCCCTCTGATTTAATAAAAAAGGAGGATAGAGTGTGCACCATTCCGTGACCACTGAACAACATTCTGTGCGGTGGTTTTCGATCATACTAAGGGAATTGCCTTGAGAAGTAGATACTGCAATTCAATATCCATGTGTTTTTGAGTGTATGAATATACCTATAGATGTGCACTTGTAAGAGTTGCTTGTATGTCCATAGAATCATGGAATTGTTAATAGGCACCGCTTAGCTCAGAAGAGTATCCGAGGTCCACAAGAGCCAACCGTTTCTGATATTTGCACCGCATCAGGGAGTTCTGCGTAGCTCTGTACCCTCCCATACAACACAGATATTTCTCACCAGGGTATTGTCTTTTTCTTCATGGTAAAATGCTTCTCTGTGCATAGTAAACACTAGAAATGTGCGTAGCGTAATCAGGTCTTCTCACTGCAATCGGACAGTGAGCTGGGAGTATCATTGCACAGTGAAACACAGTTTCATATTTGCTTTTGATGTCCATGTCTCATTCTTTCAAAAAGAAGGAAAAATCTCTAAATTCCGAAAAAGTTAATCAGTAGAGTAAAATTGCTCCATCCAACTCATTTGCCCAAATTAAATACAAAACCTTTTTGGCATCTTATTAAAGTGGGCAAGTGCCAGAAATCATCCCAGGCTTTATGAGCGTGCAGCTTATTCCAGCTCAGTCGACGTGAACTCTGCAAGGATTTTCATAAATAGCAGCCGTGCTAATTCCTAATCTGAAGAGTACTTTAGAAGTTGCTCTTAATTATACAGAGAGGACTTTCAAAGCCAGAATGTAGGAAAGAGGACAGATTGAACTACATCACTTGGTTTGTTTTCTCCAAAACAGGATGCAGGAGTAGGAAAAGTAACAAGGAGATTTCAAAAGTCAAGGTCATTGCGTGAAAACTTCAGAATCAGCTTCAGAAATAGTTTGGGAACAATGTTGTGCTGCTCAGGAGCTCATTTCATGTGAGAGCTGGGAGACTGTTTAAAGTAATAAAAGCAGTGAAGCCTGTTGTCTTAGCTGTCTCCTAAGTGATCTCTCCTTCAGGCAACTCAATTTTGCATTATCCTGCTGTCTGATCAGCTGTTTTGTTCCTAACCAGAATGCCATGGGCACAATTAATAGCCAAGGGGGTGGCTATGCTGAAAGAACTTTGGTTTATGCTTCTACTGAAACAACATCAAAAAAAAATAAACAATTGGAGCTGTGTTGGATTTTGTGCTTCAAAAGAAGTGTTATGACAAGGTCTTCCTTCGGATATGACAAATTCTACGCACAAATGCATATGTTTTGTACCATAACTCCCATAGGGTGTCACAGTATAAAACTAACAGGCTGCTGTGATGATAGCAATATATACATATTGGTGATTATTTTCATAACTGAGAGAGTTAATGTATGCTGCGAGCAGCACGCTCTTTGGCGTTACGTGATTCCTTTTTTTTTTTATTATGCTGGTAAATTTGTATGTGTCACTGCTATCTAGTAGCATAATTTTTTCTGTATCTCTCAATGATGTGTGAAAGAGCCAAGAGAGGCTCCTTTGCTCCTCCCTTTGCTAGTTCATCCATTGCTCAGCTGGAGAGGCAAAAGGTCCAGAAAAGGTGCTAATGAAGGGCTTGGGGGCATAACTTGAAAAAAAATAGATGTAAGGGGGTGAGTATTTGTGTTGGATGGGTTTGAGTGGAAGGAGAGGGGTAGGTCTGTCTGGATATCTGTGAAGTGAACCGTGGAGGTTTTTTGAAGATCTGACACCTTTACCAAGGAAAGTAGTAGGATTTGACCCCCTCTTAAAAATATGCATCCATTCTTGTCTCTTCTTTTAAAAAAGAATAACAAGTTATTTCAGATGCAGGTGTCTCTAACTGCACCACTGCTTAATTTCTGTGTGTAATAACCATGGGATGAATCATGTAATGAAAATTCAAAGTAGGGACGTTGTCTGTGTGAGGAAGGGGCTTGGGTAGGGATTTGCCATCTATCCTGTTATTTTCATTTCTGCGTGACGATAAAAGTCTTACCTGAAGGCTTGTCAATGTTTGTAAAGGAAATCTCTAATGTGTTTCTAAATTCCAAGCACAATGTATACCCTGTTCTCTAGTAACTGTGCTCTAAAATGTATATCCTTTATTAAAAATTGCCGCGATGGCTGAGGCATTAGTGTATTTTAGTGGTAAGAGGCAGGTGTCAGATCCTTTCATCTGGCTGATAACTGAAATTTGAGTTAATTTGAAGTAGATGGTTTAAAAATCACTCCAGAAAAGCGTTTATTATCCTTCTATATTTCTGAGCTTTTATGTCGTACGAACAATTTTTCAACCCTTGCTTGAATTTGCTGCAATCTCTTTTCCAAAATATCTCTGCCCAGTGTATCTTCTAAGGACATAAGTTCCACCGTTTAGGCACATGCTGTTTTGAAAAAGTATTTCCTTTGATCATTTCTTATTACATTGAATGTCACCATGACATAAGTACAGACCTCAAGATAACCTCTCTCTTTCCTATCTTTTGTTGTTTGTCTTTTTCTTATCTCCCATCTGTCTCTTTCAGGATTATAAACAAAACCCACAATTTGTGTTTCTTTACAGGAATTGTTAATGCCCTGGCACACTTGAACACCCTTCTCCTTTTGAGATTTTTTCTTGTTTAGTGAAAAAAACCATGAATAGATGAGTCCAGAACAAGACAAGAGTTCAGCTTAAAATCAAATTGCAAAGCTCGCTGTGGTTCCCAAACTTGAGAGACTTCCACGTTTGCTGTTGTCCTGGTATACCCAGCTGGCCAGTCATGATCTCATTTCTGAAAACCTTTTAGCTAAATTTTTCAAACTCAGTTTAATCTTAGAGATGTTTAAACTGAGCAGTATATTTCTAATGGGCCTCTTGAAGTAGAAAACATATGGAGGCAAGTTGAAGCTGTCAGTAGTGTCAAAGGGACGTGTAAAGTGCAGTGGAGAGGAATGTGAAGAATTACATGAAGTCTGGTTCCCACCAGTTTCATCCTGGTCTCCGTGGTGGTTACCTCAAAGAAAAATGTCAGCTATATATGTCTACTGTGTGTCTTGAGAGGGATGACATCACAGGGCTTTACAGACTGCAGATGGTTCAAGAAACCGAGGCAGGTACAGACACGAAGCCTCAAAATGGTGAATGACTTGAGACTAACAACAATGTCTTATGGAGGAAGCTGAGTTTGGCTTTGTGACACCTTCTAACGCTCACGCACTTACAAAGCAAAGGAGACCTAAAATGGGAATCCTCGACAAGAAAGTAGCTAATTTCTCATATAACCCTGAAAATTTAATGGTTTAATTGCATACAAGTGAAAATGTTCATGCCCTTTGAAGTAAGCGGAACCACATCTGTTTGCAAGGTTTTGCCTTAGCTCACCTGTTTGAGAGAGCAGAGGGCAGAATTCTTCAAGTACCCTGGTACCTGTAATGAGTTAAAGGTTAATTATGCTACATTCACTGGACTTATACCCAAAAGATTACGCAGAGCTAAAGAGATGTTATAAAAATGTACTGCTCTAAAGTTTGGTCAAAATCGGAGCTTAGAGGAGCTTGAACTTTTAACTCGCTTGAGTGTTTTGAAAACTTACCCACAACATCATTAAAGTGTGGGGTTTTTTTCATAAACTTGAGAAGTACTCTTGTTGCAGCTTTAAGCTTTGAGTCTGACTAGACATTCTTCTTGAAACTGAACTCCTCTAAGAAAGCTAAAGGATTTATTAGTGTATAAGCTAAAACAAGTAACCTCTGAAAACAAGGAAAATGGAAGTGATTAGACATGACAGAGTACCACTTCTAAAGTTTATAAACAAATACCTCCCTGTGCACTGCGTCCTTGCAAAAGCTGGTCAAGCTGGTTTTCAAGCACGGCTTTTGTCAAGCTTTAGCCTACATTTTTGAATTGAAGCAAACTCTATAGTTTCCTCTGCTTCCCTGAACATGTTTTGTTTGTTTTTTTTTTGTCCTTTCTGAGACACGATTATCTGCTCCTTCCACTTTTAAGAGCTCTTTTCCTTCTGTCAATCCTTCCAGCTTGTAGAAGTCCTCTTTTTTTTAGCAGGATCATTGATTTGCCTGCGGGAAGAATGATCTTTCCTCTCAGGAGGTCCCACCTGAGTAATTCTTTTTCTTCTTTAAACTGCCCTGTTGCAAGCTGGGCACAGAAGAACTACCTGTACCATCACAATACTTTAAAATTATAGAAGTGTCTGTGTGTTTGTGACAGTGATGTGATGACATCTCACAGCAGAAAAAGGCTAAGCTGAATGTTCTCACAAGTCTATCTTCTCTCTATCATACCATCTGCTACGATGGTAACTATGAGACATAATGAAAAAAGATTGTCCAGCAAAATTCCTTTCTAGAAGAAACCAAACCCTTCTATCTCCTCTACAGTCTAGCCCAAGGCAGAGGTTTTTTTCCAGCAACATCAGTGGACCTGTGAGTGTGCAGCCACATCCAGGGGACAGGAGAACACGCAAGGCTACAGAAAGCTGGAAAATATGAGGCTTTTTCTGTGACTAAGAGTTCCAACTCTTCCTGTTACTCACACTGCAGTTTCTCTGAATCAAACTTTTACACGCGGACGTGTCACGGGGCAGAAATTGATGCCTAGGAGCCGTGGACAAACCACAGAAAATGTGTTCCAGTGCCAGGCGTGTATCAGTGGGCCAGGGGCGCTTTCTGTATCCTCACGTGAGAGGGAGGCAGACCTGAGCTCCAGACAAAACAAGCAGTGTAGTCACTGTCTGAATGCTGGGTTTCCTTCTTAACCCAAACTAGTGATAAACACAAAGATGGAGGCAACTAATGCTCTGAGATACTGTCTTAATTATCGATTTGTGTAATACCAGTGCGCTGAGAGCTGCACAAAAACGGAGATAGTCTGAAGATACTCTCGCGTGGTAGAGCACAAATGCTATCAGGGTGGCAGGCTTCACATCACTTCTGAGTGTACTGAAGAAGTGGAAGGCTTGAAAGAAGCACCAACCTGTAAATGATTATGCCCCGCTCATATATCTGCTATCACATGCAGCGCATAAACGTTACGCGTGATGAGAAAAGTTTGCTTTAAAGTCTTGCCAGGACTGAAAGTCTGAGTGATAAGGCCCATCAAAGACTCCTTAAATAAATAACTTTTAACTCATAGGGATAGATGGGAGGATGGGGACAGTCTAGGCTCAGGGCTCAGCCTGGACAAAAACATAAGACATAATAATTGATGATGTGTTGTCTAAGTACTTCTCCAAGGTTCATTTGCTTTTATCCCGTTGTAAGGATAAAACCGTCCTGAAGCAGATTTACAGACACTACTTTTTGTTAAGTTTTATTTCAAGCCCCACAGCTTCTGATTATTTACTGCCTGCACTTACACGGAGTACCCCATGAACTTGTGATTATTTGCTACAGATGGAGTCACGCTTTGTCTCTAACCGAACACCCGCCGGCCTGGTGCACGGACAACCCAGCCAGACGAAATACGGGACGTTGCTTTGGGTCTCACCAAGTTGCATGACTGTTTTGCTGCTGGCACACGTTCTTGGCACGAATCCCTGGCTTCCTAGCTGTTCCCTAAAATGGAGCCCAGCTTTCTTAAACACGGGGACTTGTGCCACTACCAGTAACAGGAATTTTTTAACTTGAGCGAGCTAATTTCTGTCCAAGTATTTGGATGAAGTCTCATGTGCCCCTTCCCATATTACTTCAAAAGAGCTGAATTTAGTTCTGGGTTTTAGAACAACATGCTTGAAGCACCAGACTTTTACAGGCAGGAATAGCAAAGAAAAATAGCTAAGAGTCGCCAGAAAAAGCATTCAGGGATTTTAATTGAAGTGTCAGACATGTTAAGAGGAAGAGGTTTGTATGACGAATGGATATGGAATTCCCATCCCCTAATGCCCGAGTCTTCCTTTATATCCTGCGTGGACTTGGAAGTGTCTCCCTGCGTGGTCTTTTTTCTCCATCTCGTGCTTCCTCTTATCCCAATTGTTTTTCCACCTCCTTTCTCCTCAATTCACTGGCAAATCATCTAGGATTTCAAAGCTTTCGCAAACCCCTGTTGCTAGAGCTCAGCACAGAACGATGCTCGGACATCTGGCTGCGAGGCCGAATGCTGTGCGAACCGCTCAGCTGAAACAGTGGAGGGAGAAAAAGCGTTTTTCACCGGCTGTTTTCTCACCATTTGCTGTTTTGCTCTTCTTGGCGGGGTAAATTAGCCCATGCTGAGCTGCTACTGTAGGAGAAATGTTTCTGATGAACCAGAGTTACTTGGGTTATATCTACACTGCACCACAATATAGGCATTCCCATATGTATATATGTGTATGTATATATCCTGGGCAAACGACCCCACTTCCCAGACCTATGGCAACAGTTAAGAGAATATAAAGCTTGGCCTTTTTTTTTGTATTCTGTGCTTGTGCTTTATTTTCTAAACTCTTCCATTATTTCCAGTGAAGCTGCCTAATGTGCTACCCACTGCTAGGGATTATTTAAAAATATCTCACTGTGAAATGTGATGGCTTTAATTACCTTTTATTTATCCCTCATTACTGACATATGTTTTCAGTGGAGGAGAATAGTTGGGGGCGGGGGCAGGGGACTGAGTGCTTTTTATATCTTGGCAAATATTTGCTGTTTAATGTTAAGCAAATGTTAGCACATCAGAAACAGGCATAATCGCTTTGTGGTGCTTTTAAAGCGTTAAAACAAAGAAAGATAAATTCTGGCTGGTTTGAGCGACGGAATTTTGAAAAGTGAGTAGAGAAAAATATTTGTTATTATTGTAAAATTCCCAACTGCTGTCAAGTTCTGGCAAATCAAGGTAGTTTTAAAGGGCTGCGAGGACAGGTTGTTAGAGGTGAAAGCTACAGCCACAAACGACCCTGGGGCCTGATCCTTCAGACGGGTTCAGACGAGGGGATTTTTATGCCTGAGCAAAATGCCAGAGACGTCTCTGAAGCCACTGTAGTACTATGGCAAGAGTAACCAAGAACATCTGCAGGATGAAGGCTTGCATCCCTGCCACTGACAGCTTCTTGAAGCTTCCTATTTCCTTTCAGGTTGTGTTAAGATAGTCCCTCCTACTTTATGATCTTTAATTAGCAGAGTACCACCTACTGCTACCAAAAAAGCTCGTCCTCAGTTTATCTGCTTTCCGACAGTTTAGAAAGACTTCATCTGATACGCTAGAATATAGCAGGAAGTGCTAAAATAAGAAATAGTGAGATCAATACCGGCAGCTGGCTCTAACTACTTCGTTGACACTGACAGGCTGTTTATAATAAATATATATATATATAAAACCCCTTGTATTTGATCTTGTTAAAAAGAGTGGGAAAAAAATGAAGGATTTTTTTTTTTCGACTTCACCACAGATCTGTTCTGCAGTAGGTCGATTCTGGAGTGTGTCCAGAGAAGAAGGCCAACGGAACTGGGGAAAGGTCTGGAGCAGGAGTCTGGGGAGGAGNGTGGGCTTTTGTAGCCAAGAAGGCCAATGGCTTCCTGGGGCTCATCAAGAATAGTGTGTCCAGCAGGTCAAGGGAGGTTCTCCTCTCCCTCTACTCTGCCCTAGCGAGGCCACCTCTGGAGTGTTGTGTCCAGTTCTGGGCTCCCCCGTNTAGACTCAGAGAAATGTTACGGAATTCAACAGGGGCAAGCGTAGGGTACTGTGCTTAGGGAGGAATAAGCCCCTGCACCAGTACAGGGCAGGATCTGACCTGCTGGAAAGCAGCTCTGAGGGGAAGGACTTGGGAGTGCTGGTGGACAACA
>VWZK01005963.1:0-44071 GCA_013396935.1 Baryphthengus martii
GCCCCCTGGGATGCCACTGGCCTTGACCACAAGGGCCTGTTGTTCTCAGAGAACAGCTTCTGGCTGGTGAGCGTCTCTCCAAAGGAGCCGGACCTCACAGGGAGGGCTTGAGAGTTTTGCCAAGAGGGCAAACAAATTCCGCTCTCCTGAAGCAGCAGAGATGACCAACTAAGACGCACTGAAGCGAGAAAGAACAAGGTGACTAAAACACTCGCCGTTAAGATTTTATGTGCAAATTACTGCCCAGCTGGCTCACAGACGCCTCATAAAAACCAGCTGCAGCATATATGAGATCTTCAAGTTTATAATGCCACAGTTACTTCTTGAGCTCCTGCTGCAGTTAGTAAAGCAAGAATGTCTCCTTAATCATACTCCAGGTACCGCCTCACCTCCATGCCATCCATGGCCATCGTAGCAAGATAGTTGGGATCCTGCTTATTCCAGCAGAGACGCAGCAGCGGATGGTGCTGGGGATCCTCGTAAATGATGGTGCTGTGCTCCAGATGACGGAGATCGAACATCCTCACCGAGCCATCCGCACCCACCGAAGCGAACATGTCTCTGCCGCCGCCGGCGCGGCTGAAGGCGATGTCATACACCTGCTCCGCAACAGGACACGGAAAAAATACAACCGCGGCCTTAGCGAGAGCGTTGCCTCCTAAGCCACAGCAAAATGGATTTTACACATGGATAGCAGATGTAGTTGTGACATATTTTGTCAAATCCTTGAAGTTTCTAGCAAGTATTTTAGTTAGTACACTTGCCAAAAGGAGGGGGGGGGGAAACCAAACAACTTAAAAGGGTCATTATAGGATCATTCACTGAAAGTTGAAAATATCCATTTTCCAGACTCACATTTTTAATATTATTTTTCAGCAATTAAAATTATATTAAAATGAAAGAATCTTGCACGTTGTTTATTGCCTTTGCTATGCTGTTTTATGCTTTACCTCATTTTTCTAAAAATATTCTGGAGCCTAATCTAGTAAAACAAGCACACGCTCAAATCCAGATTCTATGGTGGGTGAGTAAACCCACTAGTTTTGATAGCCAATAGTATAGTCTAAATGGTTTGGTGCTCAAAACTGTGTCTTAGATAAATCTTTGGTTTAGATCATCAGATTTTTCAAGAGAGAGGGGTAAAATAGGAAAGTTCTGTTGCATTTTGACCGCTTAAAAAAATATCCAATGTAAACAATCAAAAAAAGCTGTCACCTCTTTGTCGTGCGCAATGAGCTGGGTCTTCACGTGGCCAGAGACCAGATTTACTCTTCCCAGAACCTGTCCTGTCTCCAGACCCCAAATAGTGCAGGTTGTGTCAATACTAGAGGTACCTGAAACAAACCCACTTCTGTTAGCAAAACGACTCTTATCACAAATTATTTTCTCACTTGCTGGATTCAGGTAACACCTCCCAACATCTCCAGATCCAAACAGCTCCAAGAGCAGCACACAAGCGAAATCGAGACTGTCAAACAGCGAACAGTCCACAGTGCATCTGAATGACCCAAACCCTTTAGCTGCAGAAATAGTCTTCCACACAGGAATAAAGTGTAAATAGCTCATGTCTCCTCCAATCTATTCAGAAGCCTGATGCAGCTCTGCCATGAACTTTCCCGTCCTGTAAATCTCCTGTGCATGTCAAAGCCCAAATTCAATCACAGGGCTGCGATAGCGTGTTATTATTAATTGATTGTTTCTGTGGGCTGAAGGTGGGGCGAGCAGTAAAGCTCTTAAGAGATGAGAGATGCAACACGCAAAAAATAAATCATGTAGTAAATAATTACTAAGACATATTATCGCTGTTAATCTCCGGGCAAATCCCCCTGACATAAATGGCTGCGCTCTTCTGGGAAACGAGCCTCTGCTGGATCAGTTGTCTTGGATTCACAATTTGGCCCATGGGCTATAATTAAACCTTAAGCATCCAGCCTCCTCCTCCTCCAGCTGAATTAAGGGCTCCCGCTTTACTCCTGCTGCTGAAACGGCCGAACGAAAAGACAAAGCTCGGCACAGAGTTTTCTGTTTGCTCCAGAACACACCGAAGTCAGTCACGTTCTGTCAGGCTCACCTAGAAGGTAAGGATCCACTTCATTCCAGTCAAATGATGTTAGCGGAGCACAGAAATCTGAGTTCTTGTTGTTGTTCAGCAGACACTCCAGCCGGGTCTCTGTTTCACCCACCTGTAGAAAAAGCAAACCAGCTGACTTAAAGAGCAAGGTCTCATGACTTGTTCCACGTGCACTTCCAAAACCGTTAATCCCAGGTTTCCTCCTTCTTGCCTTTGCATCCTAAAGCCCTGGAAAACACAATTACCATCTCTGTCTTCACTAAGGTGATTACAACTGTAACTACCACAATAATTCTGCTTCTCCTATACTCTTCATATTCCGTCACATTATTGCAGTTCAGAAAAATTATCAAGTGCTCTGACTTGATTTTACGTCTTAACCTCCACACTGTAGCAAGGACAAGACATCAGGAAAGGAAAATAACTCACTTAAAAGAAACAAAAACAAAAACCACCAAACTGGTCCTGAGTGAAAATGAGAACAATATGCAACGCAATGTATATCACGGTTCATCTTTCTCTAGGGAGGCTTTACTCACTCTCCACACTCGCAGGTAGTCACCGCTGGTTGCCAACAGGTCTGGATATACTCCCTTGGTGTCTGGGATCCACATGAGCTTTGTGGTAGGGTAGGGGTGATCAAAGGTGTTCCTGCAAATGAATTCTGAGCTCTCTTCATCCAAACCAACAAGCTGCACCTGTAAGAAGCCGTATTTAAAAGAAAGCATTTTATCAAAATATTCATTTATAATTACAGCACGAAGTATTTCAGAAGGACACCTTCTGTAACCTCAAGGACAATATAAAAGGATCAGCATCTCGATGGAATGAGAAATCATTAGAGCTCTGCTTCCTAGCTGGGGCATGTAAGCAAAGTAGAGTATAAATAATCACCAGAGTGCTTTACTTTGAAGAGATGATCTCAAACGAATCGAAATCCAATCCTAAAGGATTAAAGACCACCCTTCTCTTCTCCACATTGCAAAGCCTAGTTTAAATCACAGACTTAAACTGCACAAACATTATTCCAACTCCTCTTTAGCTGAGCTGATGCTGACAATGTCGTCTTCAGAGAGCAGGACAAGCTGTAGTTCGCACGACAAGCACCCGCAATAAGGGCCCATGTCCCGGAATTCGTGGCCACAACCCTGCAGATCGGGACCGATCGCGTCAGTCAGCTACCGAGCTGTTTTCAGCATCACATTACTGAGAACATTCCGTCACAACTGCACAAAATTAACACAGATTAATCACATCAGAGTGAGAAAGTAAAATAGACTTCAGAGTTAAAAAACAATAAAAAGACTCAGGAAGCTGTTTACACGATTATTCAAATGTTTTGCGTGGAAAGACCAAAAAAAGGAGGTCTGCTGAAAGATCCTAGGTAACTGAATTCCAAATTAGTGGTTTTGCCCCAGTAACGTGACAGTGGGAAGGGCTAACTCGCCCAGTTGTGAGTGCGATGCAAGGCAGAGCAAACAAGAAGCTATCTCCACAGAGCTTGGTCATGACAACACCTGAAGCAATGCTTCAAATCCCAGACATTATGTTATTAGAAAAATATTGACACGTCAGAAAGTCTTCTGAGAACAATCTGGTGCTGGGAGGACACGTCTAACCTGACAGTGCCTGCAAGACCTAAACAGGATGAAAGCCCCACTGTGTGAAAGGCTCTTCAAACACCAACATTATGGGGACAACTCACTGCAATTAATTTGTGAGCTGGTCAGGGTAGGAACTTCCCAGTGCTCTCCTGGGTGGAAAGTACTTCCTCCTGGAAACGGGGGCTTAATGGACTTTTTTTCTAGGATGTTTATCTGGAAAAATTCTAAATGTTCTGAGAAGCAATTGGGTTAATAAACTACACTTTTAAAGTAGATTAGAAATCTACCATCTTTTTTTCTCCACGTAAAAACTGCTTCTTCAGTGAACCTTAAACTGTAACGTCAGCAGTATGAGCCCATTTAGAGGTGCTCTTAAACACAACCCTCGTCCTCTGTCACAACGAGAAGATCCATCCTTTTCAGCCCCCAAGAAGCCCTAAAAGACATCTCCAAGCGTGCCTCTAAAACCTGTGTTTGCCTTGCACTCTGTCAGAGCTCCTCCTCATTATACTTCACACTCCAACATGCATCAGGCAAGAATCTCCCAGTCTTCTGAAGTGATTGACGAAGAGCTTTCTAACTCCTTGAGGGATCAGAACTACTAAGCGGATTTTACAAAGGAAGCAAATTGTCCTTGGTGATAGAAAATCTCGTGGCAAGGTCAGGATCAGAAGACAAATGACCTCTAATCATTCCTTCTCCTTTGCTTACGCTGTTTCCCGCTCAAGATGAGTATATTAAGCCTACGCAAAGCAATCACCACACAGAACCAGAAGCAAATCTCCAACAGCAAAGGACCCACTTTCCCTGGTGTGAACGTAAATATTCCTGCGCTGTAGATTCCTGTTTAACCCTTTCTCAGGCCTGAAGGAAAAGCAGCGACTGTGCAGCAACCCAGTACCTTTGTGAGCTGTGACGTTTGGAGGTGCAGGTTAGAGAACCCAACATGCGTTAGCAACACTACAGCTCCTCCTGACAGCTGCTGAACATCAGGTGCCTGACACTGACTGTCAGGCCTGGCAGCAGCCTGTGAGAACTCTGAGCAGAAGGCACTGGGCTGCCTGGAGATAGGAGCAGAAGCAGAAAATACTGCTGGAAAAAGCTCTGCTCCTTCCTAGCTCAGCACATTCAAACACATGACTCTCCTCTTCGGACCTGACCACGCACAGCGATTCCAGGATTCCCTTCTTCATCCTCTTGTGCAGGTTGAACACAAAGAGATGGAACTAGGGGATTATTTTCAGGATGCTGATTATATTAGAGCCCTTCTCTCCCTCCTGCAAGGGAGGCAAGATTTGCTTCTGGCAGCTCCTGCACGAAGGAGTGACTCAAGTCCAGCCCAGATAAGACCAAGGTGATGCTACTGGGGAAGTAACTGTCAGTCTGGATACAAACTGAGCCATCCTGTGACTTATTCCAGGGGGAAAATGAGGACTAGAGTGTTTGATCTCCATTAACTTTGCAATTATGCTATGAGAGCAGGTAGGAATAATTATTTGTTTCTCCAATCCATCAAGATATGCTAAAATTGGATCTGGATTTTCCTATCATAATCCAAGCCGTTAGCAACGTAAACCTTAATTGCAACAGAGCATCTGAGGAAAGAAGGGCCTTTAATCAGCATTCCTTAACTTCTAAAAAAATTACATCTCTCCATCATGATCCAAAAGAATCAGACATGGAATTAAACAACGCAGAATTTGGGAGCAGCTTCTTTTCCTTGCCTGGTCTGAGGAACAGTGAAGTAAATTCACAGCACATCTGTTGTTTTTTTTTAAAAAACACAACTACATCCCTTTGATTTAATTAGTAACTACTACAAACAACATTTCACAATTATTTTAGGGTCACGTACAATCGGCAAGATCTCCCTGCACCAATTAATTTTCCATTTCAACTCTAAACCTTACGGAAAAACTGACCCTCCGGTAAAACAACCACGCGGAACGCTCGGATTCAAGGCACTGTGGAGGAGAAGGTGACAACTGGGGAAGCACGTGGTCATAACCTGCCAGCCTGGCCCCAAAGCTGGGAGTGTGCAGTGAGCAGGGCACAGCACCACCCTCTACTGTTTTCTGAACCGGACTCCAGTTTTGTCTTGCAGATAAATCCCCAAATCAGCCTTTCCTGATGTTTTCCACAGGTTGCTCCTAATCCATGAAGCCATAAGCAGGAGCCTGTGGAATAGCGTTAACAGAATCATAGAACGACAAGGACAGCGAGAGGTATGAACACCTCTGCTCCCTGAGATTACACCAGTGATCCATGAGACATCTCACAGGCTCACAAGACACTTTCCTAATCCAAGTTCAGGAAACGCTACCCCAAAATAGCTTTAGTTCTTCCAACTGGAGCAAGTCACTGCTCTTCCTGTAGCAGTGATTTGATCAGCAAAGGTGTACAAGCCGAGACAAAGCTCCTCTGGGGTTCAAAGAGCTCTTGGCACCCAGGTTTCAGGATCACAGAGGTCAGAAGAGCCTGGAAATTGGGGACAGCAGTAAATTAGGGTCTGGCAGTTAATAGATTTGAGTTCCCCATGAAACAGCTGTACACAGCTATTTTATAGCTCACAGAATCATCAAATGTTAGGGGTTGGGAGGGACCTCTGGAGATCATCAAGTCCAACCCCCCTGCCAGAGCAGGAGCACCCAGGGCAGGCCACACAGCAACAGATCCAGGGGGAGTTGGAAAGTCTCCAGAGAAGGAGACTCCACCACCTCAAGTACTTCAAGCTGTCCTGCTTTGAATGAGAACACTTCTGTTCAGTGATTTCACTTTCCAGCTCAGTTCTTTTAACTAACTGCACTTCTTGAAGGTAGCAGCCTGGTTTCAGGGGCAGTCTCCGCTTCGGGCACTGAGGACGCTCCATGTTTCGAGTCAGTACCAAGGACTGGTGTGTGCAGGACAAGGCCACGGCAGGAGCTTGTGCACCGCACTGGGGGGGTGTAGAAAGTAAAAGGCCACACCTTAGAGGGAGGAGTGGACAGGACAGGTGATCCCAAACTGACCAACGAGGGATTCCATCCCAGATGTGTCATATTTGGTATAAGGTGAGGGCTCTCAGCTCTGGCTCTGTTTCTTCCTGGTCAGCATCTGAGGAGGACTCTGTCCACTCTGCCTTCGATTCTGATCTGGCTGTTCCATACTGGTTTTGTATCTATTTGCATATATTCCTTTTTTTTTATCATCATTTTCATTCAAGCTGTTCTAGTTTCCTTTTCTAATTGATAAATCTCTTGCCCTTATTCCCTTTCTCTCCCCCTTTGGGGAGGGAGGTGGGTTAACAGGCAGCATCTGTTATAGGTCTAGCAGGCAGCCCTGACCCTAAACCCTGACCCAAGCTCTGGTATCCAGCGAAGAAACAGAAAATGACAGAGACAAACAAGACGAGAATCTCTCCTTTTTCTCTCACCGTTAATTCCCTCGCAGCGAGCAGGGCGGCTGCAACAAACACTTGGGGCATTAAGTCTTTTGAAAAGCACCTTTTTCAAAGAAACCCTAAACCAGCAGAGGAATAAGGAAAAAAAATATATTCACCTACTTGGTTAGATTTTAAGCAAGCTACAATTGCTACTTCAGACTATTTTTTAATTTTTTTTTAGTATGTTAAGAGTAAGGAAGAAAACCAGTTATTTGAAACAACCCATTGCGACATTAGGAACAGAAAAAAATGTTGTTTAGAGCTTGTCAGAAACCTCTAAAGATAATGAGCACAAAGAGAAAGTCGAAATGAAAATGAGTTTTCATTATCCTTTTAATTAGCGCCAACCATACTTAATAAGTGTATTTTTATGTCAGAAGCTGGCAATATAAAACATCTCAACTGTGAAGGGCAAATTATGCAGGAGGACAAAGCTTTCACACATGCTCTGTAAAAAAAAAAAAAAGAGCTTAGATTTCTGCTTACCCCAGAAGTCAGGCTCTAAAAGCAGCTGCTCCAGACCCTCTGCAGCACAACGTTAGAGGCTGCTTCAAACAGGGCACCTGCAGCTCTTTCCCTCTGTTCTTTAGTTTTACCCCTTGCGGGGACAGAAGCTGGAGGTGAAAGAGTTGACAGGTAGCGTGCACCTAGCACAGCCTCACCGTGTCTGGCCAAGAGTTCCCAGCCTGAGGTGGGAACCTATTCCCCAAGTGGTTCAGTATCCTCTAAAAAAAAAAAAAATCCAGCGAAGCTGTGAGGAGTCAGGAACCATAAAGACAGCGCAACTAAACCACCACTCCCCAGCTTGTTGCGGTCCCCAAGAGGACGGACACAACATCAATACTCCAAGCACTAACACCAACTGGAATTACCCCCAGACATACTCTGAAATATCCGAGACAGAGCAAAACCTCTCTGGAAAGGGCAGGTTATGTTTCTCTCACTGCATTTATTGTGCAAGTTGAATTTTGAATCATACGTCATCTTTGTTTCTCCAGACTGGCATCTCAGTCCCGTACAATTAGTCTCCAGCTCTTTCCATCAGAGACATCTCGTAGCACGTGGTGCTTACACGGCCTGAAGTCAACAGAATAGCGATTCCCGAAGCTCAGAGGTCAAGAGAAGCCCTGGGGAGTATTGACAGACAGCGGGAATTTGCAGAGTCCTACCCAATTTCTGTCTGCAACAACTGGGAGGAAAGGGGAGAAAAGAGAGAGGTTGACTCAGCTGCTTGACACCTGAAGCCTGAGCTGAAAAGCAGACCTGATCACACTGCAGTCGAGGGCGAGCCCAAGGAATGGCCCAAACTTAAGGAGGTAAAGACAACATAAATGTACATCCCCTCATTAACCAATTCTACCACCTCTAAACAAAAAAAAACTGTTTGCAAGCTCGGTCTTTTAGCTTCTCAGGAGTACAGACTGCAAAAACATTTTTCAAGCTGGTCTTTAAACAAATTACAAGTTCTCAAGCTCTGAGATCTGCCTCTCCCAGAACCACAACAGCACTCACCAGTGTAAGGAAACAACTCCCACACAACCAACTCCTACTGGCTGAACTACAAAGTGCCCGGTGGAAGTATCCTGTCCAGGACTGCTACAAGTGCAGGAATTTAACCACTGTGGGAGATGTCACCTCTGCCTCACCGTCACTTTGTTACATCCTTGCACAGAACCACCTCCCCAATTTCTGACATTATTTTCCACAACCTCCATTAAACAGCTTGACAAAGCTACAGAGTACTTTGTCTGCATCTGAAAAGCTTTTGCTTCACACAAATTTCAGGCTGCTCTACAGCAATGGCCATCTCCTCATCTTTCTTCCACTGCTGTGAGTTCATTACACTGGACCAGCACATTAAAGTCTGCTCAGAAATGCCAGCACAAGTCTTGGGAGAGAGGAACACGAAGTCCCTATTACCAGCACAAAGTTCTCCGCCTGTATCTGCCGGGGAAACACTGAAGGTATAGAAGATACAATCTCATGCCTCATTACACCCTTGCTCGCAGAGAAAAGTCAAGGTACTGAGAAATACAGTGAAAGTGGTTTATGTACTTAAGAAAAAAAGTCCTTCACGGTAAGAAAGTATAATGAGAACAGCACATTTCCAAGAGTCTCAGACATGCTGTACATGTGCAAACTTTAGTCCCGGCCATAAACTTTCCTCCGTACTTCCTGGAGCAGCCAGGTACGCTCCAGCAAAGGGACCTTCCCGGCCGAGGTGCAGCCAGCAGCACCCACCACAGCTCTTCCCACCCCCAGCCCCTCAGTCTCCCAACCATTGAGGACTCCAGGGAAGGAAACCAGCCCGAATCTAGGCCAGCACCCTGCACTTCAGGGGAATATCTGACGGCTCCGCACAGCTCCCAGAGCCGAGGGCGAGGCAGGAAAGCTCCCTCCAGCCCCACCAACCACGGGGGGTATGCCTGGGACTGGGGAGCCGCTTGAACCACTGGGATGAGGAGGGTCGGCCCCTTTCTCCCCCGCCGCCCGATGCCGGTAGAGCCGGGCCCGGCCGCCTCTCCCCACCTTGTTGTTATACTCCTCCACGAAGCTGCCCAGCGCCAGACGGAACCGCTTGTCCGGCCGGACGCTCCAGTTCATGGCGTACACGGTCCAGGGCGCCTCATATTTGTAGATCTCCTTCCGCTTCCCGTGCAGGGACATGGCTCGGCCGAGGAGGCCCCGGGCAGNCGCGGAGGCCGTTTGGGATTCGGCCCCTCACACAACGGGAACGGAAGCCACGCGGGGAGCCCCGCCCGCTGGGTGCCGGTTGGCTCTACTGCCCGTCACTTAGAGTTCCAGGCTTCTATTGGGTAGTTCATCCGTCCGTTTGGCCCTCTTCGCTTTTCTATTGGTGGCTTTGCCCTTCATTCCAAAAGGCCGCTCACCCTCTGACTGGGGCAACCTACCGTGGCGCTCGGCCCCGCCCTGGAGGGAGGTGACGTTCGTTCTCGACATCTGATTGGCTATCAGGGGTCGCAGTGGCGCGAGGCGGGCTCTTGAGCCTTTATTGATAATCGATTGGCTGGCAACGATGTCAGTCACGCCCGCCCGCGCCGGGCGGGGAACGCTCGAGGCGCACGGTGATACCGCGGGTTCGAGTCCCGCCTCCGCTGGGCGGGGCCGGGCTTCTCTCTAATTAACGGCAGATTAATTATAGGAGGTTATTTTCGGTAGTAGGCAGCAGATTGGGCTGTGCCTCGCACCTTATCCGGGGAAGGGGCTCAGATGGGCATCAGCTTCCCAGGGAGCTCCTGCCTGGAGCAGGCTGAGGCCCTGCTCCTGGTCCGGCCCCCGCGGGCAGCTCGGCTCCCTCATGGCAGGGTCCCCGTGGGTGCCTCAGGCCCTGGCACTGGGTTTGGGTGCTCCCCCCAGGTGTTGTGCGCGTCCTGGGAAGGCCCCGAGGGCTCCCGGCTCTCTAGGCCGAGGCACGGGAAGGGGAGGAGGCCTCCTGGCTGGTGGTGACTGAAACCTGGGCTATGACCCGGGTTATAAACAGCCCCTCTGCAGGCCTGGGGCCCCCTGCGGCCTGGGCAGGGGCGACCGGGTGGTTTTAGTCCCCGAACTATCCCCTGGAGAGAGATCGGCTGGGGAGAGGCGGGTTTAACCCCTTGCTGAGGGCAGGGGGTCTGTCCTCGCCTCTCCTCGCCTCACCTCCCATTCAGGCTCTGGTGAGGGTGATCCTGGGTCCGGTCCAGCCCCGTTGAAGAAGCTGTTCTGTTTGCACAGGAGCTGTGTCTCCTTCAGCAAAGGGTGTAGGATGAGCCTTGGGTATGGCTGGGCTCACTTGAAGTCCCACTTGCTGCAAATCTGTGGGGTGGTTTCTCAGACACGGGGCAGCAGCAAGCTTGACTTGCAGGAGAGCTTTTGTCAATTGTTGCTGAGCCTGAACTGCATCCTACTGGGATGGGATTGCTCAGCAAAGCCACCCTTCAGGTCCCATCCTTGACCTGTAAGACCTTCACATTGGGCTCTCTTACCCCCATGCTCCCTCGATGAAGCAACTGGGGTTTGACCACAGCCTTTTCAGGGTTTTTTTTTAACAGCTTAGCACCTTTGCTTTGTCCTGCCAAGGACGAATCCGCAGATGCTCCCAACAAACGCAGCGGCAACCCACGTTAGGTGCCAAAAACATCTTTATTAGCAAAGTGTACACTAAAACTCCAGAGAAAGAGATGCTCACAGTTTTACTACTCTCAAAGGGAGCTCGATACGTTACTTGAGCAGGCGGCCTAGGACTGTCACAGCATCTAACCGAACGGCGAGGCGGCAGCGCTACGTGGGCTTCTCCTACGAGGGACGCTGCGGGAATCTGCCGGGGAAAAGGGCTGGGGAGGAGGAAGCACCTATCAAACCTTTATCAAAAGAGAGAAGCTGGGAGGAAAGGCTGGAGATGAGGCGGCTGGGACTCGTCCGGCTTTCTGGGATTGTGCTTCTGAGTGTTGTGCTTTATGCCCAGGTCAGCGACCGGTTGGGTTCGGCTTGGGGAGGCGTGGGGTGCGTCTTGGGGTCTGCAAGGCGCGACCAGCCTTGCCAGAGAAGTCGGTGCCCTAGGACTCGTGCTGAAGTGGCAGGGGCTCTCGGCCCTTAGTTGTTCGGTGGCAGTCAAGTAGGACAAGGATAGCTTCTGTCCTCTGTCCTTGTCCCGGGCTTCCCACCTGCAGCTCCCTCCCTCCTCCCAGAACCGCACTGTGGAGCTCTCCCCCACCTCCGGTGACTACCCTTCCTGTCGTGCCCACGGGCTCCGCGCGGCTCCGCCCGCTACCGACGCGACGGTCCCTGCTCCGAAGTGACAGCAAAGCGGCCTCGCGGCTACGAGCCGTGGATTCGCTCTCCTCCGGTCGCTGCGGCTCGCTTGGCTTGCGTCGTTCTCCAGAGGAAGCCTTGGCAAGGAAGAGGCGGTGGGTACCGTTTGGCTTGGCCGGCTTGGTGGTGGCGGCCAGAAGAATGAAGTGCTCTGGGTTCACTACAATGTGCAAATGACATCTACTCTACGGGAACCGCTGGAAAACGTTGACTTTGGAAGCCAGCCACTCTACGCTTCCTTTCACGGTGGCAGAAGACAGCTACAAATTATGCCCCTGAGCCAATGGCATCGTCCTCCGTCTTACCCTCGCAGTCAAAATCAACGTCAACTGACCGAGCTCGCAGTTGAGGTTCCTCTTGACTTGCTTTGCAGCCCCCAGGTCTCTAACTGCCGGGAAGCACTGGGTCGGAGAGGTGTCTCTGAATGTCCTGGTGCTCGGAAGATGCCTCCAAGTGCTCGGGAAGGGAAGGGAAACGAGAGCCTCGTAAGAGTCCCTGGGTATTTGGTGCCCTTTGGTGGGGAGGCTCTGGGTTCGGGAGAGGTGGGGAATGGTGCTCCTGCTCGGAGTGGACCGTCATGGTTTCGTCGGATGCTGTGGCGAGGTGCATCCCGCTTGACAAGGAGTCCTTGGATTTCAAGTGGAACTTTTCTACCTCCGTGTAGCTCGGGCTCTGGTGGGAAAGGAGGAACCAGGTGGGTTATCTCGAAAGCAAAACAAAGTAGCCGCACTCTCTCCTCACCCCATCAGGTTCCAAGCCCCCAAATATTATTTTTTTCCCCTGAGGAGGCCACAGGGCAGAACGACCCACTCTTCTCCCTACTGATGGGACAAGCTGGTCATGCTGGAGATGGCAGCTGTGCCCCCAAGCCAGCGAGGCCCTGGGCAGAAGCATCTCTAGGTAGATCTCCTCCCGTTTCAAGAGCTGTGGGCTCTGCTTGGCCCCACGAGCGCTCAGTGGAAGGAGGCCAAAGGGAACCGCTGGCCCTGCAGGATCCATCGAGTTGGGGCAGAATGGAGCTCAGCTGGTGCTGAGCCAAGAGGGGCGGCCTCACCTGCTCCGAGGTCGTCGTCTCCTTGTCCTCCGGGGGTGCGCAGGGGGCGAGCGGCTCCAGGCTCCGCGGGACGATGCCGTACATGGCCAGGTTGTGGGAGGACGGCGAGATGGGGCTGTACGCGGGTGGCACTTGGGACAGCTGGCGCTGCAGGAGCTGGAGGATTATATTAATGTCTGACGACATCCTGGACTCCAGCCTGGGGACAGAGCGGCCCAGCGTTAGCACGGCGCATCCCGCTGCATCCCGTCGGAGCCGGACCAGCGGCTGGGATGGGAGGCACTGGAGAGGAGGTGCCCATGGAGCTGCCCGAGGGCGATGATGCTTTGCCTGGTGCTGCTCGGGGGAGGTTTTCAGCAGAGCTTCAAAGCAAAGCTCTGCCACCGAGAGATCAATCCCGTTGCCTCTCTCCTGCCACACTCAATCATCCCCTGCCCAGTTTTGTTTTTTTTTGTGGAGCCACACTGGGATCTGGAGCTGAACAAAGCTAAAACTACCCCGGAGCGGGGAAAAAATTGCAATGGTTAGTTTTAATCTGGATCAATTCTCCAGGCCAGCTGCCCGTGCTGACAGATGGGAGCCGGGCAGCTCGGTGCCAACCATTTTTCACTGAGGAATAGGAGGAAATGGAGAAGGAGAGCCAGTCCCTTCCTTTTGCCTTGTCCTGGACTGAAACGAGCGGCCCTGGCAGAAGCCCCCTCGCAGGCACCGGTCCTGGCGGCGCTCGGAGAGCCAGGAGGAGCTCCAGCCCCTGCTGCCGGGGCTGGCACGTTGGCGAGACGCCGACCTATGTGCGTGGGCTCCGCGGGGAAGTGAGCCGCGCGTGGGCGGCAGAGCCAGCCGCTCGCTTCGGGGCTGCCGGGGGGCCTTTCAACCTGCGTCTCCGCTGCGGGCTCTTCCTTCTCGCTCAAAAATCATCTTTATTTAATTTTTTTTTTCATTTTATTTCTTATTTAAAGGGCAGCGACGTGCACGAGGCTCGTTCGCTCGAGCGAAAGGGTGTTTGCAGCTCTGCAGCAGGGAGAGGAGGCCTGCAAAGGGCTCGGGGAGTGGTTTCGTGTCCTCAATAGCATCGAGTTGAGGGGGCAGTGGCAAAGCAGCAGATCCCAGGGGTGGTGGGACAGTGGCAGGTGAGGTGCTGGGCTGCAGCCAGGGCCAGGATTTGCAGTTTGAGAAGCTGCTGAGTTTACAAAGCGCTCCCACCACCTCCCCGAGGAGTTCAGCGTCCCAGGGGGTCAGGAGGTGGCACCTGCTGCACGCAGAGCCCGCCGCAGCCACCCCTGGAGAACAAGAGGAGGTGATGGCCCAGAACCCCCCTGAGTGGTCTTCCAACCCAGTGCCCTGGGGACCTGCCCACCTGCTGAGCTGAGCCTGCAGAAGCTCCAGCCTGGACTCGATCTGCCCCGATCTGTAGTCGCTGTGCAGGGGGATGTCCCGTGAGCTCTGTACCAAGATGTGCTGCAGAGGCTCTGGGTCGTGGTTTGGCCTTCGGTCCTCCCAGAAGGTGAACACGTTGGGGATGTCCAGGGGGGTGGCTGGAAGGAGAATGGACAGCTCAGCATTTCTGTCTTACATCCCCCAGCCCCGCTGGCATGGAGGCGCTTCAGAGTCCATCACCCAACCCATTCATGGAGAGCCTTTCACCCTGCTGCGCAGGGAGAACCCATCACCCTGGCATCTGAGGTGCTTATGGAGCTCCACCACCCTGCCACCCAAGGTGCTCATGGACAGTCCATCACATTGACACCCAACACGCCTACGGAAGACACATAACATGCAGCCCCTTGGGGCAGCCCCAGAGCGGTCCCTGGGTTCTAGGAGAACCTGCAGAGCATGGGAGGGACGGAGCAGCTACGCCTGGAGACAAAAAGCAGCAAAGACTCTTGGCCACAAGTGTGGCTCCCTTCAAATCCATGTGAGTTCCTTGGCTCTGCCCCAAGATAAGGCCACCACGCCCAAGCGTCCCTCGGCACCCTCCTGCCAGCTTTGGTGGCTACCTGCATAGGACTGGCTGCTCTCCGCCACTTGCTTGCCGACCGTGTCGCCGGCGCCGGTGGTGACGAGGCTGAGTGTGGGCAGAGCAAAGTCATCCTTTTTGGACGTGGGGAAGGGCTCAGCTTTCACCGGGCTGCCCGTCTTGACCTCGTCGTCGCTTTGAGAGCAGGGAGTGGTGCTGCTGCCCAGGTCGTCCCACTGGTCCTTACTCAGCGGGTCCTGTGGGTTGGTGAGCTCTGAGTAGGTGTGATACTGCTCTGCATCAGAGATGCCCGTGTCTGGGTCTGTGGGGCAGCACAACAGGTTAATTTGGGGAGTACCACCAATGGTAAAATCAGCCCCCAGCTCTTCCAGGGCGCCTGTAGGGCTGGGACGGCCAAAGGAGAGGGGTGGGAAGGCAGCGTGGGTGCCCTCCAGGCTGGTCTGCAGGGCTGGAGGCACCAACGGCCACCTCTGCTTTGGGGCACCTGCCAAGGCAGTAATTAAATGATGATCCCGGTCCCCAGCCCTGCGAGCCAGGCTCCGCCGCCGCCGCGGGACTCACCGGGCTTGTTGGGCTGGCAAAGGGAGTGCTTGCGTCGGTGCGCCCGCTGATAGGTGCAGTCGTACTCCTCGCTGAGCGGTGAGCGGGGAACGCTGTCTGCCTGAGGGATGAGAGGGGCTGGTCACCAGGGAAAGGGCGTCATGTCCCATCCGTGGGTACCTCAGCCCATCCGTGGGTGCCACGTCCCATCCATAGGTGACACATCTCATCCGTGGGTGCCATGAGGGCTACGGCCCATTCAGCATCCTCCTAGGGCAGGTCTCCAGCTACCTCTGGCTCCCCATCACTGCTTTGTGCCACCCACTGACTCCTGGATCAGTGGCATAGCTCAAGGGGTCCTGGAGGCTGGCCTCAGTGCTCTGAGACTCAGTTGAGGATGTCAGGGCCATGGGGAGGGAAGGAGCACCCTGAGGTGGGGCAGGACATAGAGGGAAGTTGACTTTCTTCTCTATCTTACCAGGCAAGTGTTTCTGAAAAAAATACCAGGAAAGGACAAAGTCCAGTCATGAAGTTTAAGAGTCAAACAACAATGACAAAAGCGCTCCAAGCTTGCTATGGATTGCAAACCTGATTACTTAAAAAGGAGTTTTCGGAGGAAGCTGGAACCAACTCAGTGAAGCATGAGAATATTTCTTACTTCAGCAGCCTCAAGACACGTGTGTGACCCACTTGCCCAGGCTGGAGATGACTGACCAGTGCTGCAGAGCAGAGTACTAGTGACAAGGCTTTTGGAGCCAACTTTTCCAAAGAGCTCAGGAACGTGGAGCAAGCCTGTGCCTGCTGGGCTGCCAGGGAAATCATAACCCCAGGGAGAGTGCTTTGGGAAACTTGGCTCTTGGCCAATCCACCACCAAACTAAGTGAGGAGCACCTGCTGACGTCCTGGCTTCAGCCCTCCCGCTTGACAAATTCAAGACACTGACCGCGTCCCTCCCTGGGACAGCCCTGGCACTCACATCTCGCAGGTTGAAGGTGATCTCTAAGTTGCTCCAAAAGTTGTCAGAGAAGGCTGGGTACATGTCCAAGACCTCCAGCAGGTCCTCCCGCTGGATCTTGTGCAAGTCACAGTAGGTCAGGGCCCTCACGTCGGCATTGGACTTCCCTGGGCGGGCGTAGAGGCTGATGGGCTCCCCAAAGATGTCGTTCTTCCCTGTGCCAAGAGACAGCTCGTTAGGGGGAGGTGGGCACCCACCTCAGTTCCAGATGTACTGGACCGGCAGACCTCACTTTGGGGCTTGTGAACAAGGAGATGCCCAGCACCTCTGACCCTGATTGTGGATGCTGGGGATGACACTGAAGGGGAGACCAAGCCAGGGCAGTGGGTCATCAGTCATGGCTGGGGACTGCTGAGCCATGCCCTGCTCTTCTCACTCCTTTGTGGCTTCTCCCTGACAACTACCAGGGATTCCCCCATTCCCTGTCCACTGGTGTGGTGACCAGCCAGATGCTGAGGAACAGCCTTCCCTTCTCCAGGACGTGGAGAAGTCCTTTACCCCTCACCTGCTACCCTTGGTCCGCTGCTCATCGCCCTTCACCCATCACCCTTTGCTCCTTGCCCATCACCCCTCGCCCTCCCAGAAAGAAGGACTTTTCCACCTAAGATGGCCACCACAATGTCTTCCCGGAGGATCTCGATGGAGCCCCGGGAGATGAAGTAGAGTGTGGTGAGGACATCTCCATAGTGCACCAGGGTGTCTCCGGGCGGCGCGTGGGTCGTCTTGAACTTCATGGCCAGGGCGCGCAGGCAGCCTTTGCTGGCTCCTTTGAAAGCTTTGCAGTTCTGGAGCAGCGTGCGGTTGAGGTGGAGGCAGATGTCGGCCTGCAGGCAGTCGGGGAAACCCTTCAGCACCTGCGAAGAGCGAGGGAGAGACACCATCAGGCCACCGTGCCTGGGAAGGACCATCGTGGCAGCCTTGGGAGGCTGTGCGACATGCAGAGTGACGTGGCGGGGCCGAAGGGGAGCCCTCGAGCCCAGAAAGCCAAAGCTGGGGACTTAGAATCCTAGAACCATAGAATTACAGAATCCTAGAATGACTTGAGTTGGAAGGGACTTTAAAGATCATCCAGCTCCACCCCCCCTGCCATGGGCAGGGACACCTCCCGCTAGAGCAGGTTGCTCAGAGCCCCATCCAGCCTGGGCTTCAACACTTCCAGGGATGGGGCTCCACAACTTCTCTGGGCAACCCGTTCCAGTGTCTCACCACCCTCAGAGTGAAGAACTTCTTGCGAATGTCCAATCTCAATCTCCCCTGCTCTCGTTTAAATCCATTGCCCCTTGTCCTGTCCCCACCTGCCCTGATCAAAAGTCCCTCCCCATGTTTCCTGTAGCCCCTTCAGATACTGGAGGCCGCTATAAGGTGTCCCCGGAGCCTTCTCTTCTCCAAGCCGAACAGACTCAACTCCCTCAGCCTGTCCTCGCAGGAGAGTTTCTCCAGCCCTCTGATCATCTCTGGACCCTCTCCAACAGATCCATGTCCTTCTTGTGTTGGAGGCTCTAGAGCTGGATGCAGTGCTCCAGGTGGGGTCTTCTGATCTTCGCTTGGCAGACGCCTGCCGGCCTGTCCCTGCCTTGTACTGCGCGTGGCCGGGGATGAGAGCGCTCCCAAGCAATAAATAATAATAACTAGATCAATCTATTTATACCCACGGGTGCCATATCCCCCTTTTCATCTTTACGCCAACTAGTTCTTGGCTGAATGAGAGCACGACATGGTAACGAGGTGCTGTCCTAATTAAACAGCACCTGCCTCGGTGCCAAGAAGCCACACGGGCCAGTCGTGCACAGCAACGGCTAAATATACCCGTGGCAAATGCCTGGTGGTGAATAAAAGCTACGGCCGAAGGTGAAATCAAGGTAAAAGTCACAATCCGGAGAAAGCCGCTGCCACCGGTGGCTCGTGGTGCCAGGGTAAAATCCGTCTGGGTTCAGGGTTTATATGCAGAGCAGCATCTGGCCCCGGGATCCCCCCTTGCTCTTTTCTCTCATCCTGCCCGTGGCTAAATGATAGAATCACAGCATAGTAGGGGTTGGAAGGGACCTCTGGAGATCAGAGAGTCCAAGCTCCCTGCTAGCCCAGGATCACGCAGAGCAGGCCGCACAGGAACAGATCCAGGGAGGGTCGGAAAGTCTCCAGAGAAGGAGACTCCACAGCCCCTCTGGGCAGCCTGTCACCCTCACAGGAAACAAGTTTTTTCTCCTGCTTCTACTTTGTGCTCATTGCCCCTTGTGCTGTCACAGAGCACCACTGAAAAGAGCCTGGCCCGTTCTACTTGACCCCCACCCTGAAGAGATTTGTAAACAGGAATCAGCTCCCCTCTCAGGCTTCTCCAGACTCAACAGCCCCAGTTCTCTCAGCCTTTCCTCCCAGGAGAGATGTTCCAGTCCCTTCAGCATCCTCACAGCCTCTCTTGGACTCTCTCCAGGATTTCCCTGTCTCTCTTGAATTGAGGACCCCAGAACTGGACCCAATACTCCAGACTGGACAACCAGGCTGGGGCTGGCGAGTGTGGCTGATTCCTGGCTCCATCACGATCTCACGGACTGGCAGCAGTGCCTTAGTTTCCCTACTGGGAAATGAGGGCGGAGGAATTGATCGGACCGTGGGATGATTGATTGGATCATACTGTGTCTCTGCAACATCCAGCAGGAGTCGGTGTGAGCGGCGGCACATCCAAGCCGCAAGCTCAGCTCGTCACAGGGGATTTGTGACCTGGGTTCACACTGAGCCGGGAGAACCTGTGCTTGGTTGGGTGCCACGGCTTTGCTTCTCGTTACTGCCACCAGTGTCCAGCTCAGGGTGTCTCCTCCACGGGAGAGGTTTAACCCGAAGAACTCCCAGCAGCAAACCCCCAAATGCTGCCCAGCTGCAGCAGTAGCAGAAGATGGAGAGGTTGAATTCGTCAAAATCCTTGTCCCATTAGTGCCCAGGGACAGAGAAGGATCAAGTCTTTGGAGAAAAGGGAACATGAGCTGGGAATGAGCATGCTAATGACCTGCCCAGGGCCAAAAGATGGGGAGGACCAGGTCCCATCTCTCTCCTTGCTTTGTCCTTTCTCGTTCCTCCGCCTTGCCGCCGGCCGAGCCGGCACGGTTGTGAACCCCGTGGCCATGAGCCGAGTCCTGCCACCCCAACTCCATCCCAGGACTCCCCAACAGAGCCCCCTCCTCACCCCTGCGGTGGCCCGGCGCCGTTGGCACAAGCCTCCCCGCCAAGCTCGGAGACGCGGCGTCTCTCCAGCGCGGCTCCGCCATTGATCCCCCCTTTGCTAACAAACAGCCGCCTCTCTGGGCTCTAATTAAAATGGATCGAGGTTTATTTAAATGCCCTCCTTTCCCAGCCGCTGAGAGCGGGATGCACTTTGCTTAGCAACTGGCGGTGTGGAGAGGAGCTGGATCGATACCGGCTCGGCGGCTCTGTGCCACCAACAGACACCGGCCTGAAAGTGCTCGGCGCCGATGGGGGCTCTGAGCTCCTCACCAAAGTACCGGCATCAAACCTGCTCTCGGGCCAAGAAATGCCGTCATCACCCCGGAAAACCTCTGGGTAGATGTGGAGGGAAGGATGGACAGATGGAAGGGGACAAGGAGAAAGGGAGATGCAGGAGGCAGATGGGCAAACAGACTCTGCCTCCAGCTTCCCAAGTCTTCTCCTGCCTCTTCTCTACCCTGGTTGGAAGGATGGAAATGTTTGGGTGAACCCAGAGCTGGACTCCAGGTCATTCAGGACAAGGTTCCATAAGGACGTGGGGCCTCTCCACCCCGTACTCACCGCATTCATGTCGATGCCATTGGTGTAGGACCAGGCGTGCTGGAAATACTCCTCCAGGCGCTGGCGCAGGGGGTTGGGGATCTGGTGGAAGCGGATGAACTCCTTGACCCGCAGCATCTGTGTGTGGTAGCGGGCCGTGCCCGAGTACAGGCGCTGGATGATGGCGGAGACGTTGCCGAAGATGCTGGCGTACATCAGGGCTGCAACGAGAGGGCGGGACTCAGCGGGCCGTGGGGAGATGTGTGTCCAGCCACCTCCGACCTAGAACCGGCAGGTTTGCAAAGCCCGTATCTGCCGTGGACCTGACACCGGTGGGTTTCTGAAATCTGTAATTCTATCTCTCCCTCCGTTTGTCTGTGCGGAAGAGGCACAGGCAGAGGGAGATGCTCTCTCAAATCCCCACGTGCTACAGGCTCTCCCTGTTTCTCCCCAGAGCGGCCCCTCCAACCTCCAAGGCAGGGATGGGGCCGGCGGGACACGGGCAGGGACTCACAGCCAATGAGCATGACACAGATGGAGAAGATCTTCTCGGAGTTGGTGTTGGGCGAGACGTTGCCGAACCCCACGCTGGTCAGGCTGCTGAAGGTGAAGTAGAGGGCGGTGACGTATTTATCCTTGATGGACGGGCCGGACGAGAGGTCGCTGTCGTTGTAGCGCTTGCCGATCTGGTCACCCAGGTTGTCCAGCCAACCGATCTTGTGCTCCATGTAGGGCCGCTCCACGTTGCCGATGGCGTACCAGATGCAGGCCAGCCAGTGGGCGATGAGGGCGAAGGTGCACATGAGCAAGAAGAGCACAGCTGCTCCGTACTCGGAGTAGCGGTCCAGCTTGCGGGCCACGCGGACCAGGCGCAGCAACCGGGCGGTCTTCAGGAGGCCAATCAGGGTGGTGGTCTGCGGGGGAGAGGTGAGAAACTTCAGGGACAAGGAGGACATAAATCTGGCCACTGGCATATCTCCAGCCTAGCTGTGCTCACTTTGAAGGATAGAAATGCATTTCTACAGCATGAATCACCTTGTCCTGGAGGTGACATCTGAAATAGCTTAGATGAATCATGCCACAGAAAGGACAGTTTCCCTCTGCTGATCACAGAAGCAGCAAGCCCTGGGATTACTGGGGAGCAAGTGAGAGGAGCCAAGACCAACCCCGTGTTTCCTGATGGGTCTTCACCTTGCCAACCGCTGCTCCCCAGCCAGCTGCCTTTCACCCCACCCCACAGGCTCTCAGCCGAGGTGGGGCCTCCAGGTAGGGCAATAACCACAGGGGCCATCCTACTGCCAACGTTTTGGGTCTGGCTGGCAATGTGGCCCCAAATCCAGCCTCGCTGGCCTGTGGGGCCAGTCCCTAAACTGAGCTCCCAGCCTGCTCTGCCGGGTCAGCCCCAGCAGGAGGAGCAAATCCAGTTAGACCCTATCTTAGCCCTTCCAGAAGGGTCTGTGTGGCTCTCTGACCCTACTCAATAACATCTCAGGTCCAAGCTGCTTAATAAAAACCTATATTGACATTTCTGTCCATCTCTCTGACCAACCATCCCTCTCCTTGCAGATCTAACCACCAACCTCTTACATCAAGCCACCCGCATCCCTCTCTCTCCAATACATCTTTCCTTATCCATCTATGAGTCTCCCCTCCTGTCCTGATGGGCCTCCAGGCCCTGCCTGTACCTCATCAGAGCCGGTGCGGAAGATGAGCAAGTCAAAGGGGATGGCGGCGACCATATCGATGAGGAACCATCCCTTGAAGTAGTGGATGGCGATCTTGCCAGGGTGGCTCACCACCTCGTCGTTGATGTTGACGTAGGTGGTACGGAAATTGATGACAATGTCCACGATGAACATGATGTCCACAATGAGGTCGATGATGTTGAGCGGGTCGCAGGTGTAGCTGCAGTCCCACTGCTTCTCCTCCACCTGCTCCTCATTGAGCAGGAAAGCAGCTGAGTAAGGGGTGAAGACGGCTGTGTAGATGACCAGCAGAAGGATGAGCCAGTCCCACACGGCCTTGAAGGGACTGTAGTGTAGGATGGTCCATCGGTGGATGCGTGGCGCCTGCAGCTTGTACTCGGGAAGGACATCAGCGCCCAGGGACAGCACCTGCCGGGAGACGGATGTCAGAAGGACAGGAGATCAGGAGAGAGGTTGGATAAGGCCAGACGTTGGGCAAGGGGCTCCCACGTGCTGGTAGGGCAGCCAGGAGCATGCGGCGAGTTTCTTACACCCTCTTCACCTTCATTGCCTTCATATGTGTCGGTCCAGGAGCCCACAAGGTGAGCTGCCCACTGTGGCTGACACCAAGGTCTGCCTCTTTGGGTGTCTCTGGTGGCCAGGGCACCCTTCAGGCAGCTGTTTACCTGCTTTATGCCCTTCAGACCCTACTGTGCCAGCGGAGAGGGAAGTGCCTCCTGCTGTGCCTCCTTTTGCCCTCAGCTCCGTGCCACCAGCCTGGGAGCTGCTGGGTGTCCCTGGCATAGGGCTGTGGGGACGAGCAGCTTGGAGATGCAGTCCCACGGCTGTGCCGTGGCCTGGCCCCGAAGGGGATGGCACTTTAGATATCCCACAAGCCTTTCACGGAGCCTTTCTTGGCCCCAGCAGGACCCTTCCCCTTGATGTGCCTCTGGCACAGTCGTCCTCCAACGAGAAGGGACACCCTGGGCCATTCGCAGCAAAGCCCAGCCTCGGGTAACACCCAGTTCCCAACTGAGCATCCCCCGGAAGGGGTGACGCGCAGCCACCAAGGTGCAACCACCATCTCGTGCGCACAGGCACCCTTCCGCGTTGTCACGTGTGCCCAGGTCTGTCTGCCCTCACGGGGACACACTCCCACAGCACCAGCGAGTCCCCACGCGTCCCAGCTGCCCCCACCAGGGGCAACTCCTGCTCCTGATGGGCTCTGAAGCCACCCTGAGAGCACAAGGCAAGGTGCTGGGGCTGTCCTGCTTTGGGTGCTGACAGATCATAGAATCACAGAATGGTGGCGGTTGGGAGGGACCTCTGAAGATCAGAGAGTCCAACCCCCCTGCCAGAGCAGAAGCACCCAGGGCAGGACACACAGCAACAGATCCAGGGGGGATTTCAGATGGTGGCGTGAAGGAGCTTATTTGGAGCTGGGGGCAGCTGGATCCTCCCAGCCCGCCCCTGACGCTCTGTTGTCCCCGCATGTCCCCGTGGTGCCGGCCACCGGTGCCATCTGCGGAGGAGGGCAAGGGGCACCTCAATGCTCCCTCCCAGCACTGCTCCCCCAGCTAAGAGGGTGCTTTTTACCGGGCTGTGAAGGAGAAGAGAGAGGAGGCTCTACACGCCCTGAGGCCACCGTGATGGGCACCACCACAACAAATCTGGAGGAAGGACCTGATCCTTCCTGCGCTGACACCCATCTCACCCAAGGATTCAAGAGCTTCCCAAAGTCTCCGGTTGCTGCGCCCCAGAGCGGATCCAGCCCCGCAGCCCCATCCCACCGCGAGCAGCCGCTCCCGCATCCCCGGATCATCGGCGGGTCCCACAACCTGGGGGTGCCCCCTGCTCCTACCTGCCTGCAGCTCGCCCGGCGCCCCAGGCGGCAGCTGCCCCTCGAAGTCCGGGTGTCCACCATGGGGGCCCCCAACCCTGCCCGCCCAGGGAGCNGCCAGGCGGGTGGGAGACATGAGGCTGCGAAGGGCGTTCGGGAGCCCGGCGCGGATTAATCAAACCCGATCGATGCTGGGGCCCCCGTAGGGACGAGAGCGCCCAATGGGGCAGCGGGAGCCGCCGACGTCGCTGGCGGACGGAGAAGGGGAGGGATTGGAAAAAGTGACCCGAACGCAATCGTTGCGGATGGGAATGAGGCACCGGCTGAGCTTGGGGACCGGGCCCGTGGGGACGGCGGGGAAGGGGACAAGGCGGCGCTGGTAAAATGCTGGGTCCCAAAGCTGAGATGTGTCCAGCAGTCCTGAGACGGGCTCCTACGCCTCGTGCCTGGGAAAACTGACAATGCTCCCACCCTCAGCAGCCGGATCCTTCTGTCCTGCCTGGATGGAGGCAGCTCTGTGGGGCCAGTCCTGAATTTGAGCCCCTAAATGCTGCTCTCCATGCTGGGCCACCTGCCCTGCCTCTCGTCCCTGCTCCTGGCACCCGGCTTTTGTGTCAGGAGCAAGAGCAGGTCAAGCTCTGTTGTTTTCCAGACAGGAATTAATAAAAAAACGTGACCTCAAAGGTCTGAGTCAGAAAGGGAAAAGAAAAAAAAACAAAACAAAAAGCATCTGAACCAACGTGGAGCCAGGGAGCAGCTGCTGCCTTGTCCCTCTCTGCCCCTTGGGGATGAGGAGAGCTGCAGGTGGCACCCTTGGGTGGCCTGGGTGGCCCCAGGAATCTCCATGGGTGGCGCTGGGTGCCCCTTCCCTCTTCCTCTGCCCCCTGCACTTACAAGCTTTAGCTGCAGCCACAGACTCATGGTGCAGGGTGCTGGGTGCTGGGGGCTGGCAGTGGGTGCTGGGGGCTGGCAGTGGGTGCTGGGTGCCGGGTGGTGAGCGAGGCAGCCGAAGGAAGAAAAAGGAGGAGGAGGGTTGGAGGAGGTAGTGGGGTGTGGGTGATGGAGAGGGGAGGCTCCCATGGCCCTGGCTGACCCAGGCTGGGGCTCGTGACCTGCCAGGCCCAGTGGCCATGTGCCTTCCTCCTCCCTTGCCCTGTGCTGCGGATGGGGACACTGAGATGGGGGGGGGGGGGGCTATGCCAGACTTCCCTCAAGCACAAAGGCCAGGCAGGATGAGGGCCTGTGGTGCTGGCTGTAGGCACTGACCCAGTGACACAACTCAGCACCCATCTTTTCCCCAGCACCCTCCTGCCCAGCGCCACCACCACCAGCTGCCCATGGGGTAGTTTGGGGAGATTGGGAGAGGTGCCACCTTCAAGATCCCATCCCATCCTATCCCATCCTATCCCATGCCATGCCATGGCATGCCATCCCATCCCATCCCATCCCATCCCATCCCATCCCATCCCATCCCATCCCATCTAGAGATTTAAGGCAAAGGGAAGATAAACCTTTGTGGGTGCCTCATGGCTGCACCACAGCGTCTTTAGATGTATTTTGTATCTCGTGGCTGTCTCGTGCCTCAGTTTCCCCACTGGTCAGATCTCCTGACCCAGGACTACGTGACACAGCAGCAGCTTCCACACACACTGAGGTCCTTGTGTCCGCCGTGGTGACAGGGAAGTGCCACACGTGTTGGTGACAGTACAGTGCCACCTGCTGTCTCCCACGGGAGATCCCCTGGCCCTCAGCGTGACCACCCGTGCTCCCAGTGTGGGTTTCCTGACCGAGGACCCTGGGGCCAGCGGTGCCCCGGGGGCTCCATCCCTGGCATTAGGGGGTAGGAAACAGCCACAGCCTCCTCCAGGAATGATGCCACGTACACACACGCAGGCACCCATGTGTGTCCCCTTCAAGGACACCACCACATCGTGAGCAGCTCATGGTTGTGTTCCCCTGACCAAAAATTACCGGAAATACTGATTTAAGCGGAAAAAAAAAGAGCATTTCAACCATTCAGAGGAAGAGAGAAAAATCCAGCACAGGAACACTGGCATTTGCTAGGGTGGAAACTCCAGGTATCGCTGCCCTCTCTGCTCCTCTCCTCCAAACCCCACAGGAACGGCTGTTACCATACCCCAGCAGCAGCACCATCACCCCACTGCTGCCTCGGTGACATCCCACCGTCCACGTACCTGTGTGACCTTCTCGGTGACGTTCTGGGTGCGCTCCATCACCTTGTGGGGAGCAATGATCTCGATCTCCGTGGTGGAGCCCGAGCGATGCTTCTCCAGGTTGAACTCCACAAAGTTGAGCGTGAACTGGGGGATCTGGCTGATGGTTCGATACTTCATGAGGTCTGAGTCCGAGGTGGAGTTCGGGGGGTTAGGTTTGACGTGGGAAGCCTCTGAAAGAGGATGGAGAGGAGCGTTGAGGAGGATGGTGTGAGCAGCAGCCAATCCACAGAGCCCTGACATCAGTGCAGCGCATCCAGAGGACTGTCAGTGCAGCTGGGGACCACCATAAGGTGCCACCAGAAGGTACCAGTGTCTGCCTGGCTATAAAGGCTTGGCTTCTTCAGGGTGGCATCTGACATGGGATGCTCAATCTGAGGTGCCTGAGAGCGGGCTGCTTTTCAGACACATCACCCATCTTCTCACCATTAAACCTCCTTCAGGGTGGCTCAGACCAGCTGCCAAAATAGAGGCACCCAATATCCTTTGCTACCTCTGAAGACCATGGCGGGTTGGGGACCGGCCCCAGTGAGACCCACCAGGGAGGGATATCAAAACTGTCATGAGAGCAGATGAAGGAGGTGGGTCTCCTCCACCCTTGGATGCTTCAGCCTGATCAACACATCTCCTGAGCTGCTGCTTCGGGTTTTGGCCATCAAACTGAGCCGGAAGCTGGATGATGTCCTCACCCGGACATACCCTCCACCCCCAGGCTCCAGGTAGAGCTTTCTCTTGAAGAAGAGCTGTAGTGGGGCTGGATCCCAGCAGTTTTCCCTGGAGACTTGCCTCTCTGGGTCACCCCAGTGCAGGACCAGGGAAGAAGTCCCAGAGGTGGCCTGCTCATGGCCTTTGTGTAGCTCTGGAGGGAGTGTGTACCCACACCCAGGACTTCAGGAACATCCCCAAGCACTGAAACAAGTGAGTCCCAACGTTTCTATCTCCTTTGGGCAGGGTTATATTCTCTGTCTCTCGCACTCTGACACCAACCCAAGAGGTGTCACAGGCAAGAGCTGTCTGGAGATATTGTGAAGGTGCCCAGTGAGGATCAGCCATCGTGCTGTCACCCTTCTCCTCCCCGGTCAACTCCTTTCCCTCCCTCTTCACTGCGTCCCCTCCTGAGGGTCCATAACCTGTGACTAGTTGAGGATCATCATCCCCACCCCGTTTTCTCAGGCCAGACACCGCAGACTGATCCCTCCCCAGTCGCGATCACTGAGGCTTCTTTTGCCTGACCTCCATCTTATTTGTCATCGTCTCTCTCACGAGAACAAGAGGTCTGGACACGAACACCGTGATGGAGTTACGTTTCCTCCAGCCCTACAGAGTGGCCTGGCCGGTGTCTCATCCATCTCCTACGCTGTGTCCATCACAGCTCATGTGCCAGCAGTTCCCTTCCCTCCCTCCCAGGGAGCTGAAGGCATCAGGATGCCCGTCGTGTGGGGCAGCCAAACGCAACCTCACGCGGTCTCACGTCTCACGCGCACCACCACAGATGGCTCTACCCAAAGAGCAGGACCTGCCTACGCAGGGAATCACATGAGGACCAGCAGGCTTGGGGGAGAAGACCCCAGCTTATCTCCAGTTTGCAGAGGAAAAAGCCGTGCAGGGTAAGAGACCTCCCCCCCCGAGACGTGCCGGAGCCGTCGCCCAGGACCATGGCTCCCACAGTAGGACCGACAACTCCGGGGTTTTTCCCCTACCTGAGTTTGCCCTCCTTTCCCTGAATTTTCTCTGGAACTCAGACCTCGCAGCCTCAAAGTTGTCCAAGGAGGAGACCCTGCGGAGGCTGTGGAAGCTGCCCCCGGGGCGAGACCGAAAGAAACCCCACGCAGAGTACGACCCTGGTGGGCCCAGCAAAGGAGGCTCTTGTTTCGGGGACGAGTGTTGTAGGGTGGGGTCGCCCTCCAGGCTCGGCCTCCGCTCCTTTTCCAGGAGGGTTTCGGTCTCTGACTGCACACAGTTCTCCTTGGGCGATGTCTTCAAGTCCCTCAAAATCAGGGAGTCACCACCAGGCTTTAAGACAGCCGGGAGAAAGCGTTTTATTAGAAGGAGTCCTCGCGTGCTGGGGGGGAAAGAGGGGTAGCTGGGGAAGGTAAGAGGAGGGGCAGAGGGCTGGGAAGCACTGCGATTCCTGAGGTCACCTCCGACCGGGACCGGGACCTGCTTTGCGGTGGGGCAACTGAGTCCTGGGGGTCTTAGCAGCTCCTACCTCCTCCCAGCTCACAGCGGAGGCCGGGCGGCCGCGGGGCGGTTTGCGAGGCGATGCTGCGCGGCTGGGAAGCAGGCCAGAGCATGAAGAGGAGACCCTAGGGATAGGCTTGCTTTGCCATGCGCTCATCTGGAGTGTCCCCACGTCCCACCACTGGACCTGCCCTTCCCTCACATGCTGCAAGAGCTCAGGCCACCACCGAGGGTCGGTGACCAGGGTCCCGTGCTGGTGTCTATGGGAGAGGACGGGCTCTGCACCAGGAAGCGGTGGAGGAGCTGCTAGGCTTGCCGATTTGGCCAAATGTGATCCTACCTCTCCTACAGCGCCCCATGGCCGTTGCTACGCCTTTTGCCCTGGAGACCTAAAGAGTTTCCAGCCTTTAACGGCTTCTGCAATGGTGGGCACAAAGCAGCCACCTTCTGGGACAGAAAGCTGTGGGTCTGTACCCACACCTGTCATCGCTTCGGGAGGGACGGTGGCGCCTCTCACCATCTCTAAGGCCCTTACTGCAGGTTTCAGGATGGGGTGCCTGGAGGGGCTGGCTGCCAGGCTGCCACAACTTGGACCACGCTCCACCAAAGTGGTGGCTCATCGACATGTCCTCAATGCACATCTTCCATGCATGTGCACCTGAAACACCTCAGTGCATCACGCAACTTCAACCTGGGGGTACCTGAAGCCTTTTGCAGCGCTGGTGTCTGTGGGAGTGACATACCCAGAGCACCTGATGAGCATCTACAGATGCTATGGCACACCCAGAGCACCTACAGATGTCTTCAACTTGCCATAAGCACAACCTCTGAGAACCTGGCGCCTGGGGATACGTTAGCAGAGCAAAAGCCTCCTGCCCACAGCCCTGTGCCTCAAGCTGCAGCATTCCAGAAAACAACGCTTCTTTACCCAGAGGTACCTTGAGCACAGTCAAGAAGCCACCAAGAACAGCAATCTCTAAAGAGATCCCACCAACTTATTTCCAACCTCATCCTGTCAGCAATAACAGCATCACCAACGTGGGGAAACGTGCCCTTTCGAGGTTTGCCTGCCAGTCCCTTGCTCCAGTCTCCTGCAGTAACCAGCACATCCCCTCCCGGGGGTGGGGACAGCTCCCTGAAGCTCCGCCATCCTGGCCAACTTGCACTATGGAGCCAGACCTTCCTCCCAGCTTCAGCAGCGGTGCCCACCAGCTTGGCACGTCTCCTGCTCTCCCCACGAGTCACGGCACGTGCCGCGCCAGGCCGGTCCCACCGAGCACCGCTGACTACCTCTACCCCACACCACCGAAGCACCGCCGCTCACCGCCGGCCCTTGCTGGGACCGGTGCTCGGCGCTGACCCAGCGCCAGAGCCCCTACCGCCGGGTACGGCCCGAGCCGCAGCAGCCGAGGGAGAGCGGGATGGGGAGAGCGGAGGAAGAGCGCTGGGACCTGGCCTGAGGCACGGGCTGATATCAGACAAAGGCTGCAGTTACCTTTCCATAGTCAATGGCTACTCCATCAAACTCACTGGTGGGCGGAGCTTTCCGCTGGATTTTGAGTCGCCGCAGGGACGGGAGACTAAACTTCAAAGTCCTACCTTGACCTTGTTAAAAAGAAAAACAAAAACACAAGAGAGACAGATGTAACCTAGCTGCACGTGACGGCTGGAGCGAGACGGGGCGGGGCGGCCGCAGGGGAAGAGGCTACGGAGAATTTGGGGTGGCTTTGAGGGACGTACGTGCCGCGTGGCCGTTCCTCCTCCAATGCACTTGCTATCTGGCCATCACAACACCGCGTGCTCAAGGCAGACCCTGACCTGGCAGAAAGCACCGCTGGGCTGGAGGGGAGGCCCCGACGACCGCGGATACAAGACGGGAAAGGTGCAGAGCAGCCCTAAGCCAATTAAAGAAGTTAAAGCCACTTAAAGGATTTGGACCTGGAGGAAATTGAGCCTCTAAATCGCCTTGGTGGGACTTGGGGGAAAAAAACCCAATGCACCAAAGAGATGGTAAATTAGCATAAAAAAATGTAGTTCTAGCGCTTTTGGTCCTGGAGTTGCTCTGAATTTTAGGTGAGGGATGCTGGACCAAAGAGAGGGGAGTCCCTTGCTGCCATCACTGGGGACCAGGAGACCACCTTGCCTGAGACTGGGACTGGAGCAAGGGCAGCCAGGGCTGCGAGTTGCTGAGAAAGAGGTTCAGGAGAGGAAAGGGCCAAATGTGGAGAGGAACCATCAATGCCCACAGCGGGACCCAGTGCCCCTGGTTGTGACAGCCAGTACAAAGTCGCTCATCCTCTTCTAGTGCTGGTCCACGGAGGAGACCATGGCCACCTGCTATGACAGGGTTAGTGCGAGCGGCCAGGCTCATACCCTGCTGCCTTCGGGGTCCAGGTCAGCCCTGGAGTTCATCCAACCCCCAGCAGCACCAGTTGTACTCACTAACTGGACCAAAAATGGCCTAAATCCTGGGACACGTGGGATGTGACACAAACTCCACAAAGGGATGGTCCTCTGGGCAAAAAGCAGCACTTTGAGGAGCTGCTTGACCCTCACCAAACCCCGACACATCGCTGAGCTTCTCAGGCAGGCTCCCGGCCTGCCCAGCTCCCCGGAAAAGTCCCGTTGATGGAGGAACCCACACGAGCTCCCTCTGCTCACCCCATCCCCACTGCCCAGAGAGGCTTCTCAGCTGGAAGCAGCAAAGCAGCCGCCTTCCCCTGCACGCCGGTGAGCCAGGGCCCGGCAACGCGGCCGCCTGCAGCCGTGTAATTAAAGCTTGAGTCAGAAAACCCGTCTGCGAGAGACCGATCTGGGCTGGCGCCAGCAGCTCTGGTCGTTCCGCGCTCCCCGGCGCTGGAGCGGGAAACCCGAGTGACGTTCCTCGGGACGCGCGGGGCGGCCTCCAACGCGCAGGAACGCGACGGGGACCCCCGTGCCTTCTGCAGCCAAAGGTACATCTCGGAGTGGGATGGGAGTATGGATGGATCATACTGAGAGCTGAGGGGGCTGCAAAGCAGCCCCCGTGCTGGAATTTCGGATTTCCTCATCAGTCTGTGCGTAGAGGCTCGCCAGGGCTAAAGCAATACACCCAAAATAGAAATCTCATCGCTTCGTAGCCGTAGGAACACGCGCACGGGTTCTAGGTACAGTCGCACGCAGCTGTCCGTAAGTCCCGTGTGCGTACGTCTGGCCTGAGGATAGATAAAACCCATTGCCACACAGAGCTCCTCCGCTAGGACCCTCTGCCGCGCACGCAGACACCTTCGCAGCTCTGGGATGTATACGTGTCTATATGTACATAGGATGTATATATGATGTATATATGTATATATGACGTATATATGATGTATATATGTATATATGATGTATATATGTACGTATGTGGGCAGTGAAACACTGGAACAGGTTGCCCAGGGAGGCAGTTGAGGCCCCATCCTTGGAGATACTCAAGGTGAGGCTTGACAAAGCTCTGAGCAACCTGCTCCTTGTGGGAGGGTTGGATGAGATGACCTTTAGAGGTCCCTTCCAACCCAACCCATTCTAGGTATGATGTATATACGATGTATATTTGTATATATGCCCCGAGTGTGAACGCCTTCAAACTCACATTACCGCACTGATACAACCGGCAGCGTGAAGGGGCCCCGGCGGTCCCTAGAGTGGCCGCGGCTCTGGTCCTGCTCCCGCTGTGCCCCCCTCCCATGGGGTGATGGACCCGAGCGGCTCCCCCGGCTTTACTCTGAGGCCTGCCCAAAGCTTCCCTATAGCGACCTGCCTCCCCAGGGAGCGTTTGCGTGGAGATAGACGTAGAATTGTTTCCCTGACTAAAATATAGGTGACTGGCACTGAGGGCTGTGTAGCAGAAGAATATTTAGAAGCTGCAGCTCTCCTTGCCGTGCTCAGGTCTAACATCTGCATCCCTGAGTATCCACATCCCCTCGAGAGCCTCACCACAGCTCCCCTTTGATCCAGCTTTTCCCTGAAAAAGGGAGTTTGAATTTTCCACTGCCTCCAAAAGCCCCCCATGAGCCCGGGACAGCGAGGAACAGCCCGAAGCAGGCTCAGCACCATCCCAGCGCAACCATCCGTGTGCCATTCACCCATGGTGGTGTCCCCATAGTGCAGCCCTGACATCGGTGACACCAAACGTCCCCTGTTCCTCCTGGGGACCCTGCGCACAGGTCCTGGCCCATACCAGCACCTTCTGTCCCGGCCAACGCGAGGTCCCAGCGTTAAATACGGAAAGGACGCAGCAAGGCAGGGGGTGTGGGGGGGGCTCCACGGCTCTGCTCGCAGCAAGACACCCTCTCCTTAAAAATGCACCATCCTGTCTGTGGGGGGATCGGTCCCCACCTCTGTCCCCAGGTCCCCGGGAGGTGTGTGGGGGCGAGGGGCTGTGCGGGGACCACAACCAATTCAAATGGCTTTTCTTTTTTTCACCCCGTCAGTGTTTGGCCGGATCAGTCTTTGAACCGGCAGAGCTGCGGCTGGGCAGAAACACAACCCGCTGCTCCTGGGCGCTCTGTGGGGCTCAGCCCCGCGGCGCAGGATCCTGCCCTGCCACGGGCGNGGGACCCTCCCCTGCCACGGGCGCAGCCTTCAGCCCCGGCAAGCTCCCGAGGAAACCCCGGGATGGGGACAGCCCCGCGGATGCTGCGCTGCCCTCCCGCCGTCCCCACCGTCCCCGCTGACACCCACCTCCGCGCCAGCCGTGCGCCAAGTGCCGGTGCAGGCTCCGGCCGCCGCTCTTGGCGATGACTTGGGCCAGGTCCTCGAAGTTGAGGATGAACATGATGACGACGCCTTCCTCGTTCTTCACCGGCACCACGTCCACCAGGCAGCGGAAACAGGAGGCTGCAGAGCAGAGACAGGCTCAGGGAGGGTTGCACAGGGGGGATCTCCCCACTCCCACCCCTCGCCCACCCCCAGCACACACCACTTTTGGCAGAAAAGTCCTTTTTTAAGCACTTTGATGAGAGTGGAGGATTTGGAAGCCAGTCTGAGCCCTGGGGAAGAGCCGTATCTCTGCAGCATCCCAGCTCGCACAGATCCCATCTTGCCTTTTTTTTTTTTGGTCCCAGACAGTAATTTATATTAACGTACTTGAGAGCAGCAATTAAAGAGCAGGTAATTAAGAACTCAGAAAGTCCCAGGTAGTGGTTTAACCTCATTAAACCTGCTGCTTGTAATCACGCCGTAGCTAATCGCCATGCTGTCGCCAGGCAGCTTTTGGGGACTGGCTTCAGCCGTCTCATATCCTGGATGTGGGAAATGGGGGTGAGCCCGACCAAGTGCCCCATCCCACCCTCAAGTAGCAGGGTGTGGTGGGATCAGTGGGATGGTCCCCAAGGACATCCCCTAAAGGCATGGAGTGGTCAGGCACAGCCTCATCTCACTCCTGCCGTGGGGAAACTGAGGCATGGAGGGGCACAAGGGCTGGTTCGGTGTCCTGGGAGTGAGGGGGGCTGTGGGGAGGACCCCAACCATGGCCACAGGGCATGAGACCGTATGGATTTGCCTGTTGGATGCCGACCTGACCCCGTGGCTCTGCTTGTGCTGGCAGCCAAGCACCAGTTTGTGACTAGGAGCATCCAAAAATCCCTTCAGGCTTTTCCCAGAGCAGCAAGTGGAGGTTACAGGGAGGTTCAAAAACCCCGCTCAAAAGTGTCATCACTGCAGGTCCCTTCCTTGAGCTGCCTCCTGTTGCTCTGGCACTGGTGGGACCAGGAACCCTGGAGCTGCAGCTGCTGTCACAGATCCTCTGGCAAAACCCCCTGAACTTCCCAAACCTCCTAGAAAAGATGGAGCAGCCCGGTACCACCACCTGGCCTGTGCGGAGCAAAGCAGCCTCCTCGCAGGGTGGATTTTACCAGGTGTGGATCCCTGCTCTTGCTTTTCCCCCGCGCTCTGATTACCAGGGATAAGCGGAGCGGGCAGGGACGTGCTGCCGGCCCGATCCAGGGCTCTCCTGCTCTCGCCATGGCCGAACTCCGGCCGGGAGGGGGATATCGGCCTTTCTGCGTATAATTTTAAGGAGCTCAGGGCCTCCCGTAATCAGGAGCAGATGGCCGGCATCGGGCAACTTCAAAATCTGCCGTGACGTCAGGGCCGTGCACATACAGACACACACACACGGGCACAAGAACGGGAAAGAAATGGATACGATGAAATCCGTTTAAAGGGCCCGGCAGCCGGGATTATTTCTTCCTTTCTTTATTTCATCGTTGTTCACCACAGGGAGAGGAAATCCACTTAAACGTGTGAGCCGGGGAGGAGACGAGGGAGGATTTTCAGCAGATCGAGCCGTTCCGAAGGGAGGCGCAGGCACGCTGTGGGGACGGAAAGAAAGGAGCCCTTTCCCCTCTCTTTCTCAAGGATTTGTAGGGTTCTAAAAGGCGAGCGGTGTCCTTTCCATGATGCCGAGCGAGCGAAGTGTCCTGCGTGACGCTAAGGTGGCTCATGCCCGGTGGGATGATGCGGTGCCATCCCTGGGATGCCACGGCTCTGCCAGTACCGGTGCTGGCATTGGGGTGTGCGCGTGGGTGTCCACTCAGCTACGAGTGTGATGCCTGGTGACATCAGATGCTTTTCTCCTTCGATGTGATCTAAAATGAGGTTTTTACCCTGCAGGTGATTTCAGAGCATCACCAGCTTCCTCTCAGTAAAATCAATATTTTTATTTTTTTTTTCTTGAAAGGTTGGACCAGATGATCCTTGAGGTCTCTTCCAACCTGGCATTCTATGATTCTATGATTCCCAGGGACCTGCAGCTCAGCAGGGTTCGTTGGTGTGAGCAGCCATCAGCTCCGTGCTTCCCTCCTGGACTGGGAATCTTGATATAGATGGTCTGATCTTGATATAGATGCTCTGCCCTCCTGCAACCCTTTCACTGCTTCACTTTTCCTTCTCCAGCTCTTCTGCACTGGTGGGAACAACAGCTTCTGAGTGGTTTTCATGGGGGCTGGAGCCTGGCAGGCCCAATGTGGCATGGAAGGGGTTAATCTCATGGCCAATGCTGAACAGCTGAAAACTGGGCCCAGTTATATCCAGTTGGAGTGATATAAGGAACAGCTGGGAGGTGGCTGGCGCTGGGTTTGGGAGGCAGCTGGTGCCTGGTTTGATCCCCCCAAATCTGGGAGGTGCTGAGCCTGAGCAGCCGATCCTGCCGTGAGTCCCCATCCTGACCCCTTCCTAAATTAAACAGAAGAGACTATTTCCCTTGGAAGGGACCTGCAACGACCATCTAGTCCAACTTGCCTGAGCAATTCAGGCTAATTTTGTACGGGACCCTCCAAAACCAGAGGAATCACCCCAAAAATGGCCCTGCCAGGCACAGCCCTGTGTGTTGGGAGCTGGGTGCCTGGCTCAGACCCACATTCCATGGCACGGATGACGTCAAGGGGATGATGGAGCATCAAGGCCAGGACTGGGAGCAGCAGTTTCCCTTAAGCCTGGCCCAAAGACAGGGCAATCCCTGAGGATCTGGGGTCCCTGGGTAGCGGTGATTTGCGGCACCCCCAGCTCTGTGGAAAGGCTGCAGCTGGAAGATCCCCGGCACGCTCTGCCCTGACTCGGTTTCCCTGCAGTGGGCCAGTCTGGGCTTTGCCAAACACAGACACTCCCCATCCTTGCTCCCCCAAAACCGGGCACCCCAGACCTGCTGCGGCACCGGTGGGCTGAGCCAACCCCGGGAGGGACCCCAGCTCTGCTCTCCCATCCTCGTTCCTCGATCGACTGTCCCCATCCATCTGCCCATCTCTTCCCTTCAGCTGTTCAGCTAATCTGTCTCCATCCATCTAATTTTATCCAGCCGCCAAATGATCTCTTGGAGGAGCCCCGGAGGCATTCGCAACCTGCCTACGCTCCGTGGCCGCTGCCGTGGGGCTGCCTTCGCACCCGACCGGGCCGAAACCCAGCCCGGGGGCTGCCGGAAGGGCTCGGCGGGAGGGATGCACCGCGGATGTTGTTTTGGAAGCTCCTCCACCCAACACTCTGGGTTGGGACAGGCTGGGAACACCAGCTCGCTCCCTAAAACCCTGGGCTGGATTTGATCTCCTCAGCGCCCGGCCCACCTCCCCCAAGCCGAGCGCTCGCAGGTTTGCGCTTTCTGACCCATCTTGTCTTCTGACCTTGATAAAAGCGAGCACTTAATAACATTAAAAATGTTCTCGTCGGGGGCCCTCCCTCCCCGGCCCTCTGATCCTCCGCGGCCACCAGTGGTTAATGCATTTGTCGGTATCATCAGTATTAAACTAATCAACAGGACACGGGGGTTTCCGAGAACCGGACACAAACCAGTATTGTTATGAATATTAAAAAAGCAAGCTATTAATCTGCCCGTGGAGCTCTTACCGAGTCCTTCCCTCCCCCCGGCGGGGAGATTTAATCTGCAGGGTCTCATGGCAGAGTGGCTAAATCTATAGTGGTATTATATAACGGAGTGGAGGAGAGGGGCTGGGAAGGGCATGGAGGGGACAGGGACAGGGACAGGGATGGGGACGGAACCGTGCTCCGGGGCTGGCTGGCACACTCAGGGAGATGCTCAAGAGGGCTGAGCCCTGCTCTCGTCCGGGGATAAATCAGTGTCAGGGTGTGGTAGAAACTTCAAAGAGAAGCGCAGATTCCTGGGAGGCCCTGAAGAAAATCCTTGAGGTGGGATGGAAAATGATAGGGGGGGAGGGGGCGGTGCTGAGCTGGTGGGAGGTGGGTCGCCCTTGGGGTCAGGAAGGAGTGATGGGTGCTGAGGAGCCCCCACGCTCGGGTCTGCATCCTCCTGGAATGGGATGTGCACCATGGGGGCTGGACCAGCCCCTCTTCCCACACCCAAAGGGGACTTTGGGAGACTGAAACCCGCTGTGCCGCCACCCCGGCGAAAACGCTCCTTGCGGCAACCCCTGAACCACTAAAATGACCTTATTAAGTAACGTTGGCGGGACGGAGGATGCCCCCTGTGCGGTGACGAATAGCAGGGATTTCCACGCTTCGCAGGAAGCTCGCTGCTCGGAAGCAGCAGTGGAGGGGGAAAACCAGGAGCGCTGGGCAGCTGAGGGTACCCAACGGCTGCGCGGCCGCAAGAAGGAGAACCCACCCACCAAACCCAGCGGAATGTTTTGGGGGGCAGGTGGGAGGATGCTCCGATACCCAGGAGCTAAAAGGGGTCCCAGATCAATACGGGGGGGTTGGCAAAATGCAGCTCGACTTCCTCTGCGAGCGAAGGGAGCGGCTGCATCCAGGCCCATGGTCCTTCCCTTGCTAAATCCCCACCAGCCACAGGAATTAGTCCAGCTTAACATGGGGCTGTGCGGCCAAAGCTGCAGCGTTGAGGGTGTTTCCTGGGGCTCTCCAGCCATCCTGAAGGCCCTGTCCCCATGGCACATGGGGCCACCTCCCCTTGGGGATGCAACAGCCGGTGAGGATGGGGATGGAGGGTTAGGGGTGGGAATTGGGTGCTCTCTTGGGGCAGGGATTTTAGGAAAAAGTCTCCTGGGAAGCATCCCTGCGGGTGCTGGGAATGCTCTGGGTCTGTCTCCATTCTTGGGACATCTGATCCAAGCACTAAGCATCCAAAGAGCAGGAGAGGATGGAAAATGTTTCTCCCAGCTTTGTGCCCTGGTCACGCTGTCCCCAGGGCTGACCCAGGGCAATGGGGGCAGCCAGAGCTGCAAAGCAGATGTGCTGAGGGTGGCAGGATCGGCCCCACAGGGCGAGACCTCCGGGACCACAGCGTTTGTCGTTGCATGGAGGGATGTTTATAAGTCCCCATCTGGAGTTGGGCCACGGTGCCTGTTTCTTTCCCGAGGTCACAGTCCAGCTCTGCTGAGCCTGATTCTTAGAAACTCAAAGCAAAGGGCCCCGGCTTGGCTTAAACACCACATTTTGTACAAGCAAAGAGCTCAAGCTGGGGTTGGGGTTTCGTCAGCTGGCTGGGCCTCCCTGCTCCTCCACCACTGGGGAGGTCCCCTCTGTCCTGCCTTGTCCACTCTACGGGGCGGCAGCAAAGGCTCCCTGGGGCTGCCAGCACCGGCTCCCAGTCCCAGTAGTGCCAGAATCCAGTAGCTACTGGTGGGATTTGCACTCCTGCTTCCAGCAAGCCCGCTGGGCACGTCACACGCTGTTGTTTACAAAGCTGCATGGAGAAACCTTGGCCGGATCCAGCCCTGCTTGCCTTAGCCGGGGGCTTCGTGGCAGCAGCTGCTGGAGAGGTGATTGCTGTGCCATGGATGTGTCCTGGGCTGGGGACACAGGGGAGATGTCACGGTGACACCCACAACCCCTGCCCGCCCGGCTGCCAGCCCCGCAGCTGCCCACTCAGCTGCCCCATGGGGAGCTGCAAGGGCACGTCCTGGGTGACACTGGGTGTCCCAGTCGCTCCGTGACCTCCTCGTGGGGAAAATCCCGGCTTACAGCACCAGTGGAACGAGTTTGCTGGGCTGATCTGGTCCCTAATCCTCAGCGCCGGGGGACTGGCACAAACTGCTGCTGCTCAAAAGGACCAGAGGGGCTGGAGGGGCCGGGGCTGCAGGCACCGGCTGCCCCTCCAGCTGCTCCGGCTGTCTTGGCCCCGGATCCCTCCTTTCATATTTATAAGCATCGCATTCGCGCAGATTAAGCGGCATCGGGCGCTGCCAGCTGCTGCTCGGACCCTGCCAGCACCGTGCAGGGTGCCCACCACCTGCGGCCACCAGCCCTGCTCCAGGGACCCCGGGGGAGCTCTCGCTGGTGGCTTAACTGCAAAGCACGTCACTTTCTGGGGGGGAAAAAAACCCCAACACTGGATGCAGCTCAGTCCCACCAGCTCCTGGGTGATGGCCCCAGGGGATGCCAGAGGGGACTCAGCTCAGCCCTGGACACCACAGGGAGTGTGTCCCTCGGGTTGGTGATCATGGCTGCTCCTCGCACCGGCCAGAGCTGCTCCCGTAATGACCCCCCTGACTGGGGCAGCCCCAGCTGTGCAGCATCTTGTAAGGAAATTAACTTTTCACTGATCTCCCAGCTTTGAGCAGGGGATTAGAGCCCACACGCGCCGCGGACGGGCTCTCTCATCTGTGTGAGGCCTTTTTGGGGCTGCTGCGGCATCTTCCCCCAACTGGACTTGGTCCTTGGCTCCAACACCGTGGGCACCCGTGGCTCCTTTTAGAATTAGCTCATGACATCACAGGTGACCGGCTGAGGACCGAGCAGGGTGTCCCCAGGGACGCACAGCACCCCATCGTACCTGTGCACGGGCAGAGCCATCTGCTCAGGCACTCGTGGAAGCCCCCTTTCCCACCTACCTACCTCCATCCATCCATCCATCCATCCCTCCCACCCTGGTCCCGCCGGGGAGGGCTCCAGCAGGCGTATTTGGGGTATAACAGTGTCTCTGGCAAGCAGAAAAATGAGGAAACAACCCCGCGAGCTGCAGAGCCGGGAGTACCGCAGTAATAAACAGCAGGTCGAGGCTGGAGATTGGTGCCGCCGGTATGAAAAGGAGGACAGGCGGGTTCGGAGCCTCCGCCGGCTAATTAAGCAGCAGCTCCCAATAATGCAAAGGCCTTTTCTTTGCCGATAAGACCCATTTATAATGGGCTGAGCGGTCGCAAGCTGAGTGCTGGGGGGAAACAATTGGAAAGCATATTGCTGGTGGGGCTGGGGTTTAAAAATAGACATGAAGGGTTTGCTTCTGGGCTTTTTTTTTTTCCCTTTTTTTTTTTATTTTTTCAATAAAAAAAAGAGAAGAAAGCAGCTCAGAGCTGCACTGAGAGTTTCCCGTGGCCTAGAGAAAGAGCAGGGCTCTGAGGAGAGCACCGAGCATCCCGCAAGCCCGGCGGGAAGGCTTCAAAGCGAAGAGGATGGCGTTGGATTGGGCTTCCAGCCGAGGGATCCCCAGGGATGGACAGGGGGAAACTATCCTGAGGGAGGGGAGCAGGGCTGCACACGCTGTCCTTGCCACAGCCACACGTTGGTGTTGGGCTAGGAGCAGTGGGACAGCATGTGCCCACTTCTCCTCATGCCTTCCGGGCTGTGCTGGGCTCCAGCCAGCACCCTGCAAACCACAGCCGGCCAGGGGGGACTCACAGCCAGGCGCTGGCACCGCTCCCTGGCCCCACTTCACCCAGGGCTGGCCCCACTGGAAGGAGCCTCAACTGGATCCCTTAGTAAGGATGGGAGGAAAATCATCCAGGAAATGTGGCCGGTGAGCCGCCTGATCCCGCCGCCGCTCAGGGTGCGGCCCTGTCGGGTTAACCGCGCGGGTTAACACGCAGAGGTGCTGCCAGCGGATAATTCCCGAGGCCGATACGCCAGCACCTGGATGCCAGCCCAGGAGATAGGGGCTGGGAGGGAGGCCAGGACACCCAGGTCCCAGTCCTAGAGATAGGGCACTGGGCTGGGAGCCAGGGCTGCTGCCTTCTCCTTTCCTTTGCTTCCCGTTGTTTCTCCTCCCCGCTGCTGCCCCAGGAGCTGCCAGCAGCAGGGTGCAGGCCCTTGCTCAGGTCAAGCTCCCATCAATACAGACTAAAGCAATAGGAAAGCTCCACAGGTTGAAAAAAGGAAATACTTTATATTTTTAACCTCTAGCGAGCACTCGATCCGTGTTCTCTCTGCCCTGGGAGCCCTGGCCACTGCAGCATCGAGCGCTAAATATTTATTTAACTTCCTGCGGTATTAGAACTAATCACTAGTATTTTCCATCAAAGCTTCGGTTTCATCTTAACGTAATTCCATCTGTGCACGCAGAGCCGCGTCCCGCTCGTGGGAAAGGCGGCTCCTGGGCCGTCACCTGCACCTGCTTTTGGCAGAGGTGGGGGGGGGGTCTGCCTCATCTCATCTTGGAGCACAGGCTGAGACCCCTGTGTCCCTGCCCAGCTCCTCTGTGGACTTCCCACAGGATCCTCGTTCCTGGCACAGGGATCCCACAACGATGCCTTTGCTCACTCTGGGAGCTCTGAGCCATTGGCTAAATAATCCGGCAACGACTTCCACGGCTCATGCTCCCAGTGCCCCATCACAGCAGACATGGCTCCATCCCACCAAGACCCACCACAGACCTTGTCCAAGTCCCAGGTCTGGCCGCAATCCCAGTACCTTGGTAGCGTCAGATCCCCTTTGCCTTCCACCACCAGCTTCCAACAACCCCAAACCCGGACAGGTGACACCTCCCATCACCAGCTCACCCCAAAGAGCGACTCTTACTGTCTTTGCGGTAGTAGAGGATCTCGAGCTTGCACTCCTCGGAGCCGAGCAGGGCCTGGGTGAGCTGCGCGATGGAGCTCTTGGTGGTGTCGGGGCCGGTGAGGAAGTCGCAGGTGCAGGGTTGCTGCATCACCTCCATGCGGGAGTAGCCGAACATCTCGCAGAAGCCGTCGTTGCAGTAGATGATGGCGCAGTTCTCCATCTGGGCGTTAGCGATGAGGAACTTGCGGTCTGCGAGGAGGCAGGAGAGCACGAGGCTTAGGAGGGTGCTGGGGAACCGCAGGGACTGGCGACAGCCTGGGTGGATGGGGGCCTTGGGCTCTTTGATGTCCCCCACTGTGGGGCCTGTGCAGTGACAGGGTGCAAGGCCACACCGCCCTGGGTGCTGCCCTGCTCTTCCAAAGAGAAAATTGCCTTTATTTCACGTGAATTGATGACTGTGGGAACACGGGAACCCAAAGGGGAGGTCCCCAGTAAGGCAGTTTTTGCTGGGGTGGGCCAACGCGGGGACTCGCTGCTGTCTAATTCACGGGTGATCTGTCCTGGGCCGGCACTGCAGGAAGAGGGACGAGTTGAAGCGGCCGTCCCTCCCCGGGAGCTTATCAGGGACCTGAGTTATCTTGGAGACTTCCCACCCTTGCTCAGATTTGACTGAAGTCAGGCGAGGGGCGAGAGGAGGAGTGAGCGTGAGGCTTGGCTCGTGGGAAGCCGAGTGAAAGCCGTCAGACTAATGATTCTCCTAATGTTTTACGGGATAATTGTGCCTTCAGGCTGAAGCTGAAATCCAGACCCTGCTGGGCTGCGTGGCCCCTGTGCTCAAGAAGAAAAGGGCTCAGGTGGAGGAAAGGGGAAACTGAGGCAAGGAGTGGTGCTGCCCCATCCCCTCCTGGTGCTGCAGCCACCTGGGCTGGGACCAGACAGGCTGTCATGCTGGGGTGTGTGGCAGCGCTGCCCAGCACACGTCATCCAGCCCAGATGGAGCCGCTTCCATCCTTCTCCTGGGGGAGACCCAGCCTAGAGCTTTGATTTGGTTTGATTTTGGGGTTTATTTTCAAGGAGATTGGGAGGTGCTGGGCCGGGGAGGACCCTCTCTGGGACAGGTTGGCCGGCATGTGACACGGGGCTGCAGATGCTGATGTGATGGAGGCTGTGCCCCACCCAGCAGCATCTCCCTCAGCATTTGGCATTGGCTCCGGGCTGGAGCTGGAGCTGGAGCCAGGTCAGAGCGGTGGGTCCGTTTGGAGGCTGCCTCCCAGCCCAGACCCCAATTAATCTCCTGGATTACCCAGGAATGGCATCTGTAGCCTGCGCGCTCCAGAGCCCCGCTGCTGTCGCCTCGCGGGGAATTTCACCCAAATGCGGGAGAAACCTCCGCACGGCTGCGGCAGCCAGCACTGGGACCTACTGGGGTGGGGGGATCCCTCCTTGACATACTGGGGGTCTCCCTAACGTCACCTGCAGAGTCCCTGCTCTGGAGGATGCCTCCCAGTAAAACCAGTGCCCCTAGTGACACCACACTGTCTCCCGCTTCAGCCCACCCTGTGACAGCCCTTGGTGGCCCTTTGTGGGGGACTCCCACCCCGGCACCTTTCCCTCTCCCACGCAGGGCTGACGCTGGTGCTGGCTCTGCAAACACCACAAACCACCGCCGACAAATATTTCCCAGGTCCCTCTTCCCGATCCTTCTCTACCCAAACCTCTCTGCCACCTGAGAAGCAGCTCAAGGAGGGGATCTTCCCCCAAAGGGTGCACTCCCCACTGCGATGAGCATTTCCCTATCCAGCATGGGTCAGATCCAGGCTGGATCCAGGCTGGGCTGGTGCAAGGCTGGTTTTACAGGGCTGGTAGGACACGGGAGCTGTGCTGAGAGCAGGGGAAGTCACCAAGGCCAGGATGGGAAGGAGCTGCAGAGCCAGGTCTCCTCGGGGCGGTTTTCACCCCAGATTTGGTTTCTGCCTTGCGCTCACCTCCAGCTTTGCCTTTGCAGCAGCCCTGGGAGGGAGGCGTCAGGCCTCTCCAGCTCCAGCAGGGACTCATTGGGTGCAGCTGCACCCATGGGAGCTGCAGGGGGGTGTGTGTGTGTGTGTATATGTGTGAAGACACCCACAACCAGGAGGTGACACACTGCCCGTGGCAGCAAGGTGACCGGTGCGGGGGGGGCTGGTTTGGTGTCTCCAAACACCACAAAGCTGAGTCGGGGAAGCGCGGGGCGATGTTTTGGCAGAAGCCAGCCGGTGCCCGCCATGGCGGGCAGAGCATGGGCAGGGAGCGGGCAGGGATCACTTTGCCCTTCAAATTTGCGGATGATGGTGTCCAGGTAGGTGTTTTGGGGGGCCACATGGCCCCGGCGTACCGGCATCGCTCCGCCGCCCTGAGCTCCCCAGCCGCCGCTTCCCGGCGAGGACTGATAGGAACCAGGAACAGTTTTTCTCGCTTTCCATCCCCAGGGTCACGTCACTCACTGCCAGGGCAGGCAGCGCCGAGCTGGCAGCGCCAGAGACGTTTGTCCACTCGGCAAACTCGGACACCAGACAAAAACCACAGCGAGCCATGGTGGTGGGGGGTGCACAGCCCCAGCACCCCATAGCAGACCGCTGAGCACAACGTTTGGGGGAAACCTCCCCTCCCTTTGTCCCCAGTTGAGTAAGGGGAACACAGCCCCACCGGGGTGCCCAGACAGCGGAGCCCCCCCCCCCCCCCCCCTCCCCCC
>VWZK01005963.1:45647-78629 GCA_013396935.1 Baryphthengus martii
GGGGCCCCGCGCCCGGCGCTGTCCACTCGCCGTGGTGCTGAAGGTCCGGGCGGCGCGGGGAGGGGTGGGGGGAGGAGGGCACCGGCTGCTTGTATGGGGGGTCTTGGGATTGGAGGTGCCCAACCTGGCAGATTCAGCCGGTACGGAATGTCCCTGGGGGATATGGAGGGTGTAGAGGGTCGTGAGAGCTCTGCGTGACACGGAGAATGCGGGAGGTTCTGGGAACTCTGAGGGCCATGGAGGGTCTGGGTGGTCCTGGGAGCTCTGAGAGAGACCGAGGGTTCAGGGGGTCCCAAGGTCTGGGGCCACAAAAGGTCCCACGGGGCTCTGTAGGGCCCAGGGGTATCTCTGTGGGACAAAGAGGTCCCATGGTGATGCTGTCCTGCTAGAGCAGATGTTTAAACCTAGCCCCAAGTTCAGCTCTTCTGCCCACCTCTCTGTGCCCTTCAGAGATGAAGGCCGAGGGGACCAGCTCCTTTTCCTTCCTGAGAATTCCTCTCCGGCCAGCCCTCTTCTCCTGGGCCCATTGCTGAGGACAGTGTCCACTGAGGGGGTTTCTATTATTATTTTGTTATGGACGATTTTTCAGGCATGAAATTGGTCTAAGAGGATTACGGTCCATTATCATCAGCAGGAGTGTTTTGCTGGGATTTTCAATTAATATTCTAGTGCACCTCAGCAATACACATGGGAACCAGGCCGTGCCCGTGGGGCACTCGACCCGCAGCGCTGTCTGACGGAGTTGCCTCCTGTCCCTGAGCCAGCAACGTAAGTGGGCGAACGAAGGCAGGTGCCCTTTCAGGCCCGTTTCAGAGCCCTGGTGCTGCTTTTATCTCTGTCTCTCATAGAAGTCAGCCTTCCCCAGCGGAGAAAAACTTGTTCTATTGTTGAAGAGGGTGAAAAACCCATTATCTCCCCCCCATCCACTCTGCACACTGCCTCTGCCATGATTTACTGCGAGTCGTGGAGGATGTTTTGCTCTATATTACACAGATGCAGCTTAATAGCATGGGGGAGGGAGAGGGACACGGAGTCCAGGCTCCTGCCTTTTCTGTTTTCTTGTTGATATACTGGGTGACTCGAGGGAGACAGCTCTGTGCCGCAATTTCCTCGCTAGAAAATAGGGACGCTGGTCACTTGGCCTTGTGAGATTCCTGGATGACCAGTTCTGCAAGGGAAAGCAAACTATTATTACTACAGCTAATATGATCGTAATTATGATTATTAATCACCAGGCAGTCAGGATTTAAGGTTGGCCTCCTGCCCTCCTCTCATCCCATAAATCAGTCCGGGATGTTCACGGACGCATCACGTGGACGTGGATGTGTCTGATGGTGAGGGCACGTGCCAGCTCGCAGCCCTTCCCGGAGGGGAGCGTGTCCGCAGAGGGGAGCGCAGGGGCACCGGTGGGGCTTTGGGTACAGGTCAGGGCAACCACCCCAACCCCTCTGCCAGGGCTGAGTCTGGAAGGTGAACCCAGGCACGTTTGTCCTGCTCCAGACATGGCAATGGAGCCACCTCGATCCCCCTTTCTGTGGCCAGGGAGTCTCATCCCATCACGCAGCTGGTGGATGAGCTTTTCTTACCTACCCTCTTCACCACAGAGCCCTCACAGATGGAGTTGAGTCATGTCATTCCCTTTCGGATTAGTATTGACTAAGCTCCAGGAGCCTCCCAGTGCCCCCATGGCTCTTCCAATCCCCTCCTCAGCTCTCCCAGTCCCCCCCAGTGCATCCCTGCAGAGCTGGGTCATCCACAAGGCTGCTGGTCCATGCCCTGCCTCCCTGCCCTTCTTGGAGCACTTTATGCCCAGACTTCTTTCATTTCCCTGGATTTTAAGCATATGCTTGCAGTTAATCCTGTGCTTATATTTTATCCCAAATAGGAAGAATTGGGGTCTCTGGGCAAATTCTCCTGCTGTTCAAGGCAGCTGAAGGGCTCCCTCTAAATCAACTGAGCAGTAATCCTCTCTCTCCCTGCCCTGCTCTCCTCCTCCTCCTCCCTCACTCAGTTCTTTCTCCTCCTCCTCGACTGTTTTGGAGGTTTTGCTCCCTTTCCCTTCTTTCCTTCCTTCCCCCACTCTGTGGAATCAGTAGGAAACCACCCGCTTTCCAAGGCAAAGGACACCTGAGTGCTTCCCAAGGGTGTCCTCCCCCTCCCTGCTCCTGCAGCACAAATGCATAAGGAGCCACCTGGGAGTGCAGGGAATTATAATCCGAGCAGGAAATTATCACCCGTGGGGCGAGGGGCTGCCCCAGGCAGGCTCAGGCGCCTCGGGTGAGGGGCTACAACCATGAAATGGGGGGTGGATCTGTGGCAGGAGGTGTGGGATGGAGGGGACGGGCGCCCACTCGACTCCCAACACGGCAGCTGCCGGCTGGCGCTTGCTGGGAGAAATGTTTGCCAACCGAGAGACGGCATTTCTCCACTTTTCTGTAATTAGAGCCACACTGCAAACACAGCCAGCAAGGGAGAGACGGGGCTCTCGCCGCCCCCAAAGCTTCTCGCAGCCACCAGCACTGTCCCCAGGCAGACTGGGCTGTCCCAGCTGTCTGGCCTGGGTCATGCCCCTGCTTTGCCCTTGGCTTTTAGATGATGCTCCAGGGATGTGGCAGGAGAAGGAGGAATCCGGGCTGTAAATAGATATTGCAAGGGGAAGGATGCTCCTTGTCCTGCCTCCTTCCTCCACCCCACCACTCCAAACCCTGACGTATTTTTCCAGGCTTTCACGTGGCACTGTTTGTTTGCCAAGTATAACCCCCCCCAACCTCTCACTCAAAACAAACAACAGTTAAATGCGCAGCCAAAATTAACCCTCATCAGCCTGGGCTTTCTGCCACACCGTCGCAGGGGGGCCCCGATGGAAGGCTGCAAACCTGGGAAGGACTCTCTGACATTAAACCAAGTCACGGACGTTGATTGACGACAAGAGCCGCTTCCCACTTGGAAGCGGCAGGAAAAGCCGCGGGGACTTGGCTGTGGGACGCGGCGTGCTTGGTTCACAGCAGCCACACCGGCATCCTGCCCACGCTTGCTGCACAGTGGGGGAAACTGAGGCACAGGACAGGCTCATGACTCACCTACAGTCCTTGGGGCCAGGAGAATGGATGGGGGGAGCTGGTAGCTGAAATAACTCACAGCGATGCTCTAGGGAAGGCCGGCGAAGGGCAGGATGCGGCCACAGGAGGGAGGTGCTGGCAGTGGCTGCAGCGGGTCTGTTTGGCTGGAAACCCTTCTGGGCCTGGGGGAGAGGAGCCAAGTGCCAAGGGCTCGGCCACATGTTCCCCTGTTGTCGGTTGGGGCTGCAGCGCTTTCGGTCTGTGGCAATTCTCTCCTCACTGCCTGTGAGACCTCAGTGGGGATGGTGTCAGCTCAAGGGGGAGCCCTGAGGGGTGGGAACTGTCCCCAGTGGCTTGAGGACATAGAATCATAGAATGCTAGGTGTTGGAAGGGATCTCTAGAGATCATTGAGTCCAATCCCCCTGCCAGAGCAGGATCCCCCAGGGCAGGACACACAGCAACAGATCTGGGGAGGCTGGAAGGTCTCCGGAGAAGGGGACTCCACCACCTCTCTGGGCAGCCTGGGCCAGGCTCTGGTACCCTCCCAGCAAAGAATTTTCTCCTCCTGCTGAGGTGGAACCTCCTGGGTTCCAGCTTGTCCCCGTTATTCCTTGTCCTATCCCAGGGCACCCCAGCAAAGAGCCTGGCCCCTTCCACTTGACCCCCACCCCTCAGCTATTTCTAGACACAAATCAGATCCCCTCTCCGGCTTCTCTTCTCCAGACTCAACAGCCCCAGGTCTCAGTCTTACCTCATAGGAGAGATGTTCCAGTCCTTTAATCATCCTCGTAGCCTCCAGTGGATATGGCATGGGGACAGGGGCAGAGCTTACTTTGGGGTCCTGCTGCCAAGACACCTTGAAGAAGTGGGATGGGGGGATACTGCCCATGCAGGATGGGGACTCTGTGGGGCTGGAAGGGGATCAGCCCAACCTGTACCCCTGGAAGCATTTCCTGGTGAGAGTGGGACCCAGCTGGGTGCCCACTGCAATGTGTCCACAGGCATGGGTGACATCGCTCAGATGTCTGATGTTTGACAGAGGATGGAAGTGCCATCAGAAGGATGAGAGTGTCATTTGGGCTGGGCCTGGCCCCTGTCTCCCTTGACAAGGAATTCTGGCTAAGCCATGAGGCTGGGGGAATCTGAGCTTATGTGGCGTGGACGACGACTTTAAGGTCTCCCACTTGTCCTTCACGCCCAAATTCACCTTTACCCCCCTCAGCTTTGCTCAAGCAGCAGGGAGGGAAGTATGGTGCCAGCCAGGGGCTGAATCTGGCAGGGATGGGGACTCCCTGATCCCTACCACATCCCTGTGACACTCCTGCTGTCCCCTGGAACCCCCTCATGCTTCCTCCTCCCATCCCCCTGGCCTGGGGTGGCCCCCGCTGATGGCCCCTGGCTGCTGCCAAGCTGTGGCTGCGTATTTCCAGGCTCTCCTTGTCCCCGGGGAAGGGGAATGTGAAGAACGCGGCCCTGTGCACCCTGCCTGCTCCTGCCTGGCCACGTCGGCTAAGAATAGACCTGGCTTGGCTGGGCCCCCACCAGCACCGAGGGGCCGAGGGGTGGGGGACCCCCCCAGCCACCTTCCTGCGGCAGAGAATAAACCCTCAAAAAAAAGGAAAATGGGTTTCTGCGGTGCCCAAAGTGTCCCTGAGCTGGTGAAGGGAATCCAGGGTGTTTCTTGCTTTGAATTTGTGTGATTTCAAAGCAAAGCTCCTCTCCGGGAGTCCCCCTCAAGCCTGAGGTACCCACTGCTCCCTCAGCTCCCCAACGAGGAGTTCTGCAAATTGTGGGGGAACCTCCTTTTTTTTACCTCCTTTTTTTTCCCCTGCTTTTACGTGGGTTTCTCTTTCTTTCTTTCTTTCTTTCTTTCTTTATTTTTTTTTTATTTTTTATTTTTTTCTCCTCAGGGAGTAATTTCACTAAGCCTCCTAATTTCAGCAGAAAGCATGATGCAGGAGCCAGAAGGCAGCAAAACCTCTCCAGATGTTATCACAACGGGGAAGGGAAATCATCCCCGCTTTAAAGGTGTCTTGTAAAACATTGCTGTGGCTTGGCAGAATCCTCCAGGCACCAGGTTTCCATTGCCCTGAAAAACTTCATCTGGGCGCCCCACCCATGGCCCAGCAGCTCCATTTAAGCTCCAGGTAGGACCTTGAGCCTCCCCTTGGGCTGGACTGGGCATTACCTGATGTCCAGTCCCCTCTCCTGGATGGACTTTGGACCTGTGTTGAAGGTAATCTGGTGTCCAACCCCATCCCATCTGCTGCATGGACCTTGGACCGGTGTTGAGGGTAGCCTGGTGTCCAACCCCATCCCGTCTACTTCGTGGACCTTGGACCTGTGTTGATGGTAACCTGGTGTCCAACCCCACCCCATCTGCTTCATGGCCCTTGAGCCTGTGTTGGAGGTGATGTGGTGTCCACCTCTGTCTTCTGGATGGACTGTGGGTTTGGATCTATCTCTGAGCAGGAGACCACAGCTCAGTGGACCCATCCTTGTAGCTGTGCCCAGTGTCCATTCCAGGAGAGTCAGCGTCTATGTGGATTCTCTGATGTCCACATAAGGGCTGAGCTTGTGAGTCCCTGAGTGAGAGCGTTCAGCGTGGCTCTTTTTTTCTTTCTTTCCCCCGCTGAAAGCAATTTTCATGAAACTTGTAAGATCTTGATTATCTTGGAAACCTCTTTTCCTGCACTAATGGGACAGAAAGGAGATAGCAAACCTGCCCAGTGAGGAGCTGAGCTGGATGGAGCACACCTGCACCAGCCTGCTTTCCCAGCCTGAAAATACACTTGGCTTCCAACCCAGCTCTCACCGTGCCAGGTCTCTGCGGCCGGGAAGGGGGGAGAGGAGGGTGCCCGGTGTGCCGGGATGTAAAGCAGACACATCAGGATGTGGCCGTGGGAAGGACACAGGGTGAGCGAAAGCGTCTGGGGCGGCTGATCCCTGGCTCTGGGATCACAGTGGAAAGACGAGCGGTTGGAGTTTCACCTCTGTGCTCAGAGAAGGATTGAAAGCAAACAAAAAGCGGAGCGTGGGCGGGCAGGCACCTGCCCTCTGCTCCTCTCCTGGGTACAATCAGCCTCTCCCAGGCCTCAGTTTCCCCGTGTAAGACATGACCGAGGGCAGAGGCCATCGGCTGGGAAAGGGGGATCATCCCAGATCCCCTCATTTCCCCCGCTGCTCCTGGCTGCAGCAGATCACGGCTCTTTAAGGCTGCAATAATCCCCGGCCTCGGATTAATTTTGCACCTAATCACCGCAGAACAAATACGAAGTTTTATTTACAGAAGCAGAAGAAAGACGAGGCAAGGGGGGGAGCCTCAGGCATGGCTGATCCCAAGATAATCAGGAGCTGGAGGGCGGGAGGCGATCAATGACCTCGAAGCCCCCCCAGCTCTTACGTAAACACGTCATTCCTGCGCTGGAGCCGCAGCAGACACGAGCTCCAGCCCTGTCCCAGCTTGGGCTTGATGGCCCTGCCAACCTTTTGAAGAGTTCAGGCCTGGACTTTGGGGATTTCTGGCCCCAGGCCAGCCCCTTCCTTAGGCATGTGCTCCATCGTGAACCCAGGAGCTGCCAGCTGTGATGGGAGCCACAGCTTGGGGGAGGCTGGAGGTGCTGCAAGGGGATGCTGAGCCTTCAAGATGGGGATGGGGGAGGTCGGGTGCTGCAGGTGTGTCCCCCCAAAGCCAGGCTGCTCCCCAGGGATTTGTATTTGCACTGGGCTGGAGTGGCAGCTCTGCTGCTTGAGAACCCTGTCCCACTGAGATCCCAGCCCACCTACAAGAAGGAGCTGAGCTGCTGCTCTGAGGGTGACAAGACACAGATTTATTTTTCATCCATGCAAGCGAACAGCCTGGCAGGAGGCAAACCGGGGTGGGGGGGCGAGAGAACATGCTCCGTCCCTCCCCAAACCATCTTCTGTCACTCAAAGTCCGTGGCTTTGCTCACAGGTCAGAGATGGTTGGTGAGTGCCCAGGCTGGACCAGCTCCCGGCCCCGGGCGCAGAGGCAGCTCGTGACGGCGCCGTGCCTGCCGGTGCCTGAATCTCTCTTTCCCCTGATGCAGACGTTGACAAATAAATAGCTCTTTTCTGCTTTGGCTCTTGCATAGTGGAAAAAAAACGTCTGACCTGATTGGAGAGAGAAGTCCCGGGCTGTGGAAACCCATGGCTTCGTTGGCAAATGTGCCCATGGCATAGCTGCCGGCCTGGCCAAATGTCCATGCTTGCACCCCGTCCGTGCTCCCCTGCTGATGGTTGCCTTATTTCAGTTCCATTTCTGAGCTGGATTTGAAGGCCTTTCTCCTGGTTGAGAAGAACTTGACACCGAAGAAGATGGTGGTGATCAGGAAGACCAGTGCCAGGGCGAGCAGGACCCAGCCGCCTGCTGTTGCTTGACTTCTGGACAGGGACATGCCCAGGAAATCAGTTTCGTCGGGACTGTCTTGGACCAGAGAGGCTGGAAAATGGAGAAATGAGGGACATGGTTGGTGCTGGTGGCTCTGGGCTGGGGTGTGTTGGGTAAACAGCTCTCCTTCTGCTGGTCTCTTGGATGCCCTGTCCCCTTTTTGACTTGTCTCCATGGGAGATCACGGAGAAGCATCCAAACACCCTGTGGTTTTTGGGGTGGCCAAGGAGCACCAAGACAGCTCCACTTATTCCCCATGCCCCTGTGGGCTGAGCCCTGCTCCATCATGGACCTGCTGTGCCTGGCCGAGCCCTGCGTACCTGTGTGAGGAGTCCAGCTGTACTCAGGCCAACCAAGGACCTCTCCGTTCTTCTGGTTCTCCTCTGTCAGCCATGTCATGAGCGGTTCAAAGTAGCTCATCAGGGCATCCGCTGACATGTTGGGCTGGCCCGTGATGAGCTTCATGGCTTCGGGCCATGGTTTGCTGAAACCCAGCTTCAGAGCATCCCTGTGGCAGGAGAAATGAGCTCCAGTGAGTTTCTTACTGACCTCTTGGCCACCAACCCTCCTCTTTTCCCCAGAGCTTGGGACTTTTTCTATCAGCAGCCCCGGGTGTGTGCCCCAGCATCGTGGGGCTGCCAGTGCAGAGCACAGGGAGGGGTGAGTGTGTTTCTTGGTGGGAAGGGGTAGTTTACATGGATTAAAGCCCTCCAGTGATTCCAGCCTGATGGGTGAAAGGGTTAATTCTGCAGGTGCTTTTTGGAGGAGGAGGAAGAGGAAGAGGAGAAGGAGGAGGAGGAGGAGGAGGGAGGAGGAGGAGCAGGAGGAGGGTGCCTTCCACCTGCCAGGGTCCCAGCTACCATCTAGTGGCTGCTTTTGCAATCACAGCCCCAGCACCCAGCCCAAGGTGCCCCTGCCAGGGGTCCCCCCCTGCCCGGGGTCCCCCCCTGCCCGCACCCCAGGGTCAGCCCCCAGAACACCCCAAGCTGGGGCAGGGAGGGGATGGAGGACCAAGGGCTGCGCTGCCTTCTGTCTTGCTGGGTTGGCTTTGAGGTGTTTGGGGACATAAACGTCTCGGTTCTTCCTTGCCGGCACACCTACCCCAAGAGCTTCCCAGCCGCCTCCGACTTGTAGATGTCACACGTGTGCAGGGGCCCCGTGTGACTGGCTGCCTTACAGAGCGCCTGGTGGAACTGGAACTGGATCACGAAGCTGACGAAGTACCTGGGAGGGATGGAGAGAGGTGAGGACATGGGAATGGGCCCTACCAATGGCTGTACAGGAGAGGATGTGACCTCCCTCCCAGTCTGGAGGGCTTTGGAGCTCCACCTGCATCAGCTCAGTCCAATCTGCTGATGCCATTTCCCTTTAACGTGTGTTTTGTGGCTGGCTGGGTGGATGAGCCCAACATCCTCAGATAGGGACAAATCCCCCCGATATCCAGCCTTCTCCAAGACCCTGTCAGGGTCCCTGGAGTTGCCCAGCACCCTCAGGATCCGTGAAGTATCCCACCAGATGTGAAACCAGATACCATCACTGGCATCTGAGCTGGAGATCCTACTTCTGTGTCCAAATGATGTCCCTCCTGCCCCAAGCCTGCTTGCTCACCTGATGTAGGGGACATTGGCAGGGATGTGAAACTTTGCCCCAGGGTCAAAGTCATCTTCAGACCTTGGTACTGGTGGGCACAAGCCCTGGTACTTCAACCTGGACCAGAGAGGGAGAGTTAGCCCAGCACAGGGAGGAGAAGGTGGGGTGAGCCGGGAGGGGACACAGCGGGGTGTAAGGACAGCGAGGGGTTATGTGTCCCACTGTGTCCCATTGCAGCCAACTGGGCCACAGGGAGAAATCACCCAGTGGGGTGATGGCCAAGGCTTTGGCACCAAAGAGGGGTCTGAAGTCAAGCACACCTGAGGTTCCACCACTGCTGGTTGTATTCGTCTTCCTTGATCCTCCCATCAAACACTTTCCAGCGCCACTGGTCCATGAGGTACCCGAAGGGCAGGAAGGCGATTTTGTCCAGGGCAATGCTCATCAGGTAGTTAATGTCACTTTCTGCTCGGGATGGGAAAGTGTGAGCAAGGTGGTGCTGTACACACCTCTCCACCCTGTATGGGTCATTCTGCTCTTGAGCAGGGTGTCTCCACCAGATCCTGACCCCTCCATGCGTACGAATCCACTGTGCACATCCCTCGCCCCTTCCACCTTGCCCAGCCCATCCTGATCCTCTGCATTTCCAGCTGTCCCAACTGCTCCCACACCTTTGCTGTGTGGTGCTCCCCTGCCAGCTCACCTTTGTTTTCCGTGACTTCATCCAGCAGGTTGATGCTGTGCAGGTGTTTGGGGGTAGAGACGGACAAGGCCATGACATCCCCGACGGCCTCATGGAAACCAGGATTGGCCCCGTCCCGGAACGAGATGGGCTGGTCCATGTACTGCAGGAAGTACTGGACGTGGCCCATCTCGTGGTGCACTGTGATTAGGTCATCCATGTTGACCACAGTGCATTGCTTGATCCTGGACCAGGACATGTGGGATGGGGGGAGAAGGGAGGACGTTGTTGGGGTGAAAATCTCTAGGAATGATCACAGCCCTTTGAGCTATTTTCCCCTTTGGCCTTCCTTTCTCAATGCCCCCACTGCACATCTGCTACAAGGCTGAACTTGTCCTGCTCCATTGGGTCGATCTCTCTGTTTTCTTCTGCATCTCCAACTGCCCCTGCTCATTCCCTGTTTCTGTCTCTTCCCTTCTCCATGTCAGAGAAAGCCTTGATTGCCCCCCATCCACCGTGGGCGCTCCTGCCCACATCTTGGGTACCAGTGGCAATGCCAGAGTGGGGCTGCCACACCCACAGGGCAAGAGATGCTGCGGTGGCATCAGGCCACGTGCCCTTGTTCTACCAAGATATTGCTCTTTGCCCCAGCACCACATCAGCTCTCCATGGGCACCTGAAGTCCTTGCGGTTGTAGAAGTCCCAGGCTGAGGCGTGACACACCACCTCCCGCCCATCTGCCGGCTTCTCAATCATGGACTTGTTCCAGAACTCCTGCGGCATGGGGATGAGGCCCAGAGAGGTAAAGAAACGGTCCGACTCTTCAAACATCTTCCTAGGGGTCCAGCCCTGGAGAAAGAGTAGACAGAGAATCTGGTGTTGGACAGCAGGGGATGGTAGAGGTGCTGGGGCCTGTGGGAAGGATGAGAGGTCATGGACAACTTTGGGCAGGGGAGATCTTTTGGTGGAGCTAGTGCTGGATTCACCCCTTGGCATACCCAGGTCTGTAGAGAATACGGAAGCTGTGTGGAGGTTTTTGTCAGCGCATTTGGCAGTGTGGGTGGTGACAGTGGCCAAGGGGTGCTGGGTCCCAGAGCAGCCTGGAAAAACACTGACCTGTTTTTTCATGGCTGGGGTGGCATCCACCTTGGTGGCATTCGGGAAAGGTATCACCAGCTTGAAAATGTTGGACCATGACTGGGCCCACATGTTTCCTGGGAAGCACGGGGGGACAACACGTGGGAGAGGGAGACAGGAAGAGAAGAGCAAAGGCAACCAATTACTTCTGACTCCTGCGGCAGGTGGATCACCCTGCCCGGTCCCCGCCCGGCCTGCATGAGGGTGGTGCAAGCAGGAGCCGGTTCGTTCGTGAGAGGTCAAGCCATCCTGAGTGTGTAGCCCTTTCCCAGGGCAGACTGGCCTCTGCTGACCCATCTCATGGGCCCTTGGCCCTTCAGCCAGAGCAGAACAGAGACCAGCCTCAACTCTTGGCAAGACCTGGAGCAAACTATGCCTGGTGGGAGACACGGCGCTGCTCAAGGAGAGCCCTTACCTAGCAGATGAGCAGGGATGGGACCCCTCAGGTTTATGTGCTCTGCACCATAATTTCTGTATAGGGCTCGGCGTACGTAGGCATGCAGGTTGAGGTACAGGGGCTGCAGCTGCAGGTACAACCTCTCCAGATCTTCCTCGAAGGTGGGTGTTTCATACAGGGATCTCCAGAAGGCCCCATTGTCCGGGTAGCCTGTGGTACGGGAAGAGCAGAAGCTGTCAGATGCTGCCCTTCTTGGACAAGTTTGTCTTGTTGCCCTGGAACCCCAGGTCACTCCATATCTATGAGATGGGAGATGTCATGGGAGTTGGTGGGACCTCCACACTCTCAATATTCAAGTTGGATATCAGCCCAATCCTCTGCCCACAGGGTGCTAAGACCATGGTGGGTCTCTAAGGGAGCAGGACACTGACCGTTGAGCACGGCTGCCTCGTTGCTCAGTTCCACGTATCGCTTGTAGTTGTTCTTGATGTTCTTCCCAGAAGCATCCCGCCAGCCCTTCCAGGCAAAGAGGAGCTCATCATAGTCTAGTGAGGTGGCCATGATGTTCGTGAGGTCTGAAGGGAGAGCAATGAAGCCAAAGTGATGCTATTGGATGGGCTGGATGATGCAATGGCGCTGGACACAATGTGCTGCTCGGGGGCCAGCACAGAGAAGGTGGGAAGGTCCCTTCATGACCTTTCTCCACATATCTACTAAAAATCCCTCCTTTCTGGGCCTACCACAGCAGATCTTACCAGGATCCAGGGGATGACAGGTTTTGTTCTCTCTGCAGACCTTGGCTACGCTGTATGTGGTCTCCATATCTGAGAGGAGGGTGTTGTACTGCAAAGGAAAGCAGACCATGTGAGCTGGTTGTCCTTGCTCCTGCTCCTGGAAAATGGCACCACCCATTGAGATGTTCTTAGGTGTTCTCCTCTGGTCCTTTCCAAGGCCAAGTGTGACCCCAAATGGAGTCAACATAGGAGTGGGGCCAGCAAGCCATGTGCCATTGCCACCCTGGCAGCCAGGCCCCACTACAGCCTGGGGTAGGGTGGGAAATCCTGGAGACAAGGCTCATGGCTTTGCATGGAAGGTACCAAACTATCGCCTTGTTGGAGGGCAGGGTGTGGCCTCCTAAAAGTTGGGAGAAACCTGTGTCTCCACATGAGGTGGCACCGAGGGACACCCCATCCTGCTCTGTCCCCTTGCAGCTCACCTCCTTCAGCTTACTCTCTGACAGAGCTGCCCTCTCAATGACACTCAGCTTCTTGAGGATGCGTATGACGCTTTGGTCCTGGAATTCGGAGGGGTCAAACTGCCTGGCCCTCATGCCGTACTCAAGGGTGTGCTTGGACATGGCCAAGTTCTTCTCCAGCTGCAAGGACAGGAGGGGACAGAAGAGGAGGTACTTTGAGGAGATCCCTGAGACACTGGCCATCACTAGAAACATCACCTGGCATGTCATGGAGGACAACCTCCCCATGACTGCCCCGTGGCATGATGAGGGTTTACATGGCAAAGGCACGTCCTGGGTGAGAACGCTGCCCCTTGGTTACGGCCTCTGGATTTCAGAGCTCGTTTGAAACGTGCCCTGAGTACCAGCTGCCTGCCTTGGCTGTTGGCTCTCCCTGCACAGCCTCAGGGTCTTTTTCATACCATGATTTCCTTGTTGTGGTCGGTGATGTTGGTGTTGTAGGCCCAAGATGCCTCAGTGTAGGCGTTCCACACTGCCTCAGCCGTGCTGTTGTACTCGGCCAAGAGCTCTTTAGCTTGTTCTTCATCTGCTATTTTGTCTAGAGGAGGAGGGAAATGGGGGAAAGAGTTGGGGGGAGGGAGGTCAGGAGAGTCCTTCTCTTTGCAAGGGCACCACCCCACGGAGAAGCCATGGTTGAGCTTCTCCCAGAGCTGCAGGCCCATTGAAGGATGCCATAAATTGAGAGCAGGTTGAGCCCAGAAATGGGGACAGAGGGGTACTGCTGGGGTGTCCCATTGGACTGAGGACAAGCTGCATGTTCTACACCCTCTCATGTGAGCAGAAAGGATGCTGCTGAAAACAGAAGACCTGTCACACCATGACTGATGGCATCACTACAGCGGCAGGGACACAACTTCAGACAACAGTATGTCAAGGGGTTGGCCAATGGCACCTGCTTCCTGGGAAGCAACACCCTGGGACACTCCACATGGAGCTGGTGATTTTTCTTCCCTGGGGACCTCCCCCACCCACAGCAGAGATCTCCCTTAGCACTATGCTGCCTGAGGGTTAGTGATGTCTCTTGGGAAACCCCTTCCTGCCCCTCCCCAGAGCCAGGATGGAGCTGCAGCCTTACCAATGCCTTCAGGGTAGCCTTCAGGGACAGGGGGCCGCCAGTCAGACTCAGGCCAGCCCAACACCTCGTTGGTCTTATTGTTCTGCTCCTGAAGCCACTTGGTAACAGGGCTGAAGTACTCCAGGAGGGGTCCAGCGTTCATCTCACTTGTGCCAGTGAGGTTGAACAGGATTTCCTGCCATGACTTGGAAGATCCAGCTTTCAACACTTCCCTGCAGGGAAGCAGGACAGCAAGAGCCAGCATGAGGTCAGGGGACAGATGGGAGAAAAACAGTGATGGTATCTCAGCATTGCAAGGGTTGAAGATGCTCTTCCTGAGTGGAACATGAACCTGGGAACTGCTTCTGAAGCCCCTGTCTGTCCTGCATCTGGGGAATGAGGTCTCCTCAGGACATACTCATGCATTTGTTAATACCCAGGGGGGCAATTGGCATCAAAAGTCCTTTAGTGACCTCTTCTCTAGCTGGGAAGTCATGACAGGGACAACCGCAGGACTCTGGTGGGGACCACTCACCCCACCCCAGTGCTTGCACGTATTTCCATCCATCCATTCATCCATCCATCTGCAAAGCTATTTCTCCAGCCATCTCCATAGTCACTTTTAGTTCCTTTCCTTCCTTCCTTGCTTGCTTGCTTGCTTGCTTCCTTCCTTCCTTCCTTCCTTCCTTCCTTCCTTCCTTTTTTTTCTTTCCTCTGCACACCATCAGCTTCCATGCACACATCTGCCTGCAGCGATTCTCCCGACCCTCCTCTGTCCCCACCTGAGTTTGTCTCCAGCCTCTTTGGACATGTAGATGTCACAGGTGTGCAGGGGACCNAGTTCCTTTCCTTCCTTCCTTGCTTGCTTGCTTGCTTGCTTCCTTCCTTCCTTCCTTCCTTCCTTCCTTCCTTCCTTTTTTTTCTTTCCTCTGCACACCATCAGCTTCCATGCACACATCTGCCTGCAGCGATTCTCCCGACCCTCCTCTGTCCCCACCTGAGTTTGTCTCCAGCCTCTTTGGACATGTAGATGTCACAGGTGTGCAGGGGACCGTTGTGCTTGGCCGCCTCGCACAGCGCCTTGTGAAACTGGAACTGGAGGATGAAGCTCACAAAGTACCTGCCAAGGAAGCCCATGAAGGTGAGTGTTGGGAACAATAGGAAGGAGCCAATTCCCAGCTCCTCCCTATTGTTGAAGCTCCCCACCATTTTTGGTCCCAAGCTGGATGGTCTCTGTTTCGAGCAAGAGCAATGTTTCCCAATCCCTGCCCACAGAGCTGAGCCCTTGCTCCCCAAGCCTCCATCCCCTCACAGGCACCTCCTCTACCTGATGTAAGGGGTGTTCCCAGGGATGTGGTATTTTGCTCCAGGGTCAAAGTTGCTTTCATTCCTTGAAACTGGAGCACAGATACCCTGGTATTTGGTTCTGTAGACAACATGGAAACAAGCGGTCAGGAGAATCAAGGCAGGGAACGGGAAGAGGAGGCACAGGGCTGAAGAAATCTGCACAATTTGACCATATTTCCATGTATTTCTACCCATTCATCCATCCATTCATCCACCTACCCACCCACCCACTCATCTACCCACCCACTCACCTACCCATCCATCCCACCCTCCCACTCATCTCTCCGTCATTCTCCAGACATCTCCATGGCTACCTTTCCCTTTTTTTTCCATTTCTTTTTAATTTCTTGCCTTCCTCCTTTGCCCAACCCCAACTTCCACACCTCTGCTGACTGTCCTGTACCTCAGATACCACCAGTCGTAGTTGTAACGACTCGGGGGCGTGCGGCCGTTGAACACGTTCCAGCGCCACTGGTCGATGAGGTAGCCGAAGGGCAGGAAGGCGATCTTCTCCAAGGCCATCTTCAGCAGGTAGTTGATGTTGCTCTCTGCATGAAACAGACCATGAACCAGGCTGGGAAGGAGCCTGAGTGGACAACACTACGGCCACTAGGGTTTTTGTGGGCAAGAAGATGAGCAGATCTGGATGAGAAATGGGGACAGCTTTTCAATGTACAATTTTGCTCCCTAGAGAAGGTTGTGTAGGGCACAGGAGGTTTCTCTAGATACTGCTCTACTTGGGGCAACATGTGCCTTTTTACTGAGCAGGGACAATGGGAGTGACAAGCGTGGTGTCCCCTTGCCTTCAGCCTGGCTCTCAGAGCGAGGTGGTCTTTGGTGAGTGTAGCTAAGGATTTCTTCATCATACACTCATCCTGAGGCCTCAGGGTGAAGGGGGGTTGATCTGCAGGGCTGTCCCACCACTGCAAAGGCTCTCGTGGTTTACACTCAGACCCAGAGTCAACTCTAGGACAGCCACCACCGTATATATCAACGGGAAGCACAGGGGACATCTGCTTTCCCCATTGCCTTGAGGAAACCTGGGGAAGGAGGGTTGGAGAGGAACCTGCTGAAGACCCAGCTGAAACAGTGGAGTCAGAGAGGGGTTGGAAGCTCTGCCCTGAGGGCTCTTGGCTGCCATCACTCTGGTGCCATGGCTGCCAAGGGCTGGTTAGCCGGGCAGCGATGCCTTGAGGCAGGGACCATCTGCTCTGTGGTGTTTGAGCAGCATCACCCCAGCGCTCTTGGCTGCCGTGATGGCTTTCCCGTCATGAAACGTATTTAATGACGAGGCAGGAGGATCCCGGGACCGACCCTTCTGTCTGCGAACGCTCGGTCTCCTCTGCCACCGTCTGCTGTGACGCGACGGCCGGGAGACTTTGGACTAGGGGGAGAGACTCTTGCCAAGCCAGGCAATGCCCCACGGCGATGAGTCCTCCTGTGCCGCGCCGGCTGGCGGGCAGACGTGTCGCCCGCTGCCTGTCCTCGTGACTGTGCGCGTAAGCACTGAGTGCCACCTCCACAGAGCCACACCGGCAGCTCCTGGGGCAGGTGTTTATTGGCGAGGGACGGGGGGGACGCTGGAAACGTCAAAGCCAGTCAAGCACAAAGATGCTGTTTTCAGTTTTGGGGGTGTGATGGAGATGGGAAGGCCACAGGCAAGCTCTGGAGAGCACTCCTCCTGCCTTCGGAGGTGAAGAGGACGGACCCATAGAGCCAAGAAAGGGTTGTGCATGGACCCATGGAGACAAGACAGGTCCTATGTGGGCCCATGGAGACAAGAAGGGGTTTGCATTAAAGCAAGCATGGGTGAAAAAGACGCATCAGCCACAGGGTCCTGCTTGCTCTGGTCTGCGTTGCCAGATTGCAGCCCACTCTGACATGCCCCAGACCCTTCCTGGTGCCACAGGCAGTGCCTCAGCCCTTCAGGCTGCCCAACGTCTCATGGTGGCTGCCGTACCTTCGTCCTCGGTGGCGTTGCTGAGGAGACCGATTTTCTGGAGGTGGCCAGGGGTAGAGACAGACAGGGACATGACATCACCGATGGCCTCGTGGAAGCCAGGGTTGGCCCCACCGCGGAAGGAGACGGGCTGGTCCTTGTACTGCAGGTAGTACTGGATGTGTCCCATCTCATGGTGCACTGTGAACAGCTGCTCCATGGTCACCGACGTGCACTGCTTGATCCTGATGGGTGAAAACAGAGCGTTGCCTGAGCTGGGTGAGGGACCTCGGCTGCCTGTACACCCCCTTGATTGGAAGGACCCTCCACAGTCCCTGAGAGGGTGGCAGCACCCCATGGGAAAGGGGAAAAGCCCAGTGGAGGGGGAGGTAGGACAACGTGATGCCCCAAGACCTTACCCCAGAAAATGACAGATTGGGCTGCATGGCCAGCCTGGTGACCACCGCAAGGGATGGAGAAGAGGCTTACCCTCTAGCCCTGGACCCCTGCATGCCCTCACGCACCTGAAGTCCTTCCGGTTGTAGAAATCCCAGGCTGAAGCATGACACACCACCTCCCGCCCATCCGTCGGCTTCTCAAGCATGGACTTGGCCCAAAACTCAGGGGGCATCTCCAGCAGCCCCAGGGAGGTGAAGAACGCCTCCGAGACCCGGAACATGTGGGTGGCATTCCAGCCCTGGTGGGCAGCAGTCAGTAGGTTATGGCTGAGGAAGGGGCTGCCCATGTCCTAACCATTGCCTCTGATGCTCTTCTAGCACCATGGGGATGAGGTGGCTCCCTCCAAGGGACCAGAGTCCTGCTCTTCTCACCCTGAGGGGAGCCCTGGCCCCAGAAATGGATTGAGCATTCCTAAGAGTCACCAACCCAGCATGGACAGCAGAGGGGGGAAGGACTGATGCCCCAGGAGGACTTGGAACTGTGATAATGTGGTCACAGCCCCAACCCAGGGACTGACACCAGTCCTACCACATTGTCCTTCCTCTTTGCCCACCCACTGGCTCTTTGGTCATTGCCAGATTGGGAGTGGGGTCATTTCTTTGTCCCTTCTCCTCCCAGACAGGGCTTTTCTGCTGTCCTCTATGCAAGTGTGAGAAACCACTCCCATGGGGTCAATGTTATCTGCAAGTCTTGGCCAACACCCCCAGTTTTTGTGCCCCTGATACCATCAGTGAGTCCCTCAGCCCATCACCTGCTGCACCATGGCACTCGTCACATCGAGGTTGGGCTTGTTGGGGTAGGGGACCATCATGTCATAGATGTTGTTCCACTGCTGAGCCCACATGTTGCCTGAGGAGAGAAAACAACTTGAGCAGAGCTGGTGGTAGGTCAGGAGGAAGAGAAACACAGTGATAACCAGGACCTCCCTGTCCCACTACGGCCCTGAGCATGTCCTTCTGGCCCCACCAACACCCCTAGGCACAAGCTGGGGTGGTGCCTCCTCTTACCCAGGAGGTGAGCAGGGATAGGACCCTTCAGGTTGATGTATTTGGGACCGTAGTGGTCGTACAGCTTCCTCCGGACAAAGGCGTGCAGGTTGAGGTAGAGAGGCTCCAGTTGGTTGTAGATACTCTCCAGGTCATTCTCGAAGGAGTCGGAGTCGTACCAGGAGCGCCAGTAGCTGCCTGTGTCCGTGAATCCTGCCAGGAAGGTGGTGATGACCCTCAGCACCAGCCCCTGGGGGCTGCCCCCCATCCAGCCCCAAGAACTGCGACCAGGGGTCAGTAGTGGGATTTTTGCCCCTTCCCCAAGGTTGGATGCCCGGCTGCACGTGGCCTGGGGGGAGCAGCAGGGAACCCTGTCGCCCCAGTTCCTACCCTGATCCCCGACCACTCCCTGCATCCCCCCATCCTGCTGGTACCATCCATCTGATAGGCCTCGTTGCTCAGCTTCACGAACTCCTGGTACAAGGGGCGCAGGGGGTTGCCCGCGGCGTTGTGCCACCCCTCCCAGGCGTAGAGCAGCTTCTTGTAGCTGCGGGAGGTGGCCATGATGTCCGAGATGTCTGGGAAGAGAGGGGACAAGCAGGACATGAGAGAGGGGCTGGAGGAGGTCACAACCCACAGAAGCTCTGCAGAGGTGCCGCCAACCATCACACCAGACCCCAATATTCGTCCTCAACCCAGGACAACCCCAAGGAACAGGAGTAGGACCTGCCAAACCCAACGTGCTGGAGATGTGGGGAGCACTTCATGGCCATGAGCAGGGGCAGAGGGATGAGGATCATACCTGGCTCCAGCTCCCAGCAGGTACTGTTGGGAGGACACACTTTGGCCGTGGAGTAGATTTTGTCCATGTTGCTCAGGATGGTGTTATACTAGGGGGAAGGAAAAGACGTTGAGGATGGAAATGACCCACCAGGAATGACCTACAGATTTCCCAGCTCTGAAGTGTGTGTTTGGAGAGATGTGGAGGAGGATTGGTGTGTTTACACGGCGTGTTTTTGGTGACATAAGCATGTTAGCAACCAGAGTTTGACACCCCTCGCGTGGTGGGAGCAGGGAGGCTCTCTGAGACAGGCAACCTGTGCACAGCCGTTCACTGAACCCCCCTTGGACGCGGTGTCCCGGAGTGGGGTTGTTTATAAAGCTCTTTGTCAGCGGGGCTGGGGCCCGGCCTGTTTATCTAAGTGAGTAAAAAAAAATATAATAAGCAAAGCAGGAGGAGGAGGTGGATTTATTTCTGTGAGCTTCAAGAACAGCAAACAATAGCAACAGGAGGTTTCCTGGAACATGTCCAGGGGAGCCCATTCCCAGGGAAGGAAATTCCTCTGCTCTGTCCCTCTCTCTGCTCTCATCCTTCTGCTCCACACCAGCCTCAGGGGATGGAGACTGGACACGGCGGTGGCTGCGGGATGGAGCTGCCCGGGCATGGGAGAGACGGCTGGTGTGTAGGGAGGAGACGTGATGCTATCTGTTGTCTGGGGGGCAGGGATGGGTTTCCTGGAAGGAATCAGGGCCAACACTTCTCCGGACAGGATTCTGTCATCAGGCTTTGCCAGGGTTTTGGTGGTGAGGGCTGTCAGGGAGCCATGGGCCAGGCTGGAGGGGATGGCAGTGCCAGCATCTCTGTGCCGTGCAGAGGCAAGTGGCTGCCAGCCTCAGCCTGGCCAGTATTTTCAGGCACAGAAATCGAAATCAGATCTCATGTAGGTAAACTGCCCTGAACACTCAGGACCGTGATGGGGAAGGCTCAAGGTGTCCTGGTGTCCCTAGGGCAGAACCATGCCACCGAGGCACAGCATTTCTGGGCTCAGGAGCCGGGTGGCTGCAGCAGTCCTCCTTTGCAGGACTGCATCCCTGAGGAGCCCTGGGTTGGGGGGGTCGAGCCAGCTGGCCCCCAGCCACGGGCACAGCCTGGCTGGTCTCCAGGTGACGCCCAAGGCTGCTCTGTGTAAGCAGGAAACCTCCAGTTCCCACTGGGATAGCTCCAAGATGAGGTTAGGGCTGGATGGTGGAGCCAGCAGGCACTCTACATCACCCAGAGGTAGCACCTCCATCACTGTCTTCCCTGTGCAGAGGCCAGAGAGACCCTCCAAATTCCAATGGAGGGGCAATAGAATCTGAAGGCTTGGGAAAAATCCCTGTAAGGGGTTTCACAGGGCCCCAGCAACACGTCACCAGCACCTCGCTTACCTGTTCTCTCTTCTCCAGGGGAAGGTTGGAGGGTCCCAGGGTTTGGATGGAGCCAATGATTTTCTTCAGCTGTGGGTCACGGAAGTTGTTCCAGATGTTGCCATAGAGCTCCTTGGCTTTCTTCCCCCACAGCTCCGTGAAGTTCTGCTCCTCCAGCGACGCCTCGACCTGCATGGTGAGAGGGGACATGGAGACTCAGGACCAGCCCTGGGAGATGCCACCAGCCAGGTGACGGTTTGGGGGCCAGATTCAGAGCCATGAGGGTTTGTGGGAGCCAGAGGGGATAGGACAGGAGGTGGCAGGGCAGGGCCTCTGATTTTGGGTCTCTCACTGTCACCTATCTCCTGCCAAACTCAACCTCCCTTCCCAGGGCCATGGCACGGCCAGGAGCCGCCTGCACTGTGGGGTTTTATTTAGGCAGCTGGAGCCGAGGCCAGTGGCCATGATTTTGGGACAGATTGTCTTGCAGGTGGTTGTATCCCAGGCTGGCCAGTGTCAGCTGTATTTTTGGGAAATGCTGGTCTTTTGAGAGTGTCCCGGCCTGGGCGATGCGTAGGATGGAGTGAGAAGGTGCAGAGAGCCTTTTTGCTACCCGTGCGCTGTCCTGGCGTGATTTATGGAGCTCATTAGCTGTTATTCGTGGCATTTTCAGCCTGACTCCAACAAGCCTGGTTTGTTTTATTTTAATCTTCACATTCCCTCAGCCAGCAGTAGGGAGGAAAGGGAGTTACCGTACAGCAGGGCTGGAGGTTGCACGGGGCAGGGACCCATGCAGCCACAGGACACAGGGGTGGGGGTGCTGACCGTGCTGGGTGTCTCTGGCCGCCCTTCCTTGGACATCCCAGCACCCGCAGCATCATTCTGGATATCAACTGTCTGTCATCTCCCAGCACACCAGGATGCACCAGCCCCACGGACGCCCTGTGCTGGAGCAAGATGCTCTTGCATCACTTCACCGCATAGGGCACGTCTTTCCCCCTACCCAGACCCTGCTGCTGAGATGGGGGAGCTGTAGAAAGCAGAGTCCGGCTGCGTTTCGTCTTCGCCTTGAACAGGCGCCTGTGTTTGGTCAGGCAAATCGTACCCTAAACTCTCCTGACAGCTCCGGCAGAGCGAGCCGAGGCCGGCGGCGCTGCCCCAACACCCCTCGCCAAGGCGGTGCCCGCCAGCCCTGGCCCTTCATCTTTGCTGTCTGTGGGAGGGCTCCTCTGGGGGGCTCAGTGGCCTCTGGATGCCCACAGCCCCCAAACCTCCCTAGTAAAGTCCCCCATCCCATCCCCCTATCCCTCCCTGCTCCTGGGTGAACCGTGAAGATTCAGCAGCGCAGGATGAGGCCCAGGGTGCTGAGGTTTCTCTGCCCCAGGCACCTGGAGAAATCTCACAGCCATGAGCAGCCTCTCAACCCCAAACTCCATCAGCAGCCTCTCATCCAGGGCCTCTGCCTGCAGGAGCTGGCACATCCCCCTCGGCCACCGCCAAGCTCCCTGTCTGTCATTCCAGTGTCCCTCCGTCCATCCCCGCACGGCTGGGGGCTGCTGCCCCACCCTTGGCCTCCCGCCCCCTATGTCACTTTGTCCTGGGGCCACCTTTTGTGGCAGGTCCTGGAGTTGTCCACGCCATGGTGGCCTGACTCAGGTGTTACAGATGTGTGCGGGATTTGCCTGGCCCAGGGCTTCCCCAGATCCCCCAGATTCAGCCTTTCAGGTGGTGCCGGCCAGCTGTTAACCCTTTAGTACTCAGTGCCTCCCCATCCCACTGCACTGCTGCCCCATCCATGGGCTCATCTCAGGGGCTTTTCTTCCTGGTCTGGCTTGAGAGCCTTGACATCGCAGCGAGCTCCTGGCTGGGATCCTCAGGCATTTATTAACATAAGGACGGGTGAAAGCTGGCCTGGAAACGCCTCTCGAGAGTCAAGTTCATGCAAGGTGCTTTCCTGGCCCTAACCTTGGACTTTGCATGGCCGGGATGCTCCTGCCCTGCCCTGCCCCGAGGTCCACAGCTGCACCACCACATCTGTAGCAGACGTTGGGTGCCTGCCCAGACATCACGTCAGCTCGCTGAAAAAAGGCTGAAGGGGCACTTGGGTGCTTTTGAGTGTCCTGCCAAGTTGGCAGGGGCCAGACCCGGTGGCGATCTTCCCTCTGCGCAGGAAGACGCGTTTCCTTCCTGCAGCAAGGCACGCTATGTTCCCCTCCCCGTGGGATCTGGAGGGGTTCGGGGCTGTGTGGAAGCCCTTGGGGTGCAGGGATGACTCTGAGGACCCTGGACGCGCGTAAGGGTGGCACCAACCCCCAGTGTACCACCGGCTCTATGGGATGGAAGGGATATCTCTGAGTTATATACAGCACCGTGGCCGTGCCCCCTGCACCGGGGCAACCAGAAACTCTCTGGGCACAGAAAGAGCCGGGAAAAACCTCTGCAGCCCACACAGGCACCGCGATTTCCAGACCCACGCTGGGCAGGGCCCTTGTTACAGCTCACTCAACGGAGAGCAGCCCCTGGGCTGCCCAAACTCCCTGCCCCGCTAAATCCAGCCCAAAGATACGCGAACCCTTGGCCAAGCGCGCACACGCCTGTGGGATGCTCACGGCATCGCTCCCTGCCCCACCAGGGCTCTGCTGGCACATAGCTGGGCATGGTGGCAAATTCCCCAGAGCTCGAAGCCCACTTCATCCTTGTGAGCTGGGGACACAGGGACAGGGGGTGGCAGCCTTGGTCTCGATGCCACCCCGTTGCCCGTGCGCACTTTGGGCTCCTGGTGTCTGCTCCAAACCGAAAGCCCTCAGCGCCGGGACGCGGTGGGGCTCTGGCATGGCACGGTACTGGAACGTGTTGGCACTGGGCAGGGACAGGGACACTTGACACCTGACCCTGGTCGGGAAGGGGTGGAAGGTGCTGGGAGGAGGGAAGCACCTCTAAAAATAACCCGGACTCTGCTCCAGGACAAGGACTGTTGCTCTGGGGCAGAGCCTCTCTGAGGGCCAATTTGGGACAAAATGCTGCGGTTCCCGGGTTCCAAGTCCCAGCCCTGCTTTACCATCCTGAGGAGCCGAGACAGGCGCCCACAGGGAGGGGAACAAGACTGCCCCAAGTGTCCCCACCATGCCCCAGCCCTCCCCAGTCTCCAACTCCAGGGACACCCCTGCGATGGCATCACCCCCATTCCACCACCCACCTGCAGAGCAGCGTTTTCGGCCGTCAGGTTGGTGTTGTAATCCCAGCTGGCCGAGACGCTCTTGAAGAGGACGAGCTCGGCCGTGCTGTTGTAGTCTCCGGCGAAGAGGGCGGCCCCTTCCTCGGTGGGGTCATGCTGGGGGGGCTCAAGGCCGGGCTGAAGGGCACCCACCAGGCTCAGCCCCAGCAGCAGCCCCAGCGCCGGGGGCATCGCGACAGGAGCGGTGCACGGAGGTGGGGGGCCCCGATCGGTGTCTTGCGAGACAGCTTTGCCTCCGCTGCCGGCTGCTTATAAGCCAGCAGCCTTCGCGCAAACCCTGCCCACCGAGCCTGCCTCCCTTCGCAGATAAGACCGGAGCATTTTTCGCTCTCCTTTCGGCGGTTCCCGGGCTTGTGGGAAGGAGCTGGGAGCGAGAGCTGCCCTGGGGTGCAAAGTCCTCTTGGCGCTTGGTGTGACAGGAGGGAAATGGAATGAGGCTGAGTCAGGAAAGAGGGAAGGAGATGGAGGAGAATCGAGGGAAAGGCAGGAAAAAAAAAGAGAAAGGAGGAGAATGGCTGAGGTGGACAGGGTGGGTGGGGAGGCAGCTCCATCCCTGCAGGGTCCTGGTCTCCTCTTGGCTCGGCACAGCTCGGTCAGACCATGGGGCTTGGCAGGGCATCCCCTCCCCACGCTGGCACCGCGCGGCGAACGTCTCCCGGCGGTGCCCTGGCCACCCCGCTGCAGGGCACGAGGGCGAGCGCAGCGGGGAAAACACTCCCTTGGAGGGCAGCCAAGGTCCATCCGCTGCTGCGTCTTGCTAAAGTGACCCACCTTCCTGGTATAACCTCATTTTTCGGAGAAACGGAGTGTTTCTGCTGGCTGTGAAGGAAATCCCATCTCCTCACACCAAGTGTTTTGGACTTGGAGGATTTAGGCTCATGACAAATGAGTAACAAAAAGTTCCCTCAAAATGAAAACCAGACCCATGGAGGTGGGCTTGATAGCTCCTTTTTTTTTCTTTTTTTTTTTTTTTTTGTTTGTTTTCTTCTATTTAAATAAGTAAATCCCTTTCCCCCAGGGCCTGACCCCATCCCTGGGAACCATGCCGGGGCTGAGCTTAGGCCCTGGGTTAGACGAGCCCGTCATCCCTCTTTGGGGCCACCACCCCAGAGGGACACCGCAGACATCTGCCATGGAGAGCAGACCTTTTTTTAGAGGGGACAAAGGGAAACCCCTAACCCCTGGGGTCTGCTGGGTGCTGCCGTGCCCCTTGGTGATGAGCCCAAGCAGACACCATGGCCCCTCGACAAGGCACGAGTCCTCTCTGCCAGGGCTGGGGACTCTACCGGTTGTGCAGAGCAATTTCTACATTTAAAAAAAAAAAAAAAGGAAAAGGCATTTAGGAGCCTGTGACACTGATTAAAGCTCCCTTCAAAAATCACAGCTTCCCACTCTACCCTGTGTGGGCTGATGTGGGCACCCAAATGACCTTCATCCCTCCTGACCTCAAGCCCATATGTAGGTGCAAACAGCCCAGTCACCGCCTGCGAGCTTGGACATCAGGGACATGGGGGTGAAGCCATCATCCATCTGCAGCCTCGCCTTGCTGACCCCTTTCCCCATTGGCCACAGGTCTCTGGAAACTCCAGTTTACTGAGACGTTGGAAAAAAAAAATGGTTGGTTGGGCTCCAATTTGGCTGATGACCAAGTGCTGATGAATGGAGATTTCCTGCACCCCACCAGCTGCTCTGGGGAGGGGTTTTCCCAACTCTGGGACGTTGTGGCCTCTGGCACCCATGGGGTTCTCGGGTGAGCCACGTGGACAAACCGGGCTCTGCGATCAACACGCTGCTGGTATCCAGAAATCCCAGTGAGGGAGGACTTCTCCAAGCTCAATGTTTCCAATGGATGATGCCGCAGGGGAAAGGAATCTCCCCATCGTTTTGCACATGAGTATCTTCCAAGACTGATGTAAGAGGAGCTGCTGCTGTGGGACTTACTTGATGTTGTGCAAGAGGTCCTCTTGACGGCTGCATCTCCAAGGATGCCTGCAGCTCTGTGGCATCCCATCCTAAAACGCTCTAGCTGGGATCAGGCAGAAAAACATCCTACGTGCAGGAGAGTGGTGGCAGATGAAGTGGCTCTTGGCCCAGGAAGGCAGGTGAGATGCCCTGTAAGCTTGAAGACACCCATTGGTGCCTCTGTGCTGCCTCAAATCCGTGCTGTGCCCCAGCACCTACCAAGGATGGACTCAGACACCCCCCAGGGGACACACACCCCATCGGATCAGTCCCTACCCCCCCTCAACCCCTCTCAGGGGTGCTGGAATGGGTGATGGACTCCCAGCTGCTCCCAGCATTCAGGATACCCAGGGCTGCCGTCGTCACAGACCAGAGGGACAGGAGGGATTGAAGGATGTGAAAAATGTGTTGCCACGGAGACGGATACGGAACCGCTCGCGGGGGACGTGGGCTCGGGGGACGCTGGGCGAGATGTGGTGTCCCCGGCAGCTACCCTGGGCTGGGAGGACGCTTCCCATCGCCTTGCATCGCCATCACCAGCTGCGTGGAGACGTCGTCCTCCCTCTCCCCGGGGCGCGTGTGCGCGGACACGTGTGCGATGGCTGGACCGTCACCGCGGCTCGTCAGGGGGTGAAACCGTGGCGGTGCCTCCCTCGTGAAGGAGCACAACTTGCTTCCAGCATCTTGGATAAGCTCCTTGACTTGTCAGACCTGCAAAATCTCCCTGACAGCGCTGGCAGGGGCACTCACGGGGGCAGCCCCTGGCCTCAGAGTCCCCAAAATAAGGAGCATAACTTGCTTCCAGCATCTTGGATAAGCTCCTTGATTTGCCAGACCTGCAAAATCTCCCTGCCTGCCACTGGCAGCACTGGAAGGGGCACCCATGGGGGCAGCCCCTGGCCCCAGGGTCCCCAAAATAAGGAAATGAGCATCCTGACGGGAAATATTTGTTAGGGGAGCTGTAAGGTGTCAGCCTTGCTAGGGGTATGATGGGTGAGGGCGAGCCAGAGCTGCTGTGCAAAGGAACAAGGATTTAGGGATGGCCTCACTGCTGCCTGGGAAGATTTGGTGAGTTATTTTTTTTTTGGCCCTATGGCCTCTGGCTGGGGATGCTCAAACCTGTTTTCCACTTCTTTAATTAGAAACCCCATTTTTGGCTTCCCCATCCCGTTTCTCAAAGCATCCAAGGGTGCTTCAAAGCTCCTGTCTGATCCATCTCTCTGGTCGAGCAACCCAGTTGCTTCTGGCGGGGAGAGAAAGGATTCCCTCCTGATTTAAACCTCAAAAAAGAGCTTTTTTGTTCTGTCGGGTGTGCAGCCTCGTGTGTTCCTTTTCCTGACGGCTGTGGTTTCGTGGCCATGGCGGCTCCTGCTCCTCTCGGTACAAATCACTGCGTGGAGAATTTTTTTCCTCCCTTTCCAGACCCCGAGTTTAAAGGTCCCTGCTTTATTTACTGAGGAACTCAATCAATTATCATAGTGTATAATTCACTAAGCTGCTTTCCCAGATGCGGTGACGCTGCTGGGAGGGAGAGGGGAAAAAACCACCTCTCCAGTCCAAACTTTCCATATAAACAAACAGCCTTTTTCTGATCTTTCCAAAAAAAAAAAAAAAAGAAAGAAAGGAAACACCCCAAGCAAGTAGGGGTTTTCTTTTGCAATTTATTTTAGACCTCTGAGTACTAAAATAGTTATGACCTGTTGGAGTAAGTGCTGTGGCCAGTGCAGCCCCTTCACGTCACCGGAGCTTGGGGACCGCTTGACAAGAGGGATCCAGGAGTCCTTACTTCCAGGTCCTGCAAAACATCTCTGCTGAGGACTTTTGGCACCACCATGGGGCTGTTTCCAGCTTTTCCCTGGATGAAGGATATATTTAAAGCCTGGTGTGTCCCCTCTGCATGGGGACGGGGTGCAACAGACTGTAGGAAGCCCTCCCCCGGCCCCAGAGCAGCGGGTGCTGCTTTATCGCTGCAAGTGCACACTCAGCTCTTGCCAGAGGCTGAAAGCAGCAGAAATGCTCCTTATCGGCATAATTTCCACTCTGCCCCACAAGAAAAAAATTTCCCAGCACGTGCCTGCCCTAGAACAAGGGTTTATGGCCCCAGGGAGGCTGGTCCTGCTCTGGACGTAGGGAACACGTGAGCTGGGCTGGCTGCACGGGGCAGCAGGAGCAAGGCCATGTGTTTCCCCAGCTTCAACACTGGGCAGCTCGGTGGAGCTGGAGGTGGATGGGAAGGGGATGGAGATGTGGTTTCCACTGCAGGATCTCCTCAGGCTCCATCCTCCGGCAGGGACCAGCGGCAGCACCCCGAGGACGGGCTGCGACTTCGCAAGGCCCTGAAAACGCAGCGTGCTGAAGGCAGCTGTCAGCAAAGGGAACCTAAATGGTGCCCACATCTTGGGAGGGCCTTAAATAAATGCGAGACCCCCATAAGTCAGCCCGTGGGAAGACCCAGACCGCAGTGCAGGAGATACGCCCAATGCCAGGCACGTGATCGGGAGCATCACGGGGCAAGAAGTAAAAGCCTGGCCAGAAACTATCCCTCCTCGTCCATCCCTCATCCTTTGTCCTTCATCCCTCCTCCTTCCTCTCTCATTCTTCATCCTTCATTCCTCATCCTTCATCCCTCCATCCCCCCTTTCTTACCAGCTATCCGGATCTGGGCACCGATACGGGGTGAGCAAAGAGGCCAACGTGTTCCCTCTGCACCCAATAAAACACGGCAAAGTCCATTATTTTCCCGTTTATTTTTTACCCTTCTTTAATAACCGAAAACAATCCCAGCCCTGAGGCGAGCAAGCGTGACCGCTCCGGGAGCATTAATCATCGGCTGCGAGCCCGGCGCGGGTTATCGCGGCTGTTTATCCGAGCTGCTATTAAAAAAAAAAAACAAACCACGCCATCAACGCGCCTTCGGCCTCTTCTGAAAGAGATTAAGTGTTTGCACTGATCGTATCGCCCGCCCGGCTCAGCAAAGTTCTGTTCCTGGAGAAGGGGAGGACAGGGAGGCTTAACTGCTGCCAGGAGGAGAAGCAGGGTCTTTTCCAGCTGAGCTGCCCTGTTCCCCAAGAAGGAGATGAATTCCTGGATGAGCTTCGTCTCAGCTGGGAATTACCCATTTTTCAGCCTTCACGGGACGCCAGGGAATTGGGGACCAATCCCCTCCTGCTGTGACCCAGTGGGATAAGTTGTGCTCAATCTTGAGCTACCCCACAGCCGCTCCCTTGGCAGCCACAGAGCCTTCCAACGTACTTTTTTTTTGGCTCATATTTGGTGAAAAACCGTTAATTTTGCCCCAGGTTTGGGGTTTGCAGGAAACTGCAGTGACTGGGGTTGATTCAGGCATCAGCTCAGCTCCTCTGAGGCAGCTGGGCTCTTGAATCACAACCCTCCAGGGAGACATCTTGCAAATTAGCATTTCTTAGCGATAAAAACTTGATTTAGGAAGGGAAAAAAAAAAACCTCAACCGAAAGAGGTTAGATCAGCAAAATGGTAATTTGATAATCTCTGGCGGAGGGAGGGGATGATGTCTCAGCCAGGGCGGGGGTGAGCATCTGGGGAAGGGCAGGAGCTGCTGCTTTTACCATGAATTATCAGCTGATGACGGTCCTATCGATCTGCAGGTGCTCAGCAGCCCAGGGCAAACCCAGAGCGGGTGCCAGGCTTGGTCGAGAGCTGGGAGCGGGAGCAGCATCCACAGAGCACTGATTTGCAGGAAGCTGTGGCAGCCCCAAGCACCCCTGAGTATCCCTGAGCTTCCCTGAGCATCCTCAAGCAGCTTTGAATATCCCTGAGCAGACTCCAGCATCCCTGGGCATCAACGCTGAGCTTCCCTGAACACCTCCGAGCATCCCTGAACTTCCCTGAGCACCCCCAAGCATCAACTCTAAGCAGGTCCGCACATTCCTGAACAACCCTGAACAGCCTCCAGCATCCCTGGGCGTCATCTCTGAGATTCCCTGAACATCCCTAAGCAGCCCTGAGCACCCTTGAACATCTCTACACATCCCTGAGAATCCCTGAGCGTCCTTAAGCAGCCCGAAGCATTCCTGAATATCCCTGAGTGGCCCCAAGCATCATCCCTGAGCATCCTCAAGCCCCACGGGTCCTTGCTGGGGCAGCCAGCGCTGGCTCTGCTGCCCGGGTGACGCGTCGCGGTCCTGGCAGTGCAGGAAGGATTTCATTATTGCCAGCTCGGGGAAAGCTCAGGCAGATTTAATAAAGCCATTATGCCCTCGGCAGTGTCTTTAATTAAAGAGCTGGTTACAAACGACTTACTGTTCCCCAGCAGAGGAGCGTGCCGGCCGGCGCTGAAGGGGCTCGGTTGTCCCCGCGTCGGCTGCTGGTGTCCCCTTGCACGAGGCGGTGGGCGCAGGGACCCCTCGGCAAACGCTGCCGTGGGCCACCCTCGGGTCTGTCCCTGCTGCGTGGGTGGGAAAAGTAACCCTGGCCGTTGAATCAGGCAGGGTTGGGGGCTGCGGGGTCTTTTTGGCTGAGAGAGTTCAGCTGGGTGCAGCTTGAACCGTTTCTGAAGCTGTTTCGAGTTGTGCTACAGCAGAGGGTGAAGCTTTTTGTATCAGGAAAGATGAACCCCCAAAACTCATCCCCTTTCAGGCTTTTCTGAGGGTCTCGGCTAGACCATGGTGGGGGAAATCCTCCCTCTGCTCTGTCCAGACACCCAGCCAGCCCTTTCTAGTTGGGGTGCAGTCCAAGGGCTGAAGGTTTGCAGTTTATCGTGGGTTTTATGGTTTAATTGATTAACTCTGGTAAACCATTTCCTAAGAACTGCCACGGTGATAAAGACCGGACGTAGCCTGGGAGGCGGTGGCGGTTCCTATGGCAGTGCCATGCAAGGCCTCCTGCCACCGCAGGATTGTGCCCTGTGGGTGAAGGCTTGGGTTGGCGGCCCTGGAACTCTGCCCCGGACTTTGATCTTGGTGTGACAGGTCTCCATTGGGCCCCAGGGCGGCACTGGCATTTCATCTCTGCTGAATCACACTGTGGTGGTGGAGGGTGTTGTCCAGCTCGTGGTGTTTGTACTCCACAGCGTCAGTCGCTGGTGGGGGCGAGGAGAAGGTGATGGGGATGTTCGGAGGGAACCTCAGTAGGTTCTCTGAGGTGCCTTTGCTCAGGAGGGTGTGAGGAGGCGAGACCAAGGGGAAGGGCTGAGGAGGAACAACCGTGTGTCCAGGCAGAGGCGGTTATACCTGATTCTGCACCAGGGAAACACTGGATCCCACCCGTCACTCCAGATCCCAGGGTGCTCTGACTCTCCTGGATGGTCCAGGGCTGAGGGTGCTCCAGACCCCACCAGCTGCTCCAGGTGCAAGGCTAAACTAGCTCCCATGGGTGATCTGGCTCAGAGAGATGTGCTCCGGGTCCCTTTGGGGATCCAGACTCAAGGATGCTGCGGATCCCACCCAGTCATTCTGGATCCCACGGGTGCTCCAGGGCCAAAGATGCTCCAGGTCCTCCCGGCCCGTCGGTCCGTCCACGGGGCGCCGCACACGACAGGCTCCTGGTGACACCTAGTGGCACCGTGTGACACGGACGGCCACGCAGACAGACACGCAGACAGACACACAGACACGGCGGGGCGGTCGTGGTCCGGGAGTGCTGCTCGCCCCGGTGCCTAGCGCTGCATCCCCCGGGGGACCCTGCCCGCAGCAGAGGCAGGAGGAGCAGGAAGGGGACTACCCAGAGGAGACCCCCACATCTCCCTCCGTCTCCCCCTAGATCCCTTCTCCAGGCTTTTCTCCCTCGGGAACATCCCATGGGGGAGCACGGGATGCGGCTGAGGATGCTGGAGAGGCTCCCAGGGAGGGTAGCAGGAGGAGGTGGTGGGTCCCAGCGGACATGTCACCCCGCTGCATTAAACTGTGACAAAGCCAGTGAGGAAGCCCCCCCCAGGGGCTGCTCCAGGCAGGTTGTGGGGCTCCTGGCCTGGTTTGGGGGTGTCACAGGGTGTGGGGGCTCAAGTGTGTGTGGACAGGACCTGGCACAGCTGGTGGGGGTGTCACACGCTGCCAGTGCCCAAGGGGACCATCCCCACAACACACGGCCCCCTCCCCTCGTATAGTGATCTCCCCCCTCAATTCTGCAGCCTCCTCTCCCCATCCCCAGCCTGCAATGGGCCCCCCCTTCCCTTGCAGCCATGCTGAGGGTGCACCCCTCCTTCCCTCGCTTCGCCATCACTCCGTTTCCTTGCCAACGCCGTGGCCCTGGCCCTGCTCAGCCACTGTCACCGTCGCACTTGGCGCAGGCGGCACCATCCGGCACCCGCAGGTAGGGCTGGGGGGGACATGGGGGGGGCTGCGTGGGTGTTTGCCTCCAATTCTTCCCCCGCTCCCCCACCCCGGTACATCACTCGCCTTGCTCTACTTCTGAGCTGGAGCAATTCCCTCCCTCCTCTACATGAGCCTATAGCCCCCATCGGCAGCAGAAACACCCCCCTCGAGAACCCTTTCCAGGGATTTTGAGGGGGGGGTTGAAGTCAGAGGCCACGGTGAGGGGCTGCTGGAGTATCCTCCCCTTCCCTAGGCCACATCGGGACGGTTCAATTGAAGACCCTCCCTCTCCAAAAGCAACAGTTTTTTCTTGGGAGGAGAGGGGCAGGGACAGGGTTAGGAAGGGGGCACCGGCATGTCCCTACCTCGGGATGGCTTCTCGAAGGGGCCCAGCTCCTCCAGCTCCTCCAGCTCCCCCAGCGCTGGGTGGTGCCTGGGAGCAGCAGCTGGGATAGTTTTAGGACTAATGAGGGGGCTTTAGGGCTAATGAGGGGGCTTTAGGGCTAATGGGCAACTCAACAGAGCTCAACATACACCTCCCTGTGTCTTGTTGGTTGGAGGTGGGGATATTATTCCTTGTCCCTCGCCAGGGTGCCCCCCTCCCTCCCCCAGTGAGTGCCAGTGAGTGGCTCCAGGTGTTTGCATCTGGTGGCAGGACCTGTGGTGGGCAGGATGGGACCACAGGAGCATCCATTGGGGACCCCATTGGAGCCCCACGACAGTGGTGGGGGTTTGGGGGGGAGCTGTTGTGATGCAGAAAGGAGTTGATGCCTCTTGGTGTCCCTCCCACCCCTGGCCTGGTCCTTGTCCCCATCCTGCAGAGCCCCCCACGGCCCCGGGCGGTGAGGGCAGGCGGCCTGCGCAGTAAAACCTAATGGGATAAATCAATTCCCTTAACCCACTTATCCGGCTGATCCAATAAAGGTGGCTGGGAATAAAGTGTGTGCGTGGTCTTGATGCACCCCCCTCCCACCTCCCTGTGCTCCCCCCCCC
>VWZK01005964.1:0-84220 GCA_013396935.1 Baryphthengus martii
TCTGTGATTCTGTGATTCTGTGAAAAGGAGATTTTAGCCAGACAGATGTGGTCTGCATTGGGCCACTTGTTCTCAATGCCAAAGAGCAGTCCTTGATCTATTCGTTTATGAATCTGAATATAGCACAGTGACCATAATTTAGGGAAACAACACTATCTAAATGAGGGTCAGTTTCTTCTCATGCCACACTACTGATATCTTTGCAGAATTAGGTGTGCAGCCCGAGGGTAACACAGGACGAGACTGTATTTCAGTGCCGTGGGGCTGGAATGCTGTGCTACAAGCCCAAAGATAGGAGCAGCCTAATTACCCTGAAAATTTAGATATTTCAAGACGTGTTAACACTGAGTAATACACTGGTATCACTTTTTTTTCTGGATGTCAGTCATTAGCATCAGTCAGCAGTTCAACAGGTAACAGCAGCCATAATGTTACTATATTACTATAATATCGCTATGTTACTATATTACTATAATATCGCTATGTTACTATAATATTACTGTATTACTTCTGTTCCTAAACTGTAGAGTCTGATGACTGGTGTTGAACTGCATTGCTTTTTGCCATTGCTGTCTGTTCACCAGCAGCAGGTGATGTGTCTTGGCATACCTCACCCTGGGGAGGAGGCTAAGCCCTGTGTGGTTGCATTATGTGCAGGCTTCTAAATTTTTCAAGTATTCCTGAATTGCTTCCTTAGTTTTTGATAGTGGATGTACTTCTAACTCAGAAGGCAAAGTTCTGCTGGTGCTGGGAAGGGAGAAAGTGCAGTCCTCTGCCGTTAGTTACAATATCTAACTGCCTTGATCCATCAGAAAAAATCTTCTTCCAGGCAGTGGGGTATGATGCCCTGTGCCACCGAGGAAGCAAAATTAAAGGTTCTTGATGATTAGCCAGGGGAACTGTCACTGAGCCTTGCCCAGAACACCAGGAGACAGAGCTAGTCCCATCCTCATTGTCCCTGAAGTATAAAACAATCCCCTTGTCATGAAAGATCTAAGTGGGGAGCAAGTTTTGTACTGTGATGACGCAAATGTAAACTTTCAAAGCACTAGGACCTGTAATTGCTGTACACCAGAGCCTGTTTTGTTGTACTAAGCCCACTCCCAGCATACAGAAAAGACTTTTCATTATATGTAGTATGGGATGATGGGCTGAAGTACAGGTTTGGAGTCATCTTTTCAACAATTCCAAATAGTTTTGTTATTCTGAGCCAGAGTGACTGTGATGTACATGTTAGACAAAAAGATGCATGTATATAGCTTCAGCCTTGGCTGATAAAGGTATTTGTTGGATTTCACTTGATTTGTTGTGTGTGTTCATTTTTTGTGTTGGTTAGGGTTTTTTTGGAGCTTTTGGGCTTATTTTAAAGACTTCTCTCATAAAATATTCCTCTTTTCAATGAAAGCCCTGATTTGGATACACTCACAGAACTCTGACTAAAAGGGCTTTAAGAGGTAAAAAGAATATTATTAGATTGAGAATTAAATTATGAGTACTGAAAACATTGGAACTGACATCTTTCTCTAGCTCAATAAATAGCAAAACTCAGCTTGTCTCATCCAAGTGATGTCCGTAAGTAGCTGAGAGTCATGAATGCCACAGCCTCTTCCTGTGAGTCAGAGTCTCTATCTGCTGGGCACTTCTCAGAAACATTTACCTTGCATACTCTTTCTGAGAAAGCTATTAGCATTGATTGTAACATACCTTCCAGTACACAGATGCTTTTTCTCTAATAGAACTTTAATGTTTGCCTCTTTGCTCACACAGCTTTTCTACTTACACACATTTGTTCTAACAGCAAGCTACAGACGCCACAAAGAACAGCAGCCAGAAGTTACTCATATAGTGCCTTCCCCTTTTTCAGCACTCTCTGGGTTTATACTAAGCTGAACAAAACATAACAATGTTACATAAATCGTGCAGTGCAAGATATGTAGGGAGCAGGAACAAAGGAAGAAAAAGCCTTGTCTCCATTTGGCCGAGCGTCTTTCATCACTGAAGAATCATATAGCAACTTCTCAACTTTTTATACACATGCAGGCTTGTATTTGTGGTTGCAAAGAAAATCCTTTCAAGTGTAAACAGCACATAAACTTCTCGCTGTCTCTGAATATCTCTCAGAGGTGCAAGCTGTCTCTGTGCTTACTGCCAGGATATTAGCTCTGAATCATAGCACTGACACATAGCCAGGAGTATGGACATCTCTAATAAGTGCATGCTCGTTGTACCTCATGATTCTGGTCCTCAAGCTCTTTCCAAACAAAACCAAACGAAGTGTCACATCTGTTGGACCTGAAACATCCGTAGGCCCTGTCTGAGGAAAAAAGTGCATGTCTGTGTATGTACTTTCCCAGCTGCACATTTTTTTTTCAGAAGTGCTGAGCATCTACAGCACAGCGAGGTTTCCCTTCGGGTTATAGCAAAGAGGAGGTTGCTCAGAAGTTTTTTTGCTTCGACAGGAGTGCCAGTTGAGCGCGGCGCATGCTGCAGACCAGGAGACAAGGAGCAGCTGTGCCATGGCTGCCCTGCCAATGTCACTGTCACCATCCCAGAGCTCCAGCAGGAGCAGCAGGTTCTTAGAACCCCCGGGCATCCTGGCAGCTTGGTAGGCGTGAGTGGCACTGGTTGGTCAAGTGGTGCACAGGCATCATTTCAGAATAGAGCTTTCACAGAACGACTTTTGGCATTTCTACGCTGTAGCTTTCACTACGTGAAGCAGTCAAGCCTGAAACTGTGATTTTGGGAAGGGGATCACTAAGGTCTAAAAGGCAAGAAAACGAAACCTTTAGGACAGCTGATTGTTGTTCTGCTGATGTGCAATTTCATCCATCAGTGACAGAAAAATACTACTCCATGTCACAGCAGGCTTGGAGAAGGTTATTTTCTTACTGCCCCACAGAAAGCAATAATAATATTCCTGATCCTTTTCCTCCAAACAAACCCTATGTGAATCTGATTGAAAACCAGATGTACCAGGAACAGCTGCCTTTTGAACTAGACCTAAAACTGCATTCTGCCTTTTTGCATGGCTCAAACTCTCCTGCTACGGGTTGTTAAAAAAGAAGGTGAGCCTGGTGTTTCTAGGGTTTTCCTGCGGCCTCTGCACTTGAGTCCTACATGTTTCTATGTCCAGGCTTCTCATGCTGTTGTTTCAGAGGTGTCTGCCTGCCCTTGGTGGCGTACTGAGTATTTGGGATTTCTGCTGAAAAAGGGAGCAGCAATGTCAGTTTCCATTACTAGACTGACATTTTTACGTTTACTGGCATTTCCTTTGGTTTACCAGTATCCCAGAGCCAAGTCAAACAGACCCACCTCCTCTTGCCATTCTTGCTGCTGACAGCTCTCCCCAGTTCACGTTGTGGTCATACATTTGCAGGCAGCACTTTACTTTAGCTTTGTCGGACGGTCACGATCGAAGTCCCTGTTAGAGGAGCCAGTCAGGCAGCTACTCCACGTCAAGCCCAGACTGTGTGGCCCCAGTGTTCCTTTTTCTCATCACAACTGTGTCCAACTGCAGTTAGACTTTACCTGTGCAGTGAGAGGAGCAGCCAGAGCATGTTTGCACCATCACAGCCACCTTTCTCCGTTATTACTTAGCTGGAGGGCACATGGTCCCTGGGTAGGATGGTACCTAAGATGGACCTAAGGGAACATTTAATGACATCTACCTTGTCTTTTCTGCAACATCTGAGATGCCAACCCTTTCTCCCATTCCACCCCATCACAGGGGTGGAAAAACAGCCAGGCTTCACCATCCATGTGTCAAAGTCTATGCAGCCCAACCTGGGTTTTTGCACCCTGGCTTCCAGTGACCAAGCTGGGTAAATCTGGTCTGACTGGAACATGTACTTCTGTTGGCACCGCATAGTGAAATGGCTTCATAGCCTCCCAAAAATATGTGTGTTGCACAGAGGGAGAGCTCCCAAATGCCCCAGGTCTGCAGCCCCCAGCTTCTTTCGCCATCATCTGCTCTCATGGTTTTCATTGCTCACTACAAATGAGAATGTAGCCTTTGATGTAAAGGAGTTATTTTCTATTGGATCCTATAGGAGTTTTCTGTAGGAGGAATAAAAAGGCAAGATGTGTAAGTAGTTATATCACTCTGATTTATGTTGAAAACATGTTTTAGTTATAGCTACAGGAAATATAAAAGACAGTCTGAAATACTCTTAAGACTTCCTTTCATGGGAAGTGTTTCACAACAAAAATAAAATACATGTAATTGCTTATATTTCGTTGCGCATTGTCAAGAGAAGGGAAAAAGGTAGCATAAGACATTGTGCCAGAGAAAGCAAATGTATGCAGATCTAGTTGTTGTCCAGAGTTGTATTTTGTCCCAGATGGAAGGTTATTCTCTTCAGGACAATTTTTTGTTGTTGTTGTTGTTTTTAATTTAAACATACTGTACTGTAGGAAAGGTGCATCTGCAATTAGCATTTCACCTCCATTGAAGCTCACAGAAATGCCTGAGGACTGATGGTAAATTGCTGATCACAGTTCAGGAGACCTGTTCTTCCTCTAGGTCTTTTTCTCTAGGTTTTCACCGAGTTCCCACTGTCAGGCTTAAATTCAGCTCAGCTGGACTGTGGACAAGTTATCTGCAAAAGAAAACAAATCCTTCAGTAGTATTATACAGGCACTACATGAACAGGATAGATGGAAATAGCTGGAGGAGCTGAGGTAAGGGCAAAGTGCAGAAATGGATGATGGATAAGGAGAACATGAGGCAGCAAGGTAAAATGCAAGAGGGAAGTAGGGAGTCCAGGAGAACTGCGCTGCCTTGGGCACCTGAGTCTGCATTTGCCCACAGAGGGAAACCACCTCCATACTGCTAATATATTGCAGTCATTTGTTTGCAGAGCTAGTGACTCTTTCATATTAGAAGTGATGCCGAGATGAGTCAGGAGTGATTGATAGTCTCTGTGGATACTGTCCCAGGATCAGGGATGGGTGCAGCAGCCACAGTGCAATTAGGGAAAGGGGACTGTGCTGCTGCATGGCTGCCTCTGCAACACAAGGTTCGGAGTGTGCATCATATACAGGATGCAATGAACATTGGGCAGGGAAGAAAATACAGTCCCTGCAAAATCATACCAGGATATGCTGTCAAGAGCAGTTGTACACATGCTTACATGCATAAAGATGAAGGAACCAGGCACTACTGATCAGTAAAGAGCAGCTTGTCTCTTGCCTTCTTATATTCAGCGGGGAGGACCTCCAGGGTGGGGAGCTTTGCAGCAGGGCAAGGCCACTTGGTCATGGGCATTCCCTCTCTGCCTTAATTTCTCCTTCCCGAAGAGAGGCAAGAGAGGAAATAAAATGATGAATGTGAGGGAAGCTACTTAGCTGGCAGAAAAATTTGGTCATTTGGCACAACAAAGATGGAGGTCAACGTTACCAGAGAACAAACACACAGCCAAGTCATTACTAGCCTTTGGTGATGCGATGGTCTGACGTACAAAGAGGGGTGAGGCAGCTCCATTGGCAAGCCAGGAAGAGGACTTTTCTGTGGGAACTAGAAGGAAGCAGGGCAGCAGCTGCTGGGGCCAGGGGTGCTGCGGTAAATTCAGACTCCAGGTGACAAAAGCCTGGAGGAAGATCTTGGAACAAAAGCAGAGAAGAAAGGTTAAAGTGTTCTGGAAAAGAGGCGGGTGTGCTAGCGTGGGGGCTGAGGCCCCCAGCCCCACGCTGCGAGTCTGGTGGACAGTGTGGACTTTGCTGATAGCCAGGCTGTCATCCAGTACCAGCAAGATGTCAAATGTCAATGTGAAACTAAGCTATCAGAGAGCCAAGTAAATTTGCCGCTGGTTAAAATTTAGGGTGGCAGCTTTGCAGCTTTGGGAGTGCAACCAAAAAGCAGAGGGTCCAGGTCGGTCCAAGGCCAACTCCTATTCCCCACTGAGGCCAAAGGCACAACTCTCTCTGACTTCATTGACAACTAGAGGTTTACTTCAAAAGAGGAAGAAGAGGAGTGGTGGGATGAAGACAGACAGAAATGCTGAGTGGTGTTGGAGTGCTTCTCAGCCTCCCTGCCGCTCTCCCCTTCTGCTCTGGAGTTCGAGTTGGAGCTATTCCTGGCTGAGTCAGTGCAAAGTGCTCACTGGTGTCAGGCAGTGGGAGTCACTGCTTTCTACGTGACTTCAGCCTACAGGGAAGGAGGGGGGCAGCAGGAGAGCAAGAGCAAATGCAGTTTGAACATTAAGTCAGAGAGATGAATGTACATTTGCTCTTAGGCAAAAGCCACAAACCCCAGAGCGTCTCCTCTAAGACTTTCACTCGAGAAAACCACAAAAAAGGATTAGACAAATTAGTATGGCTGCAATCTTACGTAGCACTTGCCATCATCAGCTCATGTGCAGCCACTTAGTCCACCTGCTGCAAATGGCCAGCAATGTCCTGCCTGCTGCCTGCCACAGGGCAGGCAGAGGACATGGCTGTGGCGTTTTGATGGGGCAGCACAGCACCTCTTCTCACCCACTTGCAGGATCTCATCACTAAACAACTGGCTTTTCTGCCCAAGTGGCAGAAAAGGCTTTGAATATCCATTACTCTTGTCTAAGGTGACAGTATTGCTTTTTCTATCTTTAATCTCACAAAGAAGGGAAACAATTACATGGTCCAAAGTCTAAAATAATAGCCTGCAACTCTGAAGGCCTTCTCAGTGATTGCAGCTAGTGTCATGGCCCTCTGGACATACTCTCAAACACCTCTTACACACCACCAGTCCACTTAAATGAGAAACAGGGCATCCATTTAATTTTTATATTTTTTATATATAATATAATTTCTTGTATTTTTCAAATCAAAGAGCATACACAGGTCACAGCTGGTTTCTTGAAAAGACAGCAATGCAAAGTAAAGGCCAGAAGAAACCCTTGCCATGATGCTTTTACTATTAGGAAAAATTCACATCTGCCAGAGGAAACCCTTCAAGGGCAAGAGGCAGGAGGGCTCCCTTCACTGTCCAGGGGCAATCAATGCATTTGAGTTATAAACAGACGTAGCAGAGAAGCAGGTTGAGATCATGCAAGTGAACCAGCCATGGGAAACTCTCCATTGCAAAAAGAGACCATCTGCAGAGCTTGAACTTCATCAGAGGTAAGTCAGTAATTGCTGCCTGTTGTTGGCTGGTACCCTGCCTGCCTTCCACCTCAGGCTAGTCTGCGCAATGAGCAGAAATCTGCTCTTTCACATGCAGGCACTGTTCATGAGGCAATGGAAGACATTTTTGCTCTCTAGTGTGGTGCCTGTTCTGTCCCTTGCACCCTAATTGATTTCCACAGAAAAACCACAGCCCTTCGTACTATTTTGAGCCCTATATTGATTTAAAGTCATGGTTAGATCAGGAAATGCTGGATTTTTCCTAATTCCAATTGCATAAATATTCGAGTCTTCATTTTGTTGTTTATACATATGACATCTTCAGTACAGAGGCACATGCGTAAGAAATATGTATGTGTACGTACACATCTCCATGTTCAAACAACCAAGACTCATATAATGACCATAATCAACCACTTAATCTAATGTTGCAAGATTTCTTTCTGTCTCTCTGTTTCTTTATTAGGGTCCTTTCTGTACGCGACATCTTTGCTGTCAGCCCTTCAAAGCCAGGGAATTGTGTCTCCTCCTATCTGCAAAAAAGCACCTACCATGTTTTAGAACCCTGTGCCAATAAATGAATCAAATAACAGCTTGCACCAGAGATCTGAGACTCTCCACAATCGTTTTTATCTTCAAGCAAATGATGTGGAGAAAGCTGCTGAGCTTGCAGCTGTGAAGATTGAAGTCCTTTATTTACCCACAGAACAGATAAAACAAGGGTGACCGCAGAGCAAACTTCCCCACATTGCCCCATGCAGACTAGGATGAACCTCTTCCAGCAACAGTTCTATCTCCCAGCTCCGTCTCTGGTATTGTGCCAGCTGTGACAGCGGCTTTTTTGTGATGGCAGCTTCTTATCACTGAAAACTGGCCACAAAAGAGTCTCTTTCCGAAAGGTCAACAAACAGATGTGTATAAAAAGGAATCCTTACAAATGTTTGAGTAGTTCCTGATGTTTACTTGTACCCGAGGGTTGCACTATTGGTGTCAAGCATGTGTTCCCTTTCCTATAGCAGCATGAGAGGATTAACTATGCAAGGGCCACATGCAGCACCCTGATTGACTCAAACAGGGCAACACAACTAATGTCAGCCTGTGCTTATTGAACATGATGATGTGGACGCAACCGTCAGCTCAGTAAGTCCTCCAGTCACTGTGGCTGTAGCCTGGAGACTTCTTGGACCCTCTATGTCTTCCTCAAGTTCCTACACCCAGTCAGGTCACAGCCAGAACATGGGCCTGGATGTCCCTCTGGCCTGGCCCAGGGCTTCTCTGCCCTCCAGAGTGCAAGCTGGTATGTCAAACCATTTTCATAACCTGCAGAGCAGGTTTTACTCTCTACATGTAGTTCAACTAGGAGATACCTCCTTTGCCTTTGATGGTTTTGGTGAAGTAACCTTGCTAAATCCCACAGATACTTGATCCAGGTCTCCAGCTTGGCACAGGGTGTCCTTGTCAAACTCGGGCAGTGTTATGCCTTAATACTTGGAAGTAAAGTGTACGTTTGACTGTTTCACTGCACAGGGAGGGATTCCATAGGGGGTTCAGACCTTGTTGCCAGTCAGCAGAGCAATGAAATCAAGGCCAGACAACAGAAAGGGGTCTGAAAGCGGGCAAACTTTTATTGAATCAAAGCACTTTGCAGAGAAAAACTGAATAATTTCAGTAAATTACATGAAAGGACATGCACATATATATATATATATATATATATAAAAAATATTTGCTGGAGTGCATTTCTTTCCAGAGGGATGAAATTCTCCTTTTTGCCCTCTGGTGATCAATGATGAAGTATATTTCAGTGAGAACAGCAAAACATGCCTGAAGACCTTCCTGAGAGAAGACAATAATCTGTAACGATTTGCACTTCAGCAGCTCCCTCTCAGTGCCGGCTGGGGGTAATGTAAGGGTAGGTCAGGTACAGGTCACAAATTTCTGTTTAAACAGATCCAGGAGCCCCTGTACCCCACAACTGGTGGTGAATAGCTGCCAAATACTGTATCTGCTATTCCATCTTATAAATTAAATGTACTATCTTGCTTCTCTGTCAGCTCTATAGCCTGTTCAACCCAAAGCCTGATTTTGTGGGTTCAGGAAATTTCCAACATTTGAGGTGTACTCCAAACTTACCAGCATCAATAGGATTTTAGGGTTGAATTCAGCTTTGAATTAATGAGCTTTCTATCACACATTGCTTCTGGTTCTTCATTTCCCTTCATTTTAAAATGCCAGAGGAATCAATAACCAAAGCTAAGCGAACAAAAGATTAAAATTTACCATTCTTACCGGATTTGCAACCCTTCTGAGAAGACTCATTGCAATTTTGCTGTATCTTTACTGCATAATAACACATCTCACAGCTGCATATCATGCTATCTAACTATAGGACCATATAATGGATTCCATCTTCTCAGGCTTAACAAATGTATTCACAGAAAAAGATAAATCATGTGCAGAACTGCCACTTTCTGAAATAAAACTCCATAGACAGAGGATTATGCATTTCTCTAAAGCTGCTTTTTGGAATGCTCCTTAATATTCATTTTTGCTAGCAAGCAAGGTAAATTTCACCAATTTGACTTCTGATGACAAATCTGTTCTTGCAACTTTCTACATCTTTAAAAGTGACAGCTTCACTGTTAACCTAACTCAATTTTCTGCTGTGATTGAATCTTTTTTTTTCATGTTATTCAGTCAGAGCTTTCTTAAGCATTGGAGCCTGGCATGTCCTTTCTTTGTTTCAGATCCTGTAGGATAAACTGTTCTGCCCCTATGTATTTATACTCTTTGGACTCATATTATTATCCCATATAGGGGCTGGGGTTATATTTTTCCTTCCCCACATTTTCAATGCACATCTTTTATTGTGAAAATTAAATGTCTTTCTTTAAGTAAGAATGGATAAAGTGGGTGGAAGACATTCATACAAGTGCTCTTGTGCAATTTGGCAGGCTGGTGAGGCTAAGCCCTGCCAGATCGATGGTCCCTACCCACATTGCTCTGACCCTCTGCCTGGGGGTGATCTAGCTGAGCCACTGCGGTCAGCCTGGAGCTCCTCGCTGCTGTCTCCCAGGCCTGTGCTGTGCTTCTGGGGCAGCCCTAGGCCTTCACACACTGAGCATATTGGGGGAATTATCTCAATTTATTTCTTTAAGAAACAAAGAAGCTGAAATTAGAACAAAATCCTTGAAGATGTGCAGAACCATCAACCTTTAACTTAAGAAAGTTTGTTCTCAATCAGTTATTCAGTCCCAGTGATCTAAAATGCTATGGCTTACAACCTTGAAGCCATGGAAATTTCTATTTGGGTAGTAGTCCTAATCAATCCATTTTTCTGGTGAACTTCTCCATACCTCCCAACTGAAGACAGTTTTGTTTCTAGTGAAATAATTAAAAGCCTTTTTTATTTTGTTTTGTAACCAATGACAGGGTAAGAGAGTACTGTGTCCATGAAGGACACTTTTGAAGAACAGTGCTGCAAGGATGTGCAAGCTCCCTTGTGAAATTTTGGGCTCTCAATGTGAAGGAACAAGGTGTATTTGTAAGTGCAGCAGCTGGTATTTGGCATTTTTGCAGCTCTTTTTACAAGAAGTTGGTCAGCATTGTGCAAGATTGCCTAGGAGACATGGAGCAGCAGAATTACTGGGCTGACTCTGTGTTCCTGGATGTGGGAGAGAAAAGGAATTGAATAAGCTCAACAAAGAGTTTCTGGCAAGTTTGTTTTCAAGTCTAATCATGAATAAAGGTCTCCAACTGCAAATCTTACAAGCCTCTGAACTCAGGATCAGAAGCAGGGAAGAATATAACACTTTTTGAACTTCAGTAGCTAGAAGAAAAAAGAAAAAAAAGTTAAGGACTGGAAAAGTCAATGTACATGTGTCTGGTATGCTTTTCTTTTCTTTGTCAGTCTACATGAAGTGATTTTTCAGGCCCCATACTCTGTTTGGGCCCAATTATGCAGCGGTAATTTGCTTGCTGCCACTTTCATTTTGATGCTCTTGTAAATAAATTCCTTTTTTTAAAAACAGCAATAATTATTTATCCAAGATGAAATTTTTAGAGCTCTTGCTTTATGGCCAAATAATCAAATGGCAAACTCTGACCTTACTTGGCGCTTCACATGCTTATTTACTAAAATACGCATGCACATATGTAGTATTAAAAACACTTATCAGAGGAGGGGTCTGGGCACCATGCTGGATCCTGGCAAGGTCACGAAACTGTGACAAGAGGGAGTGTCTTCTCCTAGAGCTGACACATCATTGTCCCTGCTCAATGCTGTGAGAGGACACTGTCCAGAAGGTGCAGTAAATTCTGGGAGAAAAACACCCTTCCAACCTCTATATTTTCTGAACATGTTTGTTATGGCCAGCTCCTGCAGATACTGAAGATTATAGCAACCTGTGACTTTGATATTTGCTTTTCAGGTGGGAATTGATCCCATTTCCATTAATTTATTGATGATGGATTTCAGAACTGAGGACCCTCATGAGACAGCTAGGACTATGTTTTGAATACATGTTTTGAAGCAGTTCTGTGTACACAATAGATGACAGCTATGGGATACTTGAAGGCCGCTTCCCCGTCCCCGTGACTGCTCACACCACTGTACATGCTCTCTGATGTGAGATGCTCCAGCTGACGTCCCCCAGCCACCCCAACACTCACTTGCATGCCCCACTGTGTTCACATACTTGTGCAGCAAAGTCACCTGTGCTGGAGGTGGAGCGGAAGCCTCATATGCCAACTCCTAAGCAAGATGTCCAACTACAATGTCATCTTTCCCCTCCCAAGTCCTGCCTCTGAATGCTGATGTTCTCTGAAGCCCGGGTCTGTAAGTCCTACATACGAAATGATGCACTATCTATGCACCAGAAACAGGATGCTTAAACTGGGGATGAACTGCATTTATGGTAACACATCATATAGAAAGGGCAAAAAGAGAAACCATAAAAAGAAGTACTTCCCAAGGGAATTTTTTGAACTGAAAGTGCCAACAAGCTTTTAGATAGAGCGACCTCACTCTTATGCCTTTGCCACAGCCTTTCATGCCAACTGACATTGTCCTAGAGACATCCTCTAGGTGTCTAGTCATACCGTAGGGACACGGAATTAGGTTATTCGGGATGTGCTCAATTATCTCCATTACTCTTTTTCTCTACTATTTGGGCAGCTCTGGGAGTTCTACAAAACACAGGCAGAAAAAAAATATAATTGGGAGCAAATTAACCACAGAAGACACAGCTTTGTCCTTCAAGATGACCAATTAGAGATCTCTGTTTTATCATTGCATTTTGATTTGATTGGATATCTGTCCCATTTATCTTACTATCTAAAGAAGAGATACAGACAACAAACAGTCAAGAAAAGCTTTTTTCTTTGAGGTACACAATGCTTTCTAGTCTGCTTTGGCTACTTTCTGCATTTGATACACATCTCATGTTATTGGAGATGACCTACTCCCTGTGCTGCAGAGGGTTTAAAACCTAGGCCTGAATGCAGGGTTCCTCTTTATTATGAATGCTCCTGGATATGTCAACGTGTAAAGTTTGGGAGTTTATGTGAGGTTTGTCTTTGCCTTTCTGAGACTGGGCAGTGCATATGGTTTATGTCAGCATTTGTGAGGTTATCGCAAAGGTTATCTTGGCTAAATTATAGCCCTTTGTTTATCCACGTGGTTAGGTATGGTGCAAACAGCTGCACTGTCAGTAAAATCTTTCTGCTGCCCTCAACCCTGACCTGGAGGTACCAATCTCTGAGAGGTTACGTGGCTCCATATGAAAGTATCTTTGAAGGGGCTGTGAATTAAAGCTGACACTTTACCTGGAATACCTGCCTCCAAATTAGCTGTGAAAAATCAGGTAACCAACAGAAGATGCCAGTATGTCTTTGTCTAGCAGCTCACTGTGGTCAGTGAAGCTTCTCCTTGCCCTAGGAACTCATGCGTAACTGGTCTTGAAGATAAGAAAAACTACAGTTGAAAGGGAGTAACTGGAGGCACTCCAGGAGGATTGGGGGAAAAAAGACATTCTGCAGCATATGAATGTGATCTGGGCCTCTTGACAGTTAGGGACTGCATGCTGTTCAAGCAGTCCTGAAATTATGCTGCAGTGGTCTTTTATTCTGTCGCCAGAAAATACCTGCCATCCCTCCCTTCTGATTGCCTTTCACACTTGAGTGTGAAATAGGAGAGTCTATGCTTGCAAACCACATTTAACACCTTTCTTTACACACATTCTGTCAAAGATGGGAAACTCACCATTCATGTCAGGCAGGATTTCTTTTTGTTCTTGCTTCTTCTTGAATTGTCAAGAATCATCTGCTGGATGAATTATCAGCTCCTCTTTTCCTGACCTGCTGTATATCACCCTGAACTTTGCAGGGAAAATTCAGTGTCGGATTCAAAATTTCTGACTCAGGTTTGCTCTTTAACTCTATTTATGAGGCTTTTTTTTCTGATGGTGTCTGTGCTAGAGTGTCTCAAGCACAAAATCACTGAAGTAAAGTGGTGCAAATCTGCTGTGCATCCTGAATCTGGCTTGTTGCGTATGTGCGCATGTACCCATGTGTAAGTATGCCTGAGCACGTGCACATATGTATGTAATCTAGCTGAAAAGAGGATCTAATTAGAGCTAACCAAATACTGGAAGCAATTTTTCTTTGAATAAATTATTCAATGCATTTTGTCTTTGTTCACCTCATAAATTATTCAGCGAATAGTATTTGAAAGGTGCTAGAGCTGGTAGGCTACGGCAGAAATGATTAGTCAAATAGTGTACTCAGTAAAGAAAATCAACATTTGCTAAATAATGTATTTGGCAAATAATATTCATCCAGCCCAAGTTCCAATTGATCCAACAAGAAACGTAGACAGCACATGGCACTCGTGGATGGCTTGGCAAGTGCTTGAGGAGCTGATCCGTTCTGCTCTTCCTCCTTCTCCCCTGATACAAATAAATGTACAGAGCTTCCTGTTGGCGTTGATGTGCATGACCCTGCTGAGCACACACCTCACGCGCCTGGGTTGCTGGTACACCCCACACATGTATGCACATTCCCTTCCAAGTCACAGGCAAGGTGACAGCCTCTGGGCAAGTGTCCCACTGCTAGAGGCAGATATTCAGACCTCAGCATGCTGCGGTGGGCTGCCGAAACCACCCTGTTGGCTTGCAAGCTTGCAGGCTCCTCACTTACTTTCTTGCATGTGGTTAGTGTCAAGCGTGTGGGCAGAAGCTCCACCAACACAGAAGGCTGGCACTTTTCCTGCTACTTTGTCCTCAAATTGTGTGGTGGCAAAGCCCGTTGTCTTGAACTAGCATAAGAGGAAGAAAAAAACCCAAACCACCCTCATTTACTAGGCTGGAAAGTTGCAGACGTACAAATAATTTATTGGAAAAGGAGGAAAATCTTATTTGCTGCAGGAGCTTATTTCAGGGACATTAATACAGTTTTTGTGGTAATTTTATGCCAGACATTGTGGAGACATGCTACATCTTTGTTAAATTTTGAGTTTGATTTCTTCGTTTCCTTTCACTATCCTCACTTCTTCCTTTTTATGAAAATAAACCCTAAAGAAATCTAAACTCCTCCTTTCCACATGACATTTCTTTTTGTGCAGCCTTTCATCAGAAAAAGAACTGTTTTTCTTGGATATGTCAAGTTAAGCCTTTGAAAAAATTACATGTCATTGGCTGTGTGAAATGTCTTCCTTCTTTTTCAAAGCCAAACCTCAAGGATATCTTGTTTAGAAATTTCACATCTGCTTTGTTTAACAATATCCAGGGCCATACAATTCAAATTAGATTTTTATTATATTTTGGTGGGAGTATTATTAATAGAAAAATATAAATCATCTAAAAGATCAATGCAAAGTGCCAGACACTTTGCGTAGTCTCTGGTTTCTGAAATAGGACCCTTTGTAGGCTCAGGTAGTACTCATTCTGACTTCCCATATCAGGATTTGTTCCATTCTTTTTCTAGCCATTGAGCATGTGTGTGTGTTTTTGCATTTTATATGCACTTACATACACATGACAGCTTGACAATGTTTGAAATTCTTTTGACTTTATTTATAGGAAAAGTTAAGAGTGGGAATTTTCAAGGCTAGGCCTTTTCTGTGTTTATTGTTGTAGACAAAGGGACACGAGCAGCAGTCAGATGCTTAAGTAGAGAAGTCAACTGAGTAAAAACTGCACACCAATTTCTCAGTTGGTAAAGAGGATTTACTGGATTTTTCTATTTCCATCTGCAGGCAACGTGTTGTCCCCTCACAATAACTCTGGTCTGGCTCAAGGCTCTTCAGAAGCGTCAACCAGGGTGGATTTTGCTGTCCCTGATGGCGAGGGCTGTGGGCCATCAGTGCCATCGTTGCTATTCAGTCATAAACCAAACCGCTTTTGGTCTGAAGTCACTACAGTTGCTCATGACGAAAGCGAGCAGAAATGTGAGTTTGCAGCTAAAATTAGATTGTAATCAATTTTGTGCAGCATTAATCACTCTTGTTAATAAGCCCCTCCAGCCAAGCTTAAATCAAGCTATAAGACCTGAACCAGCACAACAAAAGGCTCCATGAAATCAGTCCGAGTTATCCCCCCCATAGTGACTAATTACGTCAATTAATTCAAAGCCTGATTAAACAAATTTATGCTGGAACAGAATAATGTCTATGAGTCTTCAGAAATGCTGCTTTTATAATAAGGAACAAACCGTTTACTGCTCTGGAAATTTGGGGGTTGCACATGTATTCTGTTGGGTTTTCTTTAATCTAAAATTTGCCTGCTTTGTTTCTGATTTTATAACAAAGTCTGTGGCCTCAGGGCTTGCCCATCACATGTTGTGGTAATGGTTGGTTTATTCCTGAAATAGCACATGGCTGCCCTGGCCTTTTCCTCACAGGAGCGACTGAAACAGAAATTGCTGAAAACAAGGAACACCAGAGATGACCCTGAGCAGAATCCTCAAGCCTGAAATTCCCCGCAGCTTCAGAAAGCTTGGCTAAGGCATCTTGACCATTGAGGCTTGGTCATCCAAGCTAAAAATAAACACCCTCATCTACCAACGATCTACAGAACCATTTTTAACTCGCTCCAGTGGAAATTAAGAAACTTGTTTTTTGGCTGTTGCCTAGGAGGCATCTGCAATGCTCTCCCAGCCTAGGCTAATGCAGCCCTACATTGCTTCCCCTTGAAATGTAAAGAGGCCTCACCAACGCAGCCCGCATGGGAAGCTAAGGGGCCAGGCACATCCCTCAGCTGGGGCTGATTTTGGCAGCTGAAATCAGAGAGAGAGGGACAGCTTCACTGCTCTCAGGCCTGACCTGTGCTGCCACTGCCAGTTACTGACCGGAAGAGCAATACAAGGGCACCTAACGGAGGCTGAGCAGGGGAGCTGCAGGTGGGCCCTGGCACAGCCCACCGTTGGCACCACTGGCAGCACCGCCACTGCAGCATGGCTTCTGGGAATGGCTTCCCACTCCCTGATCCTGCCTGTGGGGAAGCAGTGCTCCTTCTGGGAGGGGTGCCATGATGTTAATTACTGTAATCAATTGTCATTCTAAAAAAAATTTAAAACATCTTCCAGGCAGGTTATGTGGCCCCATCCTGAGCATGGCCCATGTCAACCCCGGAGGCTGTCAGCCCCTGCCCCAGCAATGACACAGCAGGGCCGGGATCCAGCTCCCCACAGCTCTGCCCAGCCCGGCTGCAAGCCCTGGCAGATGCCCAGTATCCGGGGCTGGAGCTGCCCCATTATTCCCAGCTGCCCCAATGAACCTCCATGGGAAACCCCTCTGGCCCTGACAGCCCTAAGAGGAAAGGACCCTTCATTTGAGCGTCATCTCATTGCATGTGTGTGCCATTAACAGCCTTATTTCAACAAGTCAGCGGGCTTTGTTGTCTTTGACAAGGGTGACAAGTTTGTTCCAGGCCATGGGTAACAGGACATTAGCAGGGAGTGTGACCAAAAATGACAGATCTGCATTTTGAATCAAACTTAAATATTTTGGAAAGTCAAGATTCAGTTGAGAAGAGACTGAGCTGAAGTGTAAAATTAATCAACACTAAACTATCATAAAATAGTATGGGATAACAAAAATAATTGCATATTAGTAATCAGTTACTGATGTGATTTATATCTTCTTTAGTCTTCAAGGCAGAATAAGTGCTATTTTCAGTCCTGACTCCATGTGTGTGAACATGCTAACAAAGATGCTAATGTCCTCAAATGCTGGATCAAAGGCGTGGTGAAAGCAATACGTAGAAGTATTCACTTCTCTCCAGTGTATAACTAGTGGAAAAAAAGAGAAAGAGACTGCAAGAAATAGTAACCAAGAGGGATGAAATGTAGGAAACCGCTCGGGCAAACAGAAGATATCAGGAAAAAAAAAGATAATTTAAACTAAACCAGTTTGCTCTTAGAGAAAGACAAGAACCTCTGAGTGATGGGATATGTGATTAAGTGGGGATGAAGAAATAATCAGTGATGAGAAAAGGAGGATGCATAGGATAAATATTTCTGCTTTGCAGTTGGAAACAAATAGTTTATATCCTCCTTTTAAATGAGGACTGAAAATACTTTCCATTAGTAAGCAAAGTGGCTGTTAAATAACCTTTAAGAGAGAGAAAAAATATTTCTATCTGTACCCCCAGCGAAGGTACAGGCCAGGGCTGTGAAGGACCTGGCTGTGAGCATCACCAGTAGTAATACCAAGCAGTTCTTGGATGCTGGAAGGCCCTTGGGAAACTGGGCAAAGGCTAATTTTATGTCAGTAATTACAAAAGAGGGAGCAGATGAGTTGGATTTATTCCTGCCCATTAGTCTGACATCAGTCTGGAATGAAAGAACGGGAAAGCTGATATTTGATTCGACTGATAAGAACACAGGAAGGAGGGAAGTGTAATTCATACCTCTCAACATGTGGGAAACACAAACAGAAAAGCATACACTTTTAGTGTCCATGCTTTAAATTCATGTTGAAAAAATTGAAGTGTGGAGAAAGCAGTTACAAAATGATTCACAGGCTGGAGGAAATGCCTTGCAGAGAGAGACTCAGAGGTTAGCTTGTCAGAAAGGAAATGGAATGGTGCCTGAATTAAAATTTATGAGTATCTTCACAGGGATAAAATAGCAGGCCCTAAAGGGTTACTTACCCTGGCAAAGCAAGACAAAATGAGAAACAATGGCTGCGAATCAAAGCCAAATCAATGCACCTGACAGAAGCCTCACATTTTAAACAGAGAAGATGATTAATGAATGTGATGGATTCTCCATCTTTTGATGGCTCCAGATCAAGACTGAACTGCCTTTTGAATACACAAGCTCTTGGGTTCTGTGCAGGGAAAAGCAGTTAGAATTAAATGACCTGTGATATATATATATGCAAAGCATCAGACCAAACAGCCTGTATGATAATGCCTTCTGGCCTGAAATTGTAGGCATTGCACACCTGAAATAAAATCTGGTCCTTCATTGTTTCTATAGATAAGTAAATTTTTGTGCGTGTGTGTGTTATTTCCCATAAAAATAAAGATTGCAGGGGTGTACAGTGTTCCCAGCTGGATGGGTCACCCATGATGGGCAGGAAGGTGTGTTCTGAGGTGCCTCACTCATGGTGTGACTCATCACACATGCCACTCACCCATCTCTGCAGGCACAGGAGGCCTGACGCCGCATAGTTTTGCAGTGCTTAGATGCACACAGGATCTCTTTGCCTAAGCTCCCTCCAGGGAGCAATTCATTGGCAAAATACTGAATCCACCCCATAATCGCTGTGGGTCTCCTGGGAGGGAAGGGCAGCTAGGAATAGGTTTCAGTTTGATTAAGCTGTCAGAGCAGGCCCTTTCGCCCCCAAATAACTTCTTATCCATTGCAATTTCTTGTCTAGATAAGAAATGTTTTAAAGACACCCTAGAAGTTGCACTGCACTATAAGAATCTTCCCCTGTATCCAGCCAAAATCATCTCAGAGATCTTGATGCTGTGGAGATTCATTAGGCATTTCTTTTGGCAGTAGATAAAGGGAAACAGAAGGGAGAGTTACCCCAACGCATGCAGCCTGTACCAGGCAGAGGGAGAGCTGATGATGGCAGAGGACAGCACAGCCCCAACAAGCCAGATTCTGATGGGCCTTTCGCGATCTGAAAGACCGTGTTGGTTCGAATGGGGCTGCAGAAGGCACAGCATGTAAACGTAGCCTCCTGGGTATCACAGTTGCTCAGGCGTGCAGGTAGAGTAATGCTCAGTATCCTGTTGTTACAACAGATAGTGTGTTGTCACGGTTTGTCTGATTCCACCAAAGAGTCTAAAAAGAAGTGCTTTAATGGCCTTTTCAGACATTCTACGCTGGCAAAAAAAAAAACAAAAAAACAACATAAAAAATTGTTTCACTGAAAACTCGTGCGTTGTCTGTTGCACAGCTCTGTGAAATACTTTGCATGGTAAAAATTGCCTGAGAGGCAAGATTATGTGAAATGAGTTTTTGAGCAGAGGTGACTAATCCCTTCAATTGCCGGTTGATAGGAGAGGTTAACTCCAAAAAGGTTTGATGTATGTGAAGCAAAGTGCTCTGTTCTTTGCAGTTGCTACAGCAGTTAAAGCAGTACAATTTTTTCCATTGTAATCTTCTGCTCTGTTTCCTGCTCATGTGCGAGATGTTTTCCTCAGCCTAAATTCTTTGCCTTTCTGAATTTCTGTAATATCATTTTACAAATCATATTCATGGCTTCTTTAGGGTACAGTGTAACAAGTATTATTTATTAATGATCTAGTGTACAAACATATGTTGAACTAGTAGGAATATTCTTATGACATTTCCTCAGTCATAACTCCAGCTAAAATACTAGAGGCAGGCAAGAAGCAGTTTTTATGGGGAGAAATAACCTTCTCACAGGCTATTTTTCTTACTCTTCTCTGCAGCTCCACTCTATTTTGCACCTCTTGCAGCCATTTACACCTGACTGAAGAGTAAGTGAAGTAAGTGTAAAATGCCACCCACTTTGCACAACCAAAAATGACTGTGTGATGGAGAAGGTGGTGTAGGAATCAGGCAACAAGGGAGGGATGTGTCACCCATGTATAGTTAACCTAAAGAGTTGCACACCAAGATGTGCAGATGTGAAAATGCTACTGAAGGCTTCTGGAGGAACAGCTACTGAGACTGCATGGAACAATCGGTACTCATGCAACTGCAACCTGTCCCACTTCACCTCTGTGGTACTACTTTTTAGGAGTTTCATGAACTCTCAGCCTGGAAGGGACAATTGGGATTTTATTATTATTTAACTGTGGTATTATTCTTTTTCCTAGCAATTTTGATTCTGAGCATGAAAATTATGTCCGAGGTACACTTTCAGGTTCTGTGTCGTGGCAAATTCCTCAGTCTTAATTCAAAGACGGAAACTGATCCACCCATGATACTTGCTGGTAAGATAATCGGTGATCCTTGTCCTTAAGCGCAAAAATCTTCTTTTATTTCACATTGCAATCTTTGCAGTTTCCTAGGTTCCAACATTTAGATTTTGTTAGGTTTTTGTTGGTTTCTTTTAAGACTTATCCCCGCTGCAATCTGAGATGTTACTGTAGCCTAAACCTAGTGTCATTCAGTAGTAAATCATGCCCATGATGCAAGAAAGGATGTGTCTATCATGCTAATATTGTTTTCCTCTGTCATTCACATGCCACTTTAATGTTCCCTTCATATGTTGTTTAGTTATCGCCATGTTTTTACAACATCATACTATTAATGCCAGAGGGAAGAATGAGATAGTGCACCCCTTTTATAACTTGTTTAATTCCTCATTGAAGAGCTTGACATAATTGGGAATGACTGCAGATCTGTTGTTATAATTAGAATTTGGTCTTTATCCCTAGGCTTTTCCCCTTCAGGGAGGTTGATTGGAGGCCTGGGAGGCCTCACATCTCAGCATGCCATTTCCTGAAGCCTCTTTCATCCCTGCTGCTAACTGTATACTGAGTGACTTTGAGGGTAAAGAATGATGCTGTACAGGCTCTGTAGAAGCAGAGCAAATAAGTGATTTGTGTCAAGGCACAGACAGACCAAATTGAGCTTTCCACAGGCAGCAGAGCACCCAGGATTTTCTATCACAAAGTGGCACCAGTGTTTTCTGTTGAACATTGTGGTAAACCTAGGTTTGGACCTACTGGGCAGATATGATGGGAAAAAGAGAGGGAGACAAGGAAAACAGAAAATATCATGAAGAAGACACAACCTTCTGGTGTCTGCAGGGAGGAGAGTTTTCTGCATGTGCAGACAATTTCTCAGGATTTTTCTAGGGCTGATTAGAGCAAATCCATGTGGGCCAAAGTACTGCCAGAATTACCACCAGCACATCAGGATCAGCTGCACCTGGACTGTCAAAGAGAAGCCGTGCTACCTTCTCCTAGGCACTCAGCAGGAGCATTGCTGCTGCAAGCCACCCGATTAGTTCCCTCTTATAGGAACAGGGCTTTTTGCACCACAGCTGAACTTGAGAAACCGTCTTTTTATAGACTCTTGTTTTGGGCTGGGAGACATTGAGGCAAATTCTCAGCTGCTGTAAATTAGCACCGCTGCATGGTCTTCCATTACACCAGCTGGGGGCTAGGCCCTTATCCGAGTTTATTTACAGAAATGGGCATGAGCTTTGAGAGCAGTCTCTTCTGGAATAAGCAGCAGAGTGACAAAAGATGTGGCTGGAAATGTGTTATGGTCTCCCTTCTTTGCTGAAGCACATGCAGGCGGTGCAGTTATCCAGCAGTCATCTCTGCATCGTCGAGTAACTCCACACGCTGTCATCAGAAACACATAGCTGCAAACTCCCATTGTCCCAGGGACTTCAGTGGGTCCAAATGCTATTATATGTGTGTGCAACAAGGTCCCCACAGTGTGACATGCATGCCTATGTGCTTGCAGCACAGGACTACGCACATGTGTGTCCAGTTTCACATATCTGCTTAACCTGAATCTGCAAAGCCTCTCAGATTCACAGAAATACAGTTCCACTGAAATTAGAGAGCAGAAGCATTTACGATGGGCTCTCTAGGATGTCATAATTCAGAACAAAACTTCTTCAGACTCTTCAAAACATCTTTCTGGCTGAATACATCACCCTTTCTTTGCTCTTCTCCTTTCTCTCATGCACAAACATGCATAACTTTTTAGCAACTTTGCTCTAAAAATCCCACCACCCTTCCCTGGGAAGTCTAGACTGCAGAGTTGGAATGTGCCTTATTGATCTGTCAAGCCATTCTATCAGGCCATTAGATTCACACATACTCTTCTGAGATTAGCTAAATTGCTCTGCAAACTGTTAATAGGCAATTTCACAGACCCAGCTGTCCAAAGATAACAATAAAAGTTCAGAAAAGAGAGTTTAGGTAACTGATCTGTGACTGCTGAGGACTTGTAAAGCTTTCAAAATGGACTATGAGTGAAGGCAATTGGTGAGGAGCAGGGGCAACCCAGATCTCTCAGGATATAGTCCTTACACCTATTCTGTTGATTATGTGTCACTCACTGCAATAACCTGGTATTATTTGCTTGACCTTTGTTCTTTGGCCAAAGGCAGGGGGAAGTCCAGCAGGAACTGTCCTGAACCTCCACATGAAATTGCTGGATAAAGATGCATGAGGAGCTGTAGGGCTGAGCAAAATAACTTCACTTCCTGTGGTGAAGCCTGGAGGCTGAATTTCGGGGAATGATTGACATTTCCAGCATCTCTTTGAGATCTCTGGGGATCCCTGGAAGGAAAAGTGTGCTGAGCCATATGCTTCTTCAGGAAGTGGCCCCGGTCATGGTATGTTAAAGAAAGAAGCATTGTCCATTGTGATTACCTATGCTCTCAGCTGCTCTTTGGAAACTGGCAGGAGTTTAAATGTCAAAACTAAGTGCTGATGGGGAAACAGATGCCTCTCCCCATTTAAATGTGAGTTCACGGTCCCTTTTGGGAGAGCAATATGTGAGCAGCACATGCATCCAGAGATGGACCCTGAATGAGGATCTTGGTCTGAGCAGGATCTCCTAAAGACAGCAAGGAGCAGCAGAACCCCCAGCCTGTCTTGGTTTAGGCACCCCTGAATGATGCAAGACCAGACTGACTGCGGGGCCATGTAGGAAGTCAGCAAGCCATGCCTGTGCTAGAGCGTGACAGAGTGCCCACAGCTCCCACAGACGCATGGAGCTTACATATGAACTACCTGGAGAGTCACAGCAATGTGGAGCTCAGTGATAGCCAAGCACCAGAGAGTTTCTGCATGGGTTTTTCATCTGACTTGAAGCCACGCTGACAGGAATGGGCGTGCCTGAGCTACCTAATTTCACTCCAGCTGAGAATGCGTCTACAAAATGCAGTGATGCCTCTCAGACATACCCCATAGCATGTCTGGGTGCTGCAGTGCCCATGCTGCTAATTTCTCCTCCGGGGTCAAATTTGTAGAAAACACTCTTGCATATGACACAGATTCACAGATTCAAAGAATCTGCCCAATCTCAACTGAAGTCCAGGGTCACATAGCTCCATCTACCCTTCTGCTCTCCAGGGAAGTCTGTTTGCCTCTGTCATTGTCTCTGGAGAGCTGCCAAAACATATTTCTTGGCAAGGCTTGGATCTTCCCACCAAAAGTTCATTATCTTTTCAGAAGAAAAAAGGGAGATCCAAAACTCCCCAATTCCTTGGCAAATAAACAGACCTCCCTCAGAAACTTACTCATTCTGAGGCCAGAAAGGAAGGCAAAGAAAAGCTGTGGAAGACTTTTTTCCCCCCAATTTATAGGACAATTTGGCTCTCCAATCTCCTTTCCTCATCAGCAGAGGAGTAGCTAAGGCTAAGGAGAAGGCTGTCTTAGTGGCAGGACAGCCTCAGTGTTGTCCTGTCTTGTGTATCTTGTTCACTCTCTTAGGGTCAAACTGACCTCTCAATTGCCCTGTTAGGTCAAGTGGGGAGGTACCACTGGTGTTGGATTTTTCCACATTCCCTTTGTAACATGAGGCCCGGCCAATTTCCAAAGCTTATTTGAGAGTTTTACAGCAGGGACTGAGGACACTGGGGGTGCCTGTGATTGCTACTGCTCTCTTCCTGTGGCTTTTGTTCTTTGCTGTTGGTCTCGAGCTTGTTACAGAGCCCCAGGGAGCGTTTTGTGGCCGTAGGCTGGGGGTGTATGCTCTGGAGACCTGCCTGAACTAACCATATGCCTGTGGTTGTGATAGACTGAGCTTGTCCCAGGACCCTTCTAATTCTAGCTTTGCTGTCTGGCATGACTCCTGGTGTAATGCAGATCACAGTATTTCACCCAGTAATTTCCACCAGAAGGAACCAGTCTGCTTTAGCAATGCTTATACAGAGCCTCAGCATAAGAAGGGCAAGTGAGTGCTTCATTGCAATAACTGGTTTTTCTCCTTCCCTTATTCATTAAGGGGATGAGACCTGCAAGGTGATGGAGATCAGCCTCTCTCCCACTGCCCAGAGGAGAGCAAGGTAGAACCAAAGGCATCCTGGGCAAGGGAGAGAGCTGGTCTGTCCCAAGGGTTGTAGGGGCTGTTCAGTACAGCTGACCCAAAACTTTGTATATGGAATCTTGGACAGGTTATTTACACCATCATTGCATGCATGTCTTCTGGAAACTTGGCCACCCAGGTGCTGAGACCCAGTTTTGACACCTGTCAGGAGCTCTGTAGATTCACTGACTTCTGCACAGGGCACAAAAGCCCTGTGCACAAAGCCACAAAAGGTAGTGTAAATTTTGCTCCCACCAGTTTATCTGTATTTCCTCCAGCCTCCTCATATCTAGTCTTCCCCAGGAACTGAAGACTTAGAAACAGGGACAGGTGAATCCCTGACAAGCAGAGATCCAGCGAGTGCTATTTAACACCTCACTATACCCGCTCTAGCCTTCCTTCCTCCTCTACCCTTCAGTTCCTGCTCCCTGTGAAGACACAGAGGCTATGCAGGCTGCCCATCCCACACAGCTTGTCCCCACACCCCTCTTGTATGTATTGGTAGGATCTGACTTCTGCCCTCTGGGGCCTTTCCCCTGTGGGCAGTGGAAGGGTAGAGAAACAGCACACAGTGGTGTTCGGGCAGGAACTGGCAACAACAAAACACAAGGAAATTCATCATTAGAGGGCTGCAGCTCTGATCTTAACTCTCCCTAACAGGTGCTGCTGCATTAGCTGGAACACGCTATTTTTAGAGCTGCTTTTTTATTTCCTGTGTTATTTGAGTTCCAGCCTAGCCCTGCCACTGAGAGGTAAGACCACAGACTGGGACTGCTGCTGAAAATCAGGAATCATCCTCAGAGCAGACATGAACCATATCTTCAGCTAGCATCCATCACTGATTTGTCAGTTACACCAACTGAGAGTCTTGCCCAGCAGCCTGGATCTGAACCCGTGATACAGAGCTGGGAGTTAAGGACTGCCTGTTTTGTTGGAAAGAGAAGCTCGGACTGAATCCTACACGCCCAGGCACCTGGGGCAAGGTGAAGGTGACAGAGGACAGCCCTTGTCCTCAGTCTGTTGTTGGATGAGGCTTGACTGAACCCAAGGACCAAAACCAGCTGAGTAACAGTAGCATAAAGTAGTTGAGTGTGCAGAAAAGGACAGGAAACTTTGCTCACTGGTGTGTGGACAGATAGGTAAGGACAGGGAGAAAGAACAGAAGAGAAAGTCTGGATACTTTTTCTTCGTATTTGTCCCCTCAGACCTCAGATATCTTTGTGTGACTGCAGATATCTTTGATGGGAGTGACAGATATTTTTGTGAGAAAAAGTTGCATCCTTAAGCATCTAAAATAGCCTGAAGTAAAGACTGGTAGAAGCTTACTATTGTCCAGATAAACAATAAAAAGCCAAGACGGATGAGGAGAGATGTACACTTCTGCAGGTTTGAGGATGAGGCCTTGTTCTGCAGAAGCAAGCTGTGTTCCAAAGGTATCCAAATATTTGCTTTTGTAAGAACAGATGATTTCTATATCTGCCCTTTCAGGGAAGGTGCTGGAGGTATGGCCATCAGTTCTTCTCTTCCTCATGGTGGTCCCTCCCATCTCCATTGGAGTTGGAGATATCAGTGCTACTGATACAGGCTGAGAACCAAGGGCACACTGGCTTATCTACACAGTTTTGGTCAGGCAAGATTTGTGGAAAGCAGTGGATCCTGGGACCTGTTAGATCAGCTAGTGAGAAAGTGTGAGAAAAGACACTTTGGAGATGAGAACTTGCCCCGCCTGCCAGCATCGCATTTCTCTACAGGGATATGGATGCTCTGTGGACCTTACAGCTCCACTCCTGCATCAGCAGAAAGGACAACTAGCCATGTGGTCAGATGTACCTGCCACTTCTAGTTTCGCTTGGATTCTGTCTCCATGTGTGTGGACCCTGATGGTCAGGAAACCATGCTCCTTGTTCCCTCCGCAAACACCTGCATTTCCTTTTATGGGACAATTGCCTGGCAAAATCTCTCCAGGAAATGGAGATGCCAAAATAGAGAGGTATGCATCCCTGAGCTGCCAAAGTACAAATGGCATCCTAGTGCCACACCATAGTTTTGTCGATTTTCCTTCTGGAGTGGTTGAAAATGCTAGAAAAAGGAAAGATGCTCTCTTTAGGGAGGTGCCACAGAGCAACCGCTGGGAAGAGGAGTGGGAGGTAGGATGCTGCGCAGTCAACCCTCGATACCAGCCTACAGTGCACTTAGGGATGTATCCCCTGGTTAATTCAACAAGACCACTATTGTGTGCTCACATGTGACCCACATCAAATCCAGAAGAGTTGGCAGCACATAGGTCTGAAATTAAAAATTGTGGATCTCCCACCTTGTAAAGCAGTATAATAACGGTAGCTTGGGGACCCTCGCAGCTTTGAGGAATCATTGTGTGATGGCTGTGTTCTCAGTAAAAGGATTAGCTGTAATTAAATGACACTAGATGTATTAATTGGCTCTGTTTCTATTATCCTTTCTCTGCTTTGGGGAAGGATTTTCAAAAGTGCTCAGCCTCGCCCTAACTCCACTCTCAGAGAAGGTAGTCTGGAGTTGTTACCAGCACCTTCAAGAAGGGCAAAAGCCTTTTGAGAACTTACCTTCAATATGAAACCTTTTAGCTGCTATGATGGGAAAATGCAATGGATTTTGGATCCTAATGCAGCTCATGGGATATTTGCAGCTGCATCAGCTCTGTCTGCTCCCTCAACATGAAACAAAGTCAGCTTTGGGGCACGTGTAGGCAAGAGAGCCCTAGGAAACATCAGAGGTGTACAGGAGAATGCATGTTTCTGTTGCTGCGTTGCTCTGCAGGGAGCCAGCTCTCTAGGAAGTGGGCATGGGAGGGATGCTCCAGCTTAAGATGTGCTGCATGAAAAGTGTGACAGGATGTGTATGACATTACAGATATCTTCATGTCTGCATCCTGTCCCTCTTCCAGTTTGCTTAATCCTGTCCTGTCTGTTTGAAATGTCACCTGCCATCTCAGTCAATGCACAATCCTTCTTCACTTCCTATCCCAAATTGTTCCAGAGCTTCGCTATGCCCCGGTAAAGTGACACTACAGTAAGTCCCAAAGACATGGAGGATCTTTCTTCTCTATCGTTTCTTCCATGAGTAAAAGGTCAAAGCTACCACTTCTGTGCCTGGGTAGGAGGGACAGTTGTGAGTTGAGTCATCTTGCAGGAGCGTACAGTGCAGGGCGTGCTATAGATCTGCTATTGTCTCAGAAGGGCAGCAGTGAAATCCAGCCCAGCAACCTCAGGCCTGATGCAGTTTTTCCAGTATCTTTGATATTTAAGACAAATGATTATTATTTCAGAACACAGGAGCTGATTTCTACCTTAATCAGGAAGGCAGACATCAAAAACAAGAGGTGACTGGGAATTGTTCCTGAACTGGGAGTGGTTTTTCAAAATTACAGCTGTATTATTCTCTGCCCTGCCTCCCATGTCATGGCACCCAATTGAATTCACTATTTTTCGGGGTTGAATCTGGCCCGACAGCCTTTCCACAAAGGTTATGGAGAAAACAGAGCTGCCCCTTTTTAAAAAAAATTCACTCGCAATACAGGATCTTGATGAAGTTAACAGCTGGCAAATGCAGAAAGTGGAAAAGGAAATCTTGCTTCAGACAGTGCTGCCATTGTAACCCTTGGAATTCAGGGCTGCAGGAGGCTTTTGCAGCTAATTGTTTTTTCAAGGACAGTAGCACAACAAATGTGACAGTAACAAAAGCTCAGAGAGGAAGGCACAAGCCTGCGGGGAACAGGGAGGAATTGCCTTCCAAGCATGGCACTTGCCATGGACATGTGATTTGAGAGGTTCTCTTTTCCTAAAGAATTCAGAAATCCTCTGGGAATGAGAGGCAACACAAATTTATCAATTTATAGTTTTGTGTTATACATCTGGTCAAATCTGGAAAGTTTGGCTTTCCAGAGCCAGAAAGAGAATGTGGGCCAGTTTCTGATCCTTCTTATGTTCTGATAGAGATTTCCATCATACATACAACTAATCCTACAGGATCACACCCCTTGCCAATGTATATCCTCATACTTTGGTTTATATTGTCTAAATATGCAACTTTTTTTTTTTTTTTCTGCTTACTTAACAAAGCAAGGCTTAAGTGACTGCATTTCTCTCCATGCATTTGTCTCTAAACCTTCTCCCCTTCCTACAAGAAACTTTGAGCCTATTGACTTACACAGCCAAATTTGACACAGGGGTAGAGATCAAAAAGGCCTTACATTCCTACAAATCTTGTGGAAACTGATGGGTATTCAGAAGGCACTGAGTATCCTATGGCATACTTAAAATCAGTGCCTCTGATGAAGAAAAAGCTGCAGCATGATTTCAATGTGATCTGTTTAGTTCTGCCTGCTGAATGGCTCTGGTCAGGGTCTGGCCAGCCAGCATGTGGTGTGGGATTGACCAGTGTCCTTGTTGCCCTGTGGCCTCTCAGTGGTTAGGTACATGCAAGACGCCACAAAGGGGCTTGGGCTTAGGTGTGTGAGTGTGGAGGGTGAATGCAAGCATTTTGGAGGTGAGAAAGATCAAAGAGAATTTGGCAGAGGAGTCACTGTAGTGAAAAAGTATGATCACGAGGCATTAACCTGTAGGAAACTGGATCGCGTTAGTTCTACTGGTCACAGAGCAACTTGCTTTGTTTTCTGGAAAACACAGCCCACAGAAAAGTGTTCCCTCCACAAAATACTTGATTTCTTTCCATAGATGCACACAACTCTTGATACCAAAGGGATGTATGGATGAATGCCATAACCGCTGTCGTTTGCAGGTCTGTATTTAATCACAAAGACCCAGTGTAGATGGCAGATGTGTGGAATGAATGGAACACCATTTTGGCTCACCGGTAATTTGAGCTCTTCTTGCTTCTACCTGTTTGATACCATTCTGACATATAGTTTAATTCTGATTTAAAATTTACTTCCCATCTATGTAATGCATTGATTTCACTGAAATTAGCACTGTATTACACTGGGGACTCAGGCTCAGTATTCAGACGTTTCAATTTAAACTCTTCTCAGCCAAGACCATGTATAAATTCAACTGAGTCTGTGGGCTGTTGCCTTGCATCACCTGTATACCAAGTTTTATACCAAGAAGAAGAAACATACATTAAGTGTCTAACACCTTAGATCAGTTGCCAGAACTCAGTCACCAAATTCAGTCTTTCTAGCTTGGGTGAGGGCACAGTTGGGCATTTCCATTAGTGCTTCAGGATCCCTAATTTCACTGGAATATGTGCATAGCTGAGTTAGTTGCATGACCAGCTCAGAGGTCTTGGAAGGCAGGTACTCTGTAGGCACATGGGAAGCCACCGCTCACTTGGGCTGTGCTGTTTCTTAGAAATCGCAGAAGAGTTTGAACTTGCAAGCTTTAAAGAAAGAATGTTTCAGTTGTTGCTCTCACTGCCAAATCCACATGTGAATACTTTGCATTTCTTAAAGAAGGCTATTTCTTGCCTAAGAATGGATAACTGAGTTGGATTTTAGATGTGCCACTGTCACGTAACACAGTGGGGCACAGAGGAAGGCTAGTTAGTTCCTGTACATGGCACAGTGCACTACAGCGGTCAGGGTCCTGGGACCAGCGTGCTCCAGTGGTCTTGCACTTTGTTCTGCCTTGCTTTGCACTGGAACTGTTTTGGTCCAAGTGCAGGTCTACAGGGGCACAACCATACTGCTTTTTCAAAGACCTGGTGTGGCTTTCCTGAGAGTATGCAAAGGACAGAGGGATGGAGGGAGGGAGGGGAGGAAGAAGACAGTTCTTCCAGCCCTTAAAATGTAGCTCTACACTGCAGGTTCTACCACTTGTCTGAGAGATAACAAAAAGTAATATACACAGCACTTAACTGCCTGAAGCATGGCTTGTGTTGAGTGCTCTGCTGTGCATCCCAGCAGCATGAGAGTTGCCAGGTAGCCTGTAATTTTATAAAATGTAGGTTTTTGTAGGAACCAGGTAGAAATGGGTAATTACTCACAGAAGGTGGTCATAATTGCCTTTGCTAACAAGTAAGGGCAGAAACTGCTGCCTCTAGCCCCACTTTAAAAGGATAAAGCAAAGAGCAGTTGGTAGGAGGAAGAGGTGGAGCCTGCCAGAGGGATTTCCCATAAAGAAAATGTGTTTAGTATTTGACAGAGCAATTGAATCCTTTGAGGAACAGGCTGATGTGAAAATACATTTTCTTTTGTGTGGCTCAGGAAGGCTGAACTTTGAGAACGGCAGAAGAGGCAGGATGGAGGACTGGCAGGAGCTGGCCCAGGGGTATAGGGTAGCCAAAGATCTCATTTGGATTTTGGGTGCCACCTCTTCCTGAGAGGCCGAGGTGACACCTAGAGTTCCTCAACAAAGATGTCCAGGGCTCAGAATGGATGTCTTTTTATATCTGGATTATAAAATAAAGTGAACATTGATGACCCTTTGCATAATATTCCCTCACAGCGTACCTCAGTTATGTCCCTACAGACAAGATGGAAAGTTTTGCAATTGAAACTCCCCATAACAAGGTGGTTTTAAATCATGGTCTTGCCCTACTCCCCACTCCCTTCCTCTCTTGGTGTCGTCTCATCTTATGTCTTGTGGATTAAACGTTATTGCTAAGTCTTCTTCCTGGCATTTAGATAAAATGCTCCAAATTTGTCTCTTTGCAGCAGAGCTTTCAAATATTCCATCTTCTCATACCTCAGGCAGTGCAGGGTATTTACATAAAGGGTCTTGATTGCCTTGGAGAGAGGTTATGTCTTGTCAACCTGCTTTTGTTTCTAATTTTGCATGGAGGGGGACTGTATTGTCAACCCATTAATTGCCACAAAGTTTGGATCTACAGACCACAGGCTTAAAATGCTGGGAATAGGATTTACTGTAGACTATCACATGAGGATACTGTGACAATCTGGTTGAGGCATAAGAGGAGCAATCCTATTAGCTTGAATTGCCAATAGGGATCAAAGCTCTCTTCCCTGTTGCACAAGTCCCTTGGAAGCAAACTGATAACTGTCCAGGTCTATCAGACCATGAAACTAGATTAGCAAACTAGTGCCTCTGTGGCCAAATGACAGAGCAGCTGAGGGGCTGCAGTACATGTAGGAAGAGAGAGGGAGGTTATGTAAATATGTGGCAAATAACTCACTTTATAGAACATAATTAAATAAGATTGAAGGTACAGCAGCACTTCCAGCTGAATACAAACTCTTTCCACTATAGCAGAGGGCACATTCAATGTTATGGCGGAGAGAACCACCACAGGGATGAACAGCATCCAATAATCTGTCTTTGTAACTACAGTACAGCGTTTGGGCACTTTCTTTTAGTGTGCAAGGAGAAGAATATAAATCCTTTCCTGCCAGATATGTGCCATACACGCTTTGAAACAGCTGTCTTTTTGTTAGGATTTAGAAAATAAACTGAGCTGGAGACAGGAGAAAGAATGATAATTGATGAAATGTATGGGTGGTGCTAGTCACATCACTAATATGACTCTGTAGTGGTCTGAATTATTGCCAGGGCTATGGGAGCAGGGCTTTCTGGTACTAGGTGCTATGCAAGCAAAACAAACCATGGGCTCTGTGCCAAAAAATATTCTGGTTTGATCCCATACACCCTGAAGAATGCTTCAAGCTGATAACTGGCTGGTGGCTTATGTGGAAGAAATGATAACTTGCATCCCCTCAAAGAGGGACAGCTCTCTGAATTAGCACCAATTTACAGAGAAGCTCAAGACAAAGCTTAATCCTGTGGCATATTAAAAGTATTGCAAGGAGCCAGAACCCTGCAGGTACTCGCAGATGAAATGCTGCGACAAACTGTCCTGCTGGTCCTCCACCTACTGGGATTGGAGTAGGTCATTGTGTTAGCAAGTGGGCAAGAACCAAACAAATTTCAACAGTCAGCTAGCTCCACTTTGGTCCTTCTGTTGATCAGGCTAGGTCTAGAAAAGTGGCCTAGTGAATGAAGTGACATAGCAAAGTAATACAGTCGACATTTTTTTTGCTCAGTCTCTGCATTGTCAGGTAGTGTTTGAGTAGCTATGTATAATTACACAAGTAATATGAAATTCACTTCTCAGGTTGATGCTATGAGGCAACAACCTTGCCCAGGTTGTACTGATAAGTACATATTCCTGGTGAATATGAGCAGAGTATTCACAAAAGATCCATACTTCACTTTGCTAGGCAGAATTTTGCCCTGTGCTCCTTATTATTCCTTCTTACAAATTTACCATAGACCACAGATTTTGGTAAAAATTTTAGCTTTTCCTGTTCTTTTAAATGTGCTGTCTTGCATTGAAGTTTACCTTAAACTAGATAAAGAGTCTTCAACAGGTTTAGTCCCTCAAATCATCTGAGCAGTATGATTGGCAGATCGCAGGTATTTCTCCTTGGCAAGAAGGTTTGCTTACTTGATAATTCACTGGAGCTGGAATTTCCTTCCCTTCCAGGTCTCGCCCACAGCCCAGCCTTGCAGCCACAGCATGTGCCCTCAGCAAAGGGAACTTTGCTCCTCATTTTGCTTCTGTCTTTTGATATTTTTTATTGTGAGCCAAGAATATAAACACACAGAAATGAGGGAGGTACTCAGAGAAGACTATACATAAAAGTTAGCAGCCAAGACAACTATGTGTAGAATTACTAACCAACACCCTCTGCAGAACAACTGCAACCAATGTAGTATTTATTGATTACATCTTATATGACAAGTCTCTAAGTCGTGTTAATAAGATTTTCCATCACAGTAGTTATTAGCCTGTCTCTCCTTTTCCTTTTTTGTTTTGATTTGTTTCTGATGTAAACCTTATTGAAATGAGCCTTATTCACAGCTCTAGCAGCAACTCCTGCCCACAAGATCTGGGAAATTCGCACTGTGATCTCAATATGGAATTGCCATTGATGATTTTACCTTAAAATGGATCTGAATTGAACCCAAAATTTGAATGCCACATTACTCTGGGTAAATGTAGGTTCTGATTTTAGTGCTAATCCAAATCTGTACTTCAGGACTTGGCAGAAAAAAACAGTAGTAGTAAATAGTACCTGAAACAACAGAAACCATAATATCATCAATAAAACCAATAAAACCAATCATACTCATGCATTAGAACTTCTATGCTTATAATGAATGCATTTATGAGTGCTTTTAAAACTCTGTATGCAGAGGTCCTTCATCTACACTTGTAGCACGTACACTTTTGGTGTGCAACACAGCAACAGCAGGATTCCAACACAATTTTTACAGGGGAAAGCAAAAAAATAACATCAAATAGTGTCACAATTGAATCAGAGGGGAACATTCAGGCAATGCGTAATTAACCCAGCTGGAATTTGGTCAGGATGTCCAGGTTAACACCTCATCCAGTTAGTGGGCTCTGTAGTAAATTGTCGAATATTGTTTAAAAGTCAAATAATTTACTGAGGTCTTTTCATGTGTGGAATATACAAGAAGGTCAACTGCTTTTTTAACATCTGGTAGCAGAACCCTGGTGATTTACCTGCATGCTGGTGATTGTAGATAGCCAAGTGATGGATGACTTTGCTAGAAAGCTCTTTCTGTTAACTCATAAAAGCCCACAAGGAGCCTGATAACTCTGCTTTGTGGAAACATTAAAGGCTTTATCTACAGCTTGTGTAGATTGACAAAGCACCATAGATGTCAGTGAGACTCTGCTGATTTATATATGCTTTGGATATATCTCTAAATCAGAAGGTCATTCATTACTTTTGTTTGGAAAAAAAAATATAAGAAGTATTTTTACTAATTACTTATCTGTAAACATTTTACTCTGACTTTCAAATTATCTTTCCAATCAAATCTAGGATTTGTGCGTAGCCTGGATGGGAAGAAGCTTGGAAGGGACAATGCCGCACTTACCCTCATTGCTTTACTGCCTGACACTGGTGGAGGTAGGAAAGTCAACAGAAGAATTACAGAAACAGCAAACAGAGTAATAGTTGGTCTTAAGGAGGATCAGAAAACTGATTACGGCCTAAATCTTCTCTCAACCTATTGAACCATGCACAAGGGAAGCTGCCTGCATCTCTCTATCCCTTTCTGGCTTCCTACAGTTCATGTCAGTTTAAGCACAGCAAAACCACACCAATTCTGCTGATCCTGTAGGGCTGACCTTCCTCTCTTACAGAGGCATCTCTTTGATCAGCATATCTGGACTCTGAGAGAATCTGAGTGCTTTACATTGACTGAAAAAAACAGCCCTGGGTTTCAGTGTTGCTGGCAAGAGGAAGCTAATACAGTTAGGGAAAAGCAAGGTGAGTTCACTCTATTTTCTGCCTTATCAGCAAAACTGTCACTTTTGCAGTCACAGTGTTGCAGCTGTTGGAAACTGAAGAGGCAGGAAGGGCATAGCATTGCTTCATTTCTTCGCTTTCCCCGGGTCGAATTTGTAGGGCTAGCAATTAGAAAATTTAACTTAGGAGTTGAAACTTCTGCTTCAGTTTCATCCCAGACTTTTAACAGGCACGGTGCTCAGCTGGGCTTCTCCACTGGAGCTGACTTGGAGGCAGTGTAGAGAGGATGAGTGTCAGACATACCAAGGGCAGTAGTTTCATAGCACAGTCCCCCTCCAGATTGCTCTTGGTTTCCACAGATCTCCTGATCACCGGGGGATGCTCTCCTTCCACTCATTTACTGTCCTGGCAAATGTCATGCGGAGCACAATCTATGCTGTATGTTACAACAAGGCTAAGGGCGGCTGAATGGGGGTAATGTTTGCAGCCAGGACTTTCCTTTACAAACACTGAATCATGCTGTTGTGAAAGGAGGACGGAGTGATGAATGACTCACTGTTGGCAGCACACACAGCCCTATCAGTAGGCTCTGTCCAGGGAGGGGGAGGAGGAGGGGAGAGGCTGATGTTTGCTATCATCTCTGTGCTCCCAGTTCCCAGCATGCTAACGAGTAAGGCACACTGTGGCCTGTATTGATCTGTGATTTGCTTATTCACGAGGCTCTGCACAAAGACACTCAGATTGCTGGAAGTCCTGTTATTCACCAACACAAAGATGTCGCTTCAGGGATGTTTAAAAACATCCCTCTTGCTTGGCTGTGATGTTTTCAGCATGGATCAGTCTCTTTATTTTGGGCTATTTTTTTCAGTGTAACTGCTTTGCAGCGATAAAATGCAAAACTTCATTATTAAGAGACAGAAGCAGCATGCTTAGAAGACTTAAAGAAATGGTAGTAAGATACAGACTCTTGGGCCAGCGGTTCAAAGTCATCTTCTGCCGGTTATCAGATAAGGGATACATCCCCATTTTGGGTGCAGGTGATTATATCATATGACCCAATGCAGAGGCTGGAGTGGACCTGCCTGTTGGTACAGTGCTGGAAGCAGATAAATTGCCAGGCTGTGGCTCAAGAAACGGAGCGGGGAAAAAGTTGTCCTCAGTGAAAACACATCAAGCTGTTTGTTCTGCAGGCTGTTTTTAAGCTACAACACAGATTAACTTCCCCAAAACTCCTTTTAGGGTGTGAGGAAAGGGTCTGCATCCTGGGATACCCAGGGTTGAGAATGGTCTTGCAGGAGATCTCAATACTTAACCTCAGACAATAAATATCTCTACTGCCTAAACCAGCACTGAAACCACTTTGTACTGAGACTCTTAGTGCCAGGGCTGCAGTCCCAGAAAGTTTATAGATTGGTCTGTCCTCTCCAGATGAAAGAATGTGTTCACAGATCACCAGTGAGGCACAAGGAAGGTAGGCCTGCCCTGCTAACTGCCTGGGATTAAACAGGAGACTTCACTCACCAGTTGCTGCTGCTGAATGCGCAAGAAACAGATCCCAAGCTCACGGCAAGACTCCCACTAACCTAAGCAGACTACAAATCAGGCTATGAATAAGCACCATGTTCACTCAAAAAGACTGACTGGAATTTAAAAAATGGGAGATAGCATCTGGTCCCAGGAGAGGACAGAAGTAGACAACCTGCTTTTCCTCACAGACACATCTTGCACTACTAAGGGTTCCAAGGATGGGTGAGGCAAACATGCAGGAGTACCTTGTGCAGCCACGGAGGTCAGAGTGTGGTTGCAGACCAAGCTCTAGGGACATGACAGTCCTGTCCCTCCATTAAACAGTATGAGTTACTTCAAGAGGGACAAACCCTGGTTTTCAACAAATAAGGTAGCTAAATTAATCAAGGAGAAGACATACGCATCCAAGCTCTGAAGCACTTTTTTTTCTGACAGCAGTCTCCTCCCTGTGAATCTTTGCCATGTAGTGGTATGAGTACGGGCTAAACTACAGTTAAGGCTGAGTGAGCAACATGATTTCAAAAGTAATTGGGAAAAGGAGCATGAAAATTGAATGAAGCCCAGAAATATGTTCTGAATCCCCACCCTAATCACACTGCAGGAGGAACTCGACATTGCCGTAAATCAAAATGCATGTTTAAAACCGTTTTTGTAGTTTCTGCAGAGCATTCTCCCAGGGCCTAAGATGGCTGTTGATAGCCAAGAATGCATTACACTGAAGCATCACAGGTCCTGGAAAACCCTATCAAATTTTATGGAAAACGATAACATTCCTGCAAGCTTAATGAATTGTCATTTCAAGCTTCTTAGGAGCAGTACACCCACTACTGAAGTGTATGGATGGCTCACGCAACCTTGCAGAAGAGATAAAACCCTCTAACAGTCCTGTGGTGTTAGCCAGGCCAAACTCACTTTCATCTCCAAAAAACATGCACCAATATTCACTCCTAACATGATCCTATAAATATTCTGAGCGTCTACAGGAACCTACTGGCCTCAGCCCCAGTCTGCTCTGTAAGGCTTTCCTGAAAGGCTTTATGGCTTTACTAATAAGGTAGACTCCAGATTAACCTTCATTCTCAGATTTTTCCTTTAAAAAGCCCCTGCAATCAACTTGGGAAATCAGGCAGCAGAATAATGACTAGCTCAAAAACTCCACCCTGCACAGAGGTCTCTGCCCAAACCACGGGCTCCTTTGTTTTCCTCAGGAGCACGCAGGCTCTGGGAAGGGGAACGTTGGCGCAGAGCTGTTTCGAGAAGAGGTGAGTGTGGGTGTGAAGCCAGGCGGCTCAGGAGAAGTGTGGAGCGGGTGCAGAACCAAAGGCAAATGCCTGAGCAAGCACAGTGTGTGGCCCTGGGAAAAGCCCAGAGAGAAGGGGCTTTTGGGTGGGGGGCTTGGACAAAACAGCAGGGGAAGCTGGGAACAGAGAAACTCTTTCCTGTGGCGTGACTCGTGCTGTGTCATTCAGGAGTTTGTCTCTCCTTTGTAAATAAACAAAGCTGCTTCCAAAAAACTACTTAAGCCTTGCACTGAGTTTTCTTCCTGACTGGAAAAACCTACAAGACTGTGAATTTTAGATAGCCCCATGGGTGGAAGTGGAAGAGCACGGGTTTTGTGCAGACAGACAACCTAGCAATACACACAAAGAGATCTATTTTAAGAGTGTGCAGCAGAAGTGAACAGAAGAGATGGATGGGAGAGGGGTTAGTATTCAGTAGGATTCATGAGATTTCTCTCTTCTTGAGGAAATGGTGTCTGAAGTAGATAAATTCAAGCAGAATGTTTCCCAGTTTTGATTTCTGACTGTAAATGCAGGCAAATTCTTATGCTGTCTCATTTTCTTGTGTGCATGCACCAAGTTAATGGGGAAGTGTTTGTGTTTCTTTAAGTAGTTAGGTGTTGGGTTACCACTAGCTTCCTTAATCCAGGTACCTTGTTATCTTAATTAAAAACCAAAATCAGCTTTGATCTCCTACAACTTCATTGCATAACCAGTTTCATTTACTATTGTTTAAGCTCAGTTAGCTTTCCATGATGAAAAGAATTTCTATTTCACACTGGGCAGGAAGTCCTACTTAAATGTTTCCTGGTTTTGATCTCCTTAAGGGAGTTAAATTATGTTCCTGCTTCAAAAAGTGCATGGCAAAGAGATTACTGAGTCACTAGTCTTGCCATACTGTTATCCAGCAGGGCAGTAGGCTGGACACATGGAGGCTGAAGTTGCTCCGTTCTCTTGCTTGATATGCAAAAGCATCCATGGAGATGGTTCCAAGCTGATTTTTTACTCCCTTTTATTGCAGTCCTTGATGGCTGTCCAGTCTGATTCTCATGTCATCTAGACACAAGTTCAAGTGCACCTTTATCTCTTCTCACCCCACTGCCTTGTGCACAAGGACTAGCAGCAACGACTCCAGTCACAAGGTGAGGTCTGGGAGACCACAACCACTCCTTCCTTCTTCCTGAGAAGATGAGTGTCAGGGGACTCTTTTGACTGCTTTGGTTGCTCTAACACAGAAGATGTCGGGGAGTACCAGGCTGGAGCAGCCCAAGGGCAATTGTTGGTTTCTGCATTCCTTGCTCTTCTCCGAGGACAGCCCTGGTGCTGTGTCCTACCTGCCCTCACCCTCATCAGTGCTGCCACGACTGGAGCTGTGCCGCAGAGCTCTGATCTGACCGGGAAGAGTTTCCCACCACCTTGTCATCCTCCTGCACAGGCAGAACGCCACGCTCTGCTACCTGGCAGAGAGGAACCAAAATATGTTAAGCCAATCTGTTGCTTTCCCCAGGAATCTGGAGGAAGCAGGTGAGTTTGCTCCTTATGATCCAGAAAAGAACTTGCTAGGTTTCTGAGTGAGACTTTAGATCATTTAAGAGCAATTCTCTTTGCCTCACTCTCCAAACATGCTCCAGACTCTATCGCAGAACTTGCGTTTCATTTTGGAAGGGACCTGGGGAGTTTTATTTGTGGCCTGGTAGTCGCACTCACAGCATGGCAAAGCCCGGTAAAGCAAACAGGAGTAACATGTTTTCTCACTATGCGTACTGTATAAATCGAACGAACTGGCTGCCACGTAAAGCACTCAGCTGCCTGTCTTTAGCAGCAGAGGGGATTGAATTGCTTTTATTCTCCTCTCTCTTTGCTCTGAGGCAGGTAAGGACCAGTTTGTGTGACTCTGGAAGATACTTCTGTCTTCCTGTCGCTGCCTAGCGAGAGCTTTTGGCACTTGTGGGAGTGACAGAGGCACCCTCACTGCAAGGGGAAGGGAAGCTGAGCTCTTAGGGTTTGAAGTGTTCTTGCTTCTCATCTTACCACTTAAAAGAAACAGGAAAGAAAATGGTGACACATTTTCCCCACCAGCTGCCCTACATAAAAACGGAGTTATCTGCTTAAATGGTTACAGAGTGGCTGAAGTTTGCAGTGGGTTGTCTGCAAGCTAATCCTCTGTGTCTCCATCAATCGGTGTCACGGGAGTTTACGAGAAGCCAGAAAGAGACAATGGGTAAAATCTAGCCACTTAAAATGGAAGTCAAACAAATGTCTATTTTTAGTGTTATAATTTTACAGGTTTTGCTTCCTTTATACTCTCTCCTGCATAGTATGTGATAATCTTTCCTGGTGTTCCCCTCCTCTTTTAACCCATTGGCAGCTTGGCCCTCACAATTTTCTCCAAAAGGGCTTCCCTTACGCACACAGATTTTATTCCCTTTTTCTTTCCTGCAAAACCTCCCCATTTTCTTGCTGGTTTACATGCAGTTAGGATAGCAGTGCTCCTGAAGTAGCTCTGGCATGTCAGTGCCCCTGGATATGGGTCACACAGCAAAGCCTCCTGAGTAGTGCATGTCTGAGCTTTAGTGGGCTAATGAAGCCCAAGACCCATTTATGGGGCAAGATCTTTCCTAAATCACTGTCTGATATTCCAGGCTCTTTGACCTCAGGGCATTAATTGAGGGGTAACAAGGGGCAAGCAGTGCTTCAGCTGACTCTACCCAGGGTCCAAGCTGTGGACTAGTCCTGATTTAGCCCTCATTTTGGTGGGTTTGGCCTGCTCCCTGCTTTACTCTAATGAGATCCTCAGATCCTGTGCTATTCCTGAGTGCTTGTCTTGAAATCTGCCCTAAGCACAATTTGGAGTAGACCTGGGACCTTAGGGGCAAATATTTGACTACTGTCTCCCTCCCATGATGAATTCAGATGATGTGACTGCACACTTTAATAATGCTGTGAGAGCGGTACAGTCCAGCACGCCTGCAAGAGTGAACTTCTGGCTAAATAGGGCAGGAAAAGCAAGAGCATATACAGAAATTCTGTCTGCCTATACAGCCTACACAAATGCTATGGGCCAGCTGGACAAGCTTGCACTCAAATAAGAAATTTACACAGTTATCTACCTGGCTCGCAGACTCAGACAAGTATCTGCACGTACGAGTTCATGTGGCAGACTGAGGCCAAGCCAAACACGAATTATTCCACTAACTCCAATGGGACAGGATTTGTTTGTGCAGTTTCAGAGGCCAGTCTGAAAACTTGGAAAGAATGTTTTCCAGGCATTTGACCAGTTTCTGGGTAATCTGAAAAATGGTATCTTTTACAGAGAATTGTATATAGGCACACTCTCACATATGTACATATATGTATTTGATAGTTTTTTTCTTGTTTTTTTTTTTCTTAGTCATTCTACTCCAATACTCCCCTAATTGTAGAACTCTGGAATGTGAGGATTAAGAAGAGTTAACTTGAATTTTTCAGGAAGAGTTTGTGGGCCACAAAATGAGTAGGAGGGTTTTTTTGGGAAGGGAGGACATATTTTCCTTCCTACATATACTTCGCATCAGCAGTCTTTAGTTCTACTTAAATGTAAAGGAAATACGTTAGCAAGGAGGGAAGTGTTTTGCATTTTTTGAAGTCTGTGATTAAAATATAACAAAAATCAGACAAAAGTTTGCTTTGCGATTCACTGAAAGACTCGTGTCTTTTGGACTGCTGTTGGCACAAAAAAGTAATTTCTCCCATATGGCTTGGGTAACTCCATTGTGCTAGGGCTCCTGAAGTGATGGCTTGCATTCTTTGGTTTTAACTTGTGGGATGGCAAATTGCCCGGTACCTGAAGGCAGCTTGCTGCAGCACTGTCACCCATGGGCTGGAGCATGTGACTGTCCCAGTAGCTATCCCATGGCCACCTGAATGGTGGATTGCAAGAGCATCTGAGTTGCTGCTTAGAGGATGCAAGATGGACATCCTCTCTTCCTGCGAAGCTCCCGTGGCCTTGAGTTGGCAATGTGTGTCTGCCTGGGTGGCATGTCCTCTGTTTTGTGTTGGTTTTTTTTTCTCCTCACCCTAATCTGGCTAGCCAGTGCTCTCAGCTAATGGAAAACAGCAGAGGTTCTTTGAAGCGAGGCTGATTTTCATCAGCAAGGAAGCTGCCTTCCCAAGGTAATGTGGTAATATCCCAGCCACTGAAGGGTCCATGCATGCACCTCACTTACTTTTCTCACCTCTAGTTATCAAAGAAAGCAGGACGTGACAGTACTGTGCACTCCTGTTGGAAACACCAGAATAAAATCAAGACTTCAGGAGACAGTTCCTCAAAATGGAGATTTGAAAGAGCTTGTGTGCTCCTTTCCAGATGCTTTTATCTCTGACTCACCACATGAAAATGCAAGATACCATCAGAAAGAATCCTTCCTTCTTTCCATGCGTTATTTGCTTGTTTGTTACTATGTAAATTCAGTTAGGTTAGCAGGGAAACAGAGGGCGTCCATTCCACTCTGCTCCCCCATGTCCCCACCACCTCTTGCCCAAGGGCATGGAAAGGGTAAATACAGCTCTTTGCTCATCCTGCTACTTATGTGTAAAAGCTAATCCAGCCATCTTGATTCAAAAACTGAGATATTAAAAAATTGATTGTAGGAGGAAAGCACAGCTTGATGGTTTGACCAGCAACTTACAGGTCAGGGATTGAACTCCTGCTGTGGTTACTCGTGACTGACAGTTACTACCATCTGATACAGCTTTTGGGACCCAAAAAAGCCCTGCTGAGCATGGCAACGCCTGGGGCCAGGGCAGCTTCTGGGCACAATGTTGAACATGGGGAGAGTCTGCTGCCCTCAGTGCTGCTCCCCCCAGCTGACAGGCCAAAGCCAGAGCACAGCAAAGATGAATGTCGTTGTGCATGGGTTGTTTGAGCTAAAGCAGCAAAAGGAGGAAGGGAGAAGGCTATAAGAAATAGCTTAAAAAACATGACTAATACGGCTTACTGGGGTTTTAATCAAGAAAAATCAGTAATTATATTCGGTGAGTTCAAATCATTAAAAATGCTGAGGAGAGTGCTTTCTTTCCCCTCTCAATTCTGTGTTTTTTCCCCTCTTTTTCTTTCCTCAGCTCCATCTGAAAGAGTGGAAAAATAGATGAGTGAGACAAGGAGAAAAATAAGGAATAAGGGATATGAAGTCAGAGTCTTTTAAGGGGAGAAGGTACCTAAAAGCTGAGGAGAGGGGACTTACCCAGAAATTCTTGTTTTAAAATAAGCACCATTTGTTGTGGAAACATTTTGAAAAAAAAAAAGAAGAAGAAAAAAAAACTATTAAGAAATAATTGCAGCCACAAAATGAGGTAGCAGGGCTGTGGTTTGGCTTTGCTTAATGCCTTTTGCACCCAGAAGCACATTCTTGGGGGTGACAAGAAGGAATGCTCAGCTCAGAGATATTCAAATCTACCTGAGGAAGTCAGAGCTGGTAGGGGGATAGTTGCTGGATGATAGTGCAGTTGTGAACACTCAGTCTTTCATATCTGCACCCCAGGCTTCAGTTTTACGCTATAAGGCAAGACTACAGGAACTCATAGGATGCAGTTCTTGCCACAGCATCATAATAAAAGCCCTGATTTTCAGGCTACATTTGCAGGTGAGTGACAGGGTAGGTCTGTGACCGCTCTCCTGGGAAGTAGCACAAGTAGCGCTATATTCCTGCATCCACTTGGAGGAGGATGAAGAGGATTTGGTGACCTCCTCCGGGCAGAATGACAGATAACCTCCTTCAGCCCAAGGAGAGACACTGCTCAGTCTCACTGTCACAGCATGCCACTGAGCCACTGGCAGCCCATCCTGCTGATAGCAGAGCTACACAATGGCCAGTTCATTACTGTAGCAAAAGCGTTTTACAAAAGCTAGAGCTAAATAAATTAAAGCATTAGGGTCTCATTTTCCACAGTATTAGCGCTGTGATAAATGTGAAATCTAATCCTTACTGGCATCATCAGTACCAAAGGCAACGGTGCTGTGTGTCAAGCGGGTGTTGTCAGAGCCTCTCACGAATTGTATGCAGTGATCAGAAAATTTTGTGTCTCTTTCTCTCTCTTAACCAGCTGTCTTTGTTTACAGGAGGTCACCTCATTTCCCATGAGTGATGGACCAGAAGTACTATGGCAGGCATATATTGAAGAAGCAAGCAAAGATTTTTCTTCAGAATTGTTCTGCAGTTATTTGAAAGCAGAGAGTGAAGCTCATGTTAGAATAGCCACTCTAAGAACAGCCGCTCTGCTTGGATGGATTTATAATAGCTGCTGTAACTGGTGCCAGGGAGATATGGAACTTCCAATGAGTCATTTTTCCATAGCTGTGAATAGTTTAGGATGAACTTCAGGTATGCACATTTTTTTTTTTTTTCAGATATAATGACAGCAAATCCCTGAACCCCTCCAGTTTTACCCACAGGGAGTTGCTATGCCCTTCTCTCTGGAACGGATTTACTTGAAACTTTCTGTCAGCACAGGAAAGGCTAAGGGATGTTATGTGGAAAAGCACTGGGTTTGAGTTTTCTATCTCTGCACACCTTCACACCCAAATTCAACTATGGTGCAAGGAAAAGCCTTGCCATTGGCAAGGCATAGTGGCACCAGACAGCTTCGAGCAGACATAATCTGTGGGACTGCACATGCTACTGAGGCTAACAGCCAAGCTTGCTGCATATTCCAAAGCCTTCTTGTAATCTTGGTTTATACCTAGAATTTCTCCCATATATGTGTGTATGTGCTCTCTGTGGCTCCAGTTCTTCCTCTGTCTCTGTGCATTTCTCCACATGCTTCCTTCAGCTAGAAGTTACCTTTTCCTCCATGTCAAGAAGAAACTTGTCTCAGGTGCACCCTAATTTCCTCTATCTCATTTCTTCCCTCTTTTGAGCCTTCCTAATTTTTATTCCTCTTTTCTCATTCTTCTTTCCTTTCTCCTTCAGGGAGGCAAAGTTTCAGGGAACGCTTGATTTGACAGGTATTGTCTGGGATGTGTGGGCCACCATCACCCAATACCTACTGTGATGTCTGTGCCTGTTTGCTCTTATGTCTCTGTTATACCCACTGGGCTTTGCTAATCCTCACCAAAACTAGCAGGGACGGGTAGGTAGAACAGGCCTGAAACTTTGGAAGGGGTGTGTCACAGTGTGTTGGAGCTGAGCTTTAATATCCAAACAGCACTGCCTGACAGAGCACAATGTTGTGCAAACTCTGACAAGTAGACCTTTATGGCAGTAAAAATTGCACAGCTTTTGTTGAATCTAGAAGGTCTCTTTTCACATCAGGCCTTCTTGCCATGTGCTTGAAGAAATGAGAACAGGCAAACTGGCTTAAGTAAAGCAAGAGCCACTTTTAAACTGTTACTGAAGCTTTATTGTGGCCTAAAGACTTTTTCCAATTGTTTTTGGAAAAGCTGCTGTTAAATTTCACTGCTTTTTTCTGGTTTTGTACACTTGCAGCTTTGCTTTGTATCCTGAAGGATAAGGATCAAAATTATCAGCAAGAGGCTGCTGCTTGGTATAGTTCAGGCCTGCTCCAACACGGGTGAGGAGGAAACCTTTCAAGAGAGATACTTTTTTTTGATGTAGTTCTTGTGCCTGTGGTTTAGCTTCTGGGCTTGGGAATGACCTTCTGTCTGGAGCTCCCAGACTTTCTAGGGTCACTAGGATGGTGTACACCAGGAACTGGAAACCATCGGCACTAGGAAACAACAAGGATGGAGAGATAATCTTCACCTCCCTGTTTCTGCCCCTGTTTGCCCATATTTCATGGCCTATCTCCTTCTGATCTATACATTCCTTGTAGCATACCTCGCTGAAAAAGTATACCTTTATTTGTATTGTGCTGTACTTTTGAGGATGATTCTTCTTACTTACTGGGAGCTACAACTGCAGCCTGGTAGAGGAGAGGCATACACTGTGCTTTCCCTGCCACCCCATTTGGGCTATTCCTGGATTTCTGCCATCACCCAGAAGGAAAGGGCACGCTTTGCTCTGCCAGCGTGGGGGCCAGGCTGCTGGCAGCCAGAAATGGCAGTCAAACACGAGGCGTCACACCGTCCCAGTGACTGTAAATATGCCCCACATCTTTTTATTATTGTGTCATAATCACGATGTTCCTTTAATGTAGTTTATTTAACTGGATGACTTCGGTGCTATAAATAAGTAGATCTTGCCGTTTCCAGGACAACCACTCTTCCAACGGCTTATCTCGGCGCCTCTTCTCTGTCAAAGGGATGTTCTAAACAGAACTGGCCATGAATATTAAAAATGAAGCATGCACACAATAAAGCATTCCCAGGGAAGCGCCCCATGTTTTAATGCTATACGTTATGCTAATAGGACAGTTGCCTCTCAAAGAGGTGCTTAATTCAAAGGCTGCACAGTGTGGGATCAGATTGCAAGTAAGCAGTAATGTAGTGTGTTTCTTTCTTCTTCTTTTTTTTTTTTTTTTTTAAATTCAAGCTCTTTCTGGTGGTTGGAGTGGCTCACTAGGCAGCACTTTCTGCCTCTAGGCCAAAAATCCATACATCGAAACCTTGCATGTGTGTCCCCAGCCCTCACAGTGGGATGGCTGCAGGGGGACAGATAGCTGCTGCCTGGCAGGTGGCACCTGCTGGCAGAGGACAGCCTGGCTGCCGCTGTGAGTGCCAGCGTGCTGGTGCCTCTTATACTGAGCTGGGGAAGAGATACCTTGCCGCAAACAATGTTGTTTCTTTTCTGAAACCTTGGCTGAGTGAAATTCAGCCACTCTTCCTGACTGGGGTAAAGATGGATTGCACATTTGGAGGAATCAAGGAGATTTAAAAAACCCTTCTAGCAAGGAAATGGTTGCATTAATAAATGTCTGCATTCCTCCAGTTTTTTATTCGCTATCCCTTTTTTTCCCCTCCTCTCTCAAATGCACACACAAAAAAAGCCCTTAAGAGAAAAAAACAGAAGAAACCTTAGGAAATCAAAGGGATATTTTTTAATGTTTGTAACTGGACAAAATGAAGGAAATAATTTAGCCAGTTAGGATTCGTTTTCCAGTACGTGTTGAGCAGAGGCTGACTGTTGAGCAGTAGTGCTCTTGCAAGAGCTGGTGAGACCCACGTCCAGCTCATATGTTTTGAGTAAAATTATTAGTTTACTATTAATCAAACTGTTCGATTCCATGATTGCAAAGAAATGTTTAGTGTTGATGCAGGATAGCAAGGTCTTGTACAAAGACAGCAACCTCACCAAATGCAGCCCCACTTCTGCTAATAGTGTCTAGTGAAAGAAAATGTTGACTGAGTTTAAACATATTGCCAGTTTATTTCTTTCTCTGCAGTTATATTTTTAACAAAACTTTCTACTTAATTGAAGGCACATTTATGTAATAATTGACATGAGTGCAGTGAGCAAGGCCCTCAGATGTTATAAACTGGCTATGTTTTATTGTCCAGAATTTAATTTTAATCAGATGGGGATCAAGCCCATTATTAAGAGACCTTCTGAAAGCTGTCAGTTGTTTATGAGAGCTGATGGTAAATGTGTTCAATCCTTATGCTCTGAATCTAGACATTTTCAAGGTCACTGGCTTGGCTGCAGGACGGTTGCCATTTTGTGAAGTTGGTAGAGAAGGCTTCAGAAAAGAAGTAGAGCCTGAGCTCCAACTGACGCTTATTGTCTGCTTCTTAATATTTTGTTGTTCTTATTTTTTTCTCTCAAAACGGATTCTGACTTCCTGAGGGTACTGAATTTTCTTTACGAAAATTAAGTCACAGACATACCTGCCCTGCTTTGGTCTGAAAAGTTGGACTGTGACTCTCATCTATACAAAAAAAGAAAGGCTTTTCCTGGTGCTTTTCAGCATTTGCATTTCTAGCCCCAGCCAAAGCTCAAAAAGCCAAGATAAATGAAAAATAATGTTACCTGGATGCTTTAAAATCTCAGAAATGACTCTGTTGTAGTGGTGTTTGGAGCAAAATTCCATGGAGGTGCAAAGTCCTCTGGAGGTAAAACATATCTCACCTCACTGAAAATATCTTATCTTGGCAGGTTGTGTCATGTCAAAGTAAATAATGTCGAAACGCATTAAAGAATCTGGAGACTGGATCTGTCTTCGATATGGAAGATCTGTATCACACCACCTCTTACCTGCTTCATTGCATTAGAGGGTAATTCTTTGGAAAGCCTCAGAAATGCATGTCTGAGGACCCTAAAAGGGGTTTGCAAGTATATTTATGAATATTTCTATATGCATACAGAGGAAGTTCCAGCAAGGGTGTGAGAACCAGTGAGCTTCACAAGGGACCAAGCAAGCAAGAAAAAAGAAAGGAGAAGACAGAGAGAGACAACATTACAACTCCTTCTGCCACTTCCTGGGATTCAGACAGACTCGAGGAAGCCCACATTCCCCCCTCACTGAGCAAAGATCCTGTTCCCTCAGCTAAGGTATTAATAAAGCCAACTTGCTTTTTCAGAAGTAAGGAAAGAAAAGCAGATGTTGAACTGAACTGACAGCCCTTCAGGAAGTCTTAAAATCTCCCCAAATTTTTTAAAGTGGAAATAAGGTTTGCAATTAGTGAACTACAGCAGGTTAAACAGTCCAATTGCTATTAAAGCAATTATAGTCAAGGTTGTGATAGCTCTAGTGTCTTCTTGAAAACTCAGGCCTCCATTTCATTAATCCATTCAGTGCTTTTTAAATACTGCTTCTAGCATTTATCAAAAGGAAACATAAACTGTGGATCAAACATTCTTCAGGGACGGCCCATATACTCTGAAGTATGAGTGTATATGTGCCTGGGGTGGGACTAGAAGGTGTTTGAGGAATCTTTTGGTGTGTTCTGGAGAGCACATAGCTTGATGCAACAGAGCAGCAACTGTAGAAGCTCTGCTGAGCAAATTAGTGTCCTCACATAGACACTGGGATACTGTACCTGACAGAAGTAGTGTATAATAATAGGAGGGTACCTTAATATTGGTGTCTCCACTTCTTGCACTGCAAGAATGCACATTGTCCCTCTGTGCCTTCCATATGGCAGACACTTTAAAAATCTAGTGATTTAACAAGTACCACTGTTTCCATCTAAGTTTTCCTTCTCAAGGGTAAGGGATGACTCCTTGAATCTTTCAGCTGCAAATAGAAAAGAGCAAATCAGTGTCTATCTCAGGCTGTAGTCTTACCCTCTAGCCAAGCAGCATTTTGAATCCTTTCTATCCAGCCATCTGTTTCCACAAAACCCATAGGAACTTAGGCTCTTTATGACCGGTGTCAAGCTGGGCTCAAGTGAGCCTGTGGGTTCAACACCTACAAGCAGAAATACAGACAGACAGAAAATGGTGAGCTTTGCCATCAACTGCAAGGACTATTGGCATACAACAGCTTTATTTCTCTGTCTTTGCCAGTCAGTATTAGGGTGTTCTGCTCCTTGTGGTGTTTAGGCCAGGCCCCCCATCCATTACTTCTTCCCATTCACTTTACAGCAAAAGAAGTTCAGAGAAGTACTCTCAATGGGTGGCTAATATTTGGGTCTAGGGCTGCAGTACATTTGGGGTTTGGATCCCGGCTGTGTTGCTGACATGATTTATGGTGTTTGCTGTTCAGTTTGAAGTCTAAAGACATCCATCAAGTTGTACAAAAAGGCTATTCCTTACTTTTGTCTTTCCAAAGCATGTCTGGAGAGGTATTTTTGGCTGCTAGGTATACCAACCAACACATAGCTTGTCTAAAAAAAACCCAGGGACTGCATATGCAAAAAAGAGGATCACTGAGATCATAGCACATGCATCATAAATAACAAACTACTTTTCCTACAAAATGCAAAGATACACTTATTTTGTTTTATTAATCTCAGTTTAATTTTTGTAACGAAACTTTCCCTGTAGGGAGTTCAAGCCCTTTTCAGTATCTTTACTTGTGCAACGTTTTATCTTTGTGCAGTCAATCAGATAGGTAGAAAAAATAATCGAATTCTATTTCCTTTCTTTTTTGACTAGTTACTAAAGGCATAGGTAGACAAAGTCACCGTTGAAGTAGAGACACAAACAGTATTTCCCAAGCTAAGTGCAAAGAGAAGCCAGCATATCTGCATTTCAAGCCTGTCAGAGAAATTACTGTGGAAGGGCTGCTCTAATTCTCATTCCTGTGAAAGGGCAAAATGGAAATTGCTAGTTTGCTATTCACGCGCACCAACTAGCACAGCAGGATCTTGGTCCTCGCTTAGAGATTCTCAAAGGCTACCAAGCAAATAAATATTCTTTGCCATTTCTACTCATTTTCACGAAACACCTTTCATCCAATGGCTCCAGAGAGTTACATCCAAATTGTGTAGCAGAAGCATCCTATAGGGATGGTACTCAAGGTGCCCAGTGCCTCAAACATCTGGACTGGGAGGTGGATAAGATGTGGAGCAGTTATCTAACTCATGTGTTTCAGCTAGGTGCCTAGGGTGAGACGTGTTCTGGCTGACCCGGTTGCTCCTGTTCTGGCTGTCTATCTGGAAACGGTAGATGTAAGGAGTGTGCTTTCTGTGTTCTGCTGCAGATCTGATCACCCAGAAATCGCCTGAGGTCATGAATCTACCTCTTATACTTCTCACTTAAATTTGGTCTTGATTAGGTGAGTTTTCAAATTGAGAACAGAAACACTGATGTAAAGACTTTCTAGGGACAAAATTCCTCAGATCTGACCATAACTTCAGTATGCAGTGTGACGTAAGTATATACAGACGTCTCCAATCACCTCTGAATACAGCATAGTACCTGCTGCAAGATTAAAGTGGCAACTTGCTAGCGAAACTTTGGAATCACATTGCTAATGAAAATAATCTTTTTCTTTAAAAGTTGCATAGCACAGAAACAAATTGCATAATGAAATCTAGGGGCTGCCCACTTGAAATGCCAAGGCTTTTTGTGCTCTACCATGCATGGTAGCTATCTGGCCATTCTGCCTTAGGACCCAGCACTGTAAACTTCCCAACAGAAATTAAGTTATACCCAGGCAAGCAGGGTATAATTTGGTTGATAATGCAACCATGACGGCACAACTGTGTGACCACAACATCGAGTGGCATCCTCTTTCCTCCTTCTCCCTGGGTCTGGATGGTGGAATGGGATGTGGATGTGAGCACCTGATACTCCCATGATTCCAGCAGCTGCGTCTTGCTACCAGAGCGGGCATGCTGGCAAGCAGAAGCTGAGAGTTGTGCTGAAGACATGTAGGCTCTTAATGGTGTGGGAGCAGAGCCAGAAGCTAAATGTGTGTTAAAGACCTGGCATACTCCTGGTATGCTTGGTCCTGAAGCTGGGAAACCAGAGTATGCACTCAAACTGTAGTCACAGCCTATAGAGACGCAGCGCAGTGAGGTGATGGAACATCAGGAAAAGTTGTCCCTGAGAAACAGCTTAAAAATATGCCCTGAGATCAAATGAGAGTTCCTCAGCCTTGCCTGAAAGCCTGGACTTCCCTTCTGAGGAACATTTATGGGTTCATGTCCAGGGCTGTGGTGGTGATGCCCTATTATACATGCTGTCTCTATGTTAAAAGGGAGATATGACAGGGAAGGTAAGTGGTATGCTTTGTCATTCCAAGGGGTATGTGATATTTCATGTGCTTACAAGTGGTGCAGATGAAAACGGATGGTATAGACATGCCTGTGTTGTGTTCAGGCCTATTGGCAATCAATTTGGGAAAATGCACGTTTCCAGATGTCCGCAAGTTCTGGTATGTGTCCTGTAAACAAAAGGTACAATAGTGGATGAGGTGTCTGCTCTTAACGCCAATGTTTTTCCTACTTGTATTGTGCCAGGATGCTTTACTAGCTTTAATCATCACTAGGTAGAAAGCAGGTGATTAAAGTCTCATCACCTTATTGATTTGCCTGAAATTGAAAGAAAAGAAAATGTAGCAGACCAAAACCATTTAATCTGATGTGAAGGGGATGAGCTACCAAAAGAAAGGTGGTTGTTTAAAGGTGTGAAATTGCTGAAGAGAGACAAGTTACAAGGGGTTATCCATCGATGTGGCCAAGTTAAACAAGACAAGTTGGTGACTGAATGAGGCCCCACCTCCGGTGTCATTCATAAACCCAGCCTGTCCCTGGACAGCCACACAGCTTTGATTGTGTCCAGTTTAACTTGGCCTTTGCATGACTAACTCTTCTGAAAGTTGGCTCTTTAGGTAGGTATCACACCTTAAAACATCTGATTGTCTTTTATAGATGCAAAGTACTCTTTAACTCGATTTCTTTGTGCTGCCAGCCTGTATTTGGGTTTGCACTGGGTTTGGGTTGGTCTATGAGAGAGAGGCAGGCATGTTACTGGCAGAAGACAGTGGATTCAGCAGTGACTAAGCTGCCAGACAGACTTGGAGAAAAGTCCCAACAGGTTCATACCCCTCTTTGTACCCTGTGGGCTTTAGCTGGAATTTGAAAGAGAAAGGCAGAAGTTTACAAAAAAAAAAAAAACAACACATGGGGGAATCCACTTTCAGAACTGAGATCCAGACAACAAGGCCTCAATGTTTCGGTGTCTGTATAGAACAAGTAGTGTTAAATGTCATCAGCATACAAGAAGTTGGTTTCTCCCACAAGATTATGTGATTAAAATTAAGCTATTTCTTTTTCAATTAAATTTTCCATCAATTTTATGGAGAAAGATTGAATTATAAACAAACCAAAAAGCACTTTCAGGAGCACAGCACCAGTACTGTGCTAGTCCCAGAGCTCACAGAGTCCTGTTTTCAGCTTTCCCAATTTTTTTAACCAAGCCAAGAAAAACAAGGATGAACTTTAGAGTAGCAATCCTGAAACTTGCATCAGATATGGCCATTTTGGGAACAGCTCATCACTTCCCTGGGTGGCTGCTCAGGCTCGTGCGTATCTGTATCTGAGGAAAATCCACTAGTGCCTGAAACCAAGGGTGCTGAGCCACAGGTCTTGGCACTGGCAGTAGTGGGGACCATGGCACTACGCTGCCACTAAGGCCTTGGGGCATGGTTAACTGTGTCCTGTATGCCACAGCTCAGCGGTATCTGTCAGGTGGATACTAATTTACCATGTGAATTGTCTTAACCCTCCACTACACGACTCAATTTAAATTGCCATGTCAATGAGAGGAATAATCTTTGATCCACCTGGATCCTGGGTCTAGAAACACCCACTGCCTTGATTTATACCAGCACAGCGCCAGGGCCCAGGGGTGCTGTCTCCAAGGCAGTCCTGCCTCTCTGAAGGTGAATCCTGTGCAGGGTCCTGCTCAGTAGCCCTCGTGTAGACAACTGTGGACTGAAAGATGACTTAGGATCTCCTCTTGCAAGATACAGGGGCCCAATGCACCCTTCCTGGCCAGAGCCAGGTGCAAGTAATCCCCTTTGCTCTGAGACAAGAGGAGTACAGGAGCTAAGAACCACCACTGCAGAAATGCACCAGTCAGTGAATCACCACCAGTCACCTCTCAATGCACTTGTGGAGTGAGAAATAATGACAACGCCTGTACAGCCCCATTCTTCAATGGGGGCTGGGCGATTGTTTGCACATAAGGCTGTGGTTTTGGGAGGGCCAAACTCTATTGTACTCGCGACACGCAGTGTCCAGCCTGGCTTGCAGCTAAACCTGCAAAGTGTGACATCATGTAGGAGGCACTTTGAGGTGCAGCCTGTCAGTAGCACTTGGGATTAATCTGATTATTAGGGAGGAGCAGTAAGAGTAGCAGAGGAGCCCCCGAGGCTGAGTCAATAAGGTGAAGAATACATTTCCACGATAAATGGAAAGCCCTCCATCACCTTGGGCTTGGTGTCATGTAGCTCTGTGCTAGAAGTGGCACAACAGTGAGATAAACTACAGCCGCCCCAAGGGCTCTGTCAGAGCCTGCAGAGCACAGTTTGGCGGCAGCTGTGTCCTGCCCTGGAACAACTTAGTATTTATGCTAGGAGTAGGCAGCTATAGAAAGCACATGGAAAAACAGGACTATGCTGGGAACTGCGGTGGAAGCAATTGGCGCAGGCTGAGCCACCCTTGCTGTGGGGAAGGATGCGAATATTCCCAGTCTTACCCTGAAGCCCAGCTTACCTGCCCTGGTTCCTGGTTTGGGCTGTACTCTTCATGCACCTCTCCTCTTCTACCCTTCTCCCATGATGATTTCCAGATCCCTCTTTCTACTACTTATCAGTGCAAGTTCTCCTGCAGGGTGTTCCTGTGGCCAGAAAGCATAAGGACAGTGTCTCCCTGCAGCCTTTGTCCTGTGTCACCCTCAGATGCTACAGGCCATGCAATTTTCAGAGTCAAGGTGCTCTGGAGCCCACTGAGGACCAAGGAGGGCAGAGAGTTCAGATGCTCTGGACAACAAGTCCCTGTGCCACCCATGCCAGCGGCTGCCCTTGGCAGAGGAGGGACCTGTGCTGCATTGTGGGGGGGCCTGGTGAGAGCACGGGAATGAAAAGGCATCAATATCTCAGGCAGTCTGGGAGGCAGCAGTTGAAAATCCCAAGAATCACACCAAAAGAAAACAAGCGTATAAAAAAACTATTGCTTCAGCTTCAACCGGGAACCCAGGACAGTAAACAGAAGAGGCTGGAAAGCCAATATATTCTACCCTGGGGGAACTGGCTTTGCTTGAGCCAAAGAGGGAAGAAACTCATATAACAAAATGAAAGCTATATATCGCAAGCACAAACCATCATGGACATGATTGGCAGTTTACATATTACATTTTGCAACATTCCTCTTCCTCTCCCTCCACATTTTCTTTCTCCCCGTTTCTGTACTGACAGCTCATATACACGCCTTGCACTACACAAATAAGCACTCTGCTCCTCCCTCGCATCCTGCTCAGATTTTGAACTAGTCTTTCCCCGGGTTCACACCCCACCCCACTACCCCGACTGCGTGCAGAGAAGACGGTAGGTCAGAGTCACAGTTGTCATGAGTCCACCAAAAAGATTTCCTGATATGTGATGATAAAAAAAACCAACGGCCCCTCTCCTCTGGCTTATTTGCTTTTTATTGAATCCGGTCAAATCATGATTTCCCCCTTCTTTTTCTTTTCAATAAACAATCAGCCCTGTGTCAACTTGATTACGAGCTGCTGATGCAGCATTGTTGAATCCAAGCCCTGAGTGTATGTTTTGGCAAAAACAGTCCTGTTTTCAGCTAGGCGTACGAGGTGGCTTGCCAAGAGGCTCAGCTTTCTCAGAGGACCTGAGGTGGGTTGAAGGCAGGGCTCCCACTGCCTGCCTGGGCAGCAGGACCAGGTCTCAGGTCTGCACAGTTCAGCACCAGCGCTCCTGGTTGGGCACTCAGCACCTTACTGCTTCTTCTATTGCCTGTGCCTCCACTTTGCTTTCTTCTCAGGTAATGTGCTAACCCAAGTGGAGAGATGTCTAGAAAAAGCTGTCTTCCCTTGAGCAGGACCATGTGGAGAATCTGCTAAGACTTTTCGGTCCTGACAGTTAGAAGTGCCTTGTTTTAAAAAAATACCACTGTGATTTTGTAGCCTATAGGTACCAACAGACCATGTTATGAATGCTTATATGTGTTGAGATGCCTCTCCAAAGCAAGACTATGATCCTTCCACATTAGGTGCTGAACTGACCCAGAGCAGGGTCTCAGCAGGATGAGATAGATCAAGGAGAGGGAGCACAAGGAAACCTTGTGCTCATTCTCGCCGCTCTGAGGGCAACCATTCATCACGTCAGCTCTCGAGGAGGTTTGCTTCGCCTCCCTGCAACACGTAAAGTCTCTTCACCCAGTGTGTGTTCTTGGTTCAGAAGCGCTGCAAGCCCTGAGCTGTGGGGTAGCTCAGAGGCAGGGCTTTACAATAGTACCACACCAGAGCAGGTGCCCTCCAAGTCAGCTTTTTTATGCTCAGAAAACACAGCCTTCATGTCATCCCTCTGCTTAAAAGGTGTTTATTTCTTCCCAGTGTATCTCTATCGCCCACTCTCCTCTTGGGTCCCTTGTGCTTTTGGTGTCTATTTTTCCTATTGCTCCTTTATTTTGGATGCTCTGTTTCCCATAGACTCAGTTAGCGTGGGGACCAGGTATGTGAAAAGCACCAGTGAAGGCACAGACACACACATTAAATGGTCTTCAGTTTGGGCAAAGTTACTTTCCCCTTCTCCCATGACAATCCTCTTGCAGAAGTTTCTTTTCCCCAGATGGAATGAAAATCTTGCTCCTTAATATGTTAATAACATGCAGGATATGCACACTGGCTGTTTATATCATGTTTTTTGCTTTCTAACCAAATCACTTTTTTGTGTGGGTTTTTTTTTCCACAAAGTGATGTTATAGGGACAGTGCACCTTGAGCAGTTTGCAGTGGGCAGGGCTGGCAACTAGAAGCTGTGGACAATGGTAGACCATGCTGATAGAGGAGTGCCAGCCTCAGCAGAGTTGTGCAGGGCTGGCCGTGTACGTAGGTACATGCACACGCGCGCCCGGCTACGCTAGAGATCGCCTGTGCCTGTGCCTGCATCTCCTCTCACTGAATTCCAGAAGCATTACGTGTCCCATGGAGAGCAGGAACTATTTATGCCACAGGCATAAATACATCCACGGAGCATTTGCAATAACACAGGTTGCCTGGGGCCTGAGCTCAATCCCACTCCGGACTAGTGCAAAATCTCTTGTTCCCTTTGATGGGAGCTGGGTGGGAGCCTCAGTGAAGTGATGCTGAAAAAAGGGACAGGAGGGCAAGCTGAGGGGAGTGCAGTAGGGTGCCATGGAGCTGCTCCCTGTGTATCCTGCAGGCCCTCATCACCCAGGGGCTGGGTAGGCTCTCAGCAGTTCTGGGAACAGCCACGCTGGGTGCAGAGGGTGACATGTGACAAAAAGTGACAACATAAATTGCAACGCCTTATGCTCAGCAGCAAATGTTCTTCTGCTTGCAGTATCCTCTTACAGGGCTGCTTCAGCCAGGAGAGAAGCTTCCTTCCCTGGCACACCCATACTTGAGGACAGGCAGGCAGAGATTGGTGTCCTGACACAAACCTAACGGCACTTGTCTTTGGCCACTTTCCCCCTGCATCTCACCCGTAGCAGGGCACCGCCTCCCTCAGAGGTGCCAGCTGGGAGGAGGACCCCCATGCCCCGTGGAGTGCAACCCTGCCTACTGAGAGACCTCACACCTCTGCCCCACTTGTGGCACCGTTGGTGACAGCCAGGCTGCCTTGCTCTGCTGGGTGCTACCTGGGGTATCTTTGGTTGGCCATACACTCCTCGGGTACAAGCAGCTTTTCCTACGTGACAGCAGCGTGATGGTTTGCCTTCAGCATGGATCTGCTGATCACCCCACTGCCCTAGCTGCATCCCTCCAGCAGGAGCTTGTTCTGATGCCCACCTTGGCATTCACTTCGTTCAGTGTCATACCACAATGGTACTGCAGAGACCAAGGTTTGAAGGCAGTGTCACCTGACCTGTAGTTTTCCATCCTGTGGATGCAACCCTTAATAGCACAAGCTCATTTATTTTTGTGATCCACTTTCCGATTTTAAATACAGATCTGGATATGATAGCCTGCAAAGAATGCTTTGTTCACTGAATGTTATCTCTTTTCCTCTTGCGTATTATTTTTGATAAACGTCTCTTTTTCGTTATGCAGCACCGAATGCTGTTTCTGTCTTTCCTCTGCTGCCTAACATGCCTGTATTCCTTGGGTACACACAAGGTGTCTGTCATCTTCTTATTAAGTGACAAGTTGTGTTATTTGCTAACGACTGCTGGCACAAGCTAGGGGGTTGTATTTCTGCCTCCTGATCACACAAGAAGCTTGAGCCTGTGCACATTTGTACCCAGCTGAGACAAACAACACTGGCACCTCTTCTTGTGTGCAAGCTGACTCAGTAGAAAGCAGTGATCTATTGGTTCATGCAAAGCAATTATAATGACTACCAAAATGAATTTTAAAAAAGTATAGTCACTACACATTTTTTTAAAATAAGCATTATTTTCCCATATTTCAAAGAAGAATATGGCACCACTGCTTTTAACATGGGCCACACGATGCCACCAATCAAAACCTTCACAGGGCTGACATGACTTTGTAGGTGTCATCCTCCTTTAGAAATACATCTCTGGTGTGATTTATTCATTGATCTTTAGATACACATAATGTAAATATCCAACAGTTGAGCTACAGTCAGTGAGAGGAAACAGACATTTCTGTGCACAGGTCACCTCAAACTAGAACACACCTGTAGGCAGGTGAAACATTCTTTACAGATGTCTCCTTTTCTCTCTCAGCTCTAAAGGGACCCCTGAAGTCAAGCTCAGACATAACGTTGCCAATTTGACAATGTGAGTGAAGTGATTTTATTCATTGTCTTTCCTGGAAGACTTTGATGACCACAAACCTGTGACATTCATAACCTCCCTCATTTTTCAAATCTACCCTTTTTTGCCTTTGCTGGCTGAGCTCTTGTGTTCTGGCTGATTCACCACTCCCCTGGATATTTCCCAGCATGAAATTGCTCTCAACAAGTGATGAATGAGTGCTCTGCCTTAACTCTGCCAGAGGAAAGGGCATGCCTACCATATGCACCACAACTTTCAGAGCACGATGGATATGACCTCTTACAGAAATCTTTATTACCTCACCTTCCTTGCCCTTGGAACTTCACTTCAGACAAGCCGTTTTCAATTTAATTTACTTTCTTAAACAGGAAAAAAAAAGGTTGCAAATCAAGTATGATTCTGTTACAGTGATTTTAAGCTGGTGTAAAACCCAGCAGTGGGGTGCTCAACCAGGCAGAGTATCAGAGCATTGCTACATAAGCAGGGAAGGCAAGTGTACTCCTGCGCTTCTGGAAGCACTGACCTTTGGACTTTTTTTAGGTACAGCCATAGGGCTGCTTCTGTGGCAAAGGTTGTTCTGAAAATGAGCTGATTTTACAACTGCTGTAAGCATTTGCTCTTCACTGGACCTTGGTGCACAAAAGCTGGCATGTTTTTTAAAAAACAAACAACATCAAAAAAAAGCAATGGGTCTTTTTTGTTGTTGTTGTTGTTGTTGTTGTTGCAACAACAATATAATCTAGTAAAACACAGGAAACAAACTCCTCTGCTGTTTAGTGACAATAGCTCCTGTACAAACCCTGGTTGAGACTGTTGCCCTTCAAAGTTGGAAGGCAGGGCCAGTGTGGGAGGAAAGCAACTGAAAAAGGCAGCTGCAGAGGAAAACCATGACTGGCCTAAAGCTTTCAAAGATATTAGACTGTTTCTTGGCATAGCTGCCAATGTCTGATGTGACTGTGGTCCTCATCTGTAAAGGGGAAACAAGTTTCTAAGTTCCTTAAGGTGGTTGACCTGAAGCCAGAGACAGATCTGTGTGTCTTTGCATGGAGGAAATCTGATGCTGGAGGAAGCTACTGTAATATGGCCAGTAACTGTGGCCGAGGATGGGTACACATGGCTTACACCGTGACGTTGACATCAGCAGAAAGCTGATCATCTGCTCCAAAATGCATTTACAAGGGCTTTTTGTGGGCTGTGTCCGAAACTACAGGCATCTTTTTCATCTTTCGTCCTCCAAAAGTAAATTGCAAGGGTCAGTCATGCATGGGAGAGGGTTTTAATAGATACAAGCAGCCAGGATTTGGGTTTCCTCCAGTACAAGTGGAAAAGAAGAGGAGATGGGAGCAGGAGCAAGGAGTAACTATGAAACTGAAGATAGGTAGCATACTAACATGATAACATAATGATGTTAAAAAAGCCCTGAAACACAACCTGACCTTGTAACTGGGGTCAAATGCATAGGATAGATCAATACTCCTGTTCAGGCTGTAGAGTTGATGGTGCACTTGCTGCAGGACCCTTTATGCAAGGCTGAGAGACCAAGGGAGCACGCCAGCGTGGTGGGAGCCAGGGAGTGCCTGAGCACTGCCAGTGTGAGCAGAGAGCGGCACGTGAGCCAGTGCTGTCTCGCTGTGGAAAGCCTCTCTGCCACAACAGTGTGTCTTGTGGATCCTCAGTAGAAATTTTGGGCCAACACTGGCAAAGCAAAGTACCACAAGTGGATTAAGTTGTTATTTTGCTTATTTGTTTTCATACACACAATGGCGATCTTGAACAAACCTCATCCTGTTTGTGCTCAGGGATTACTCTACTCATTCTCTGCTTTAAAACTAGATAGACTGAGGAAGTCCCTGGCCTTTCAGTTGGCTAATATCTGTGCTTCTGGACAATATGGCACGTGCTACCACATCCTCAGCTGCACCAGCGGATTTGCCAAAGTGTACATTCAGCAAAGGGTTCAAGATTTCACATCAGGGATGAGAGACTTGTAGAAGGCTGAGCGAAGAGTTTGAGGGTGAAACCTCTCTGTACTCCAGGGTTGATGCAGCGGGGCCAAGACATCACCTTGGGTCTTTATTAAGAGTTATTCAAAACTCTTGGTCAAGAAATATGGCCCTTCATCTCATGAAGGGGATTTCTGCTTGGCTATCCAGTGTTTGCAACTTTCAATAATCTTGATATTCTGCAAGTGGAGTTTCTGTATGAAGGAATGAGGTTTCTTATATCTTTTGGTTCACAGCTGTGGTTGTCCTCAAGAGCTGCAATGATGGGTTTGGAGAAACAGTCAAGCAATGGATAACCCAAGCAAACTTGGTAAATTACATGAGTATAGGTGAGTTAATGCACTATTACCAGTCAGGATCAGGCAAGTTAATATGAAGAGATTCCTTGAAATATCTTTCAGTGCTTTGCTCTCTCCCTAACCAGAGGTATGAACAGTAAATACATCCTCACACTGAATGTCAGCCACCAGGGACAGACTTGTGCACTAATTTGGTCACCCTTGATCATCGGCTTCCTAAACAGCTCCAGGGATCGACCTCGAGGGTTTGCTCAGGGTGGGAAGTAAGCAGAAAAGATCCTCTATATCTCATGCCAATCTTGCTACTCGTGCTTACTCAGAACTTTTGCTTTAATTGGTGATTAGCTGTGTATAATCAATAACCTTGTATAGACAAAGGCAGAGGAGGAAAAATTTGTTAAAAGTGTGTTTAACAAAGAACGTTGATGGACCAGCTAAAGCATCATTCTTTTGAAAATCAGTCACCAAATGAACAAACAAGATGAGTACAACAATCCGAATTTCATGCAAATTTTTTCCCTTCAAAACACTGCCTGAGCACAAACAAAGATTATCGGCTCATGTTCATTTGCATATCCTAGACTATCTCAAAGCACTTTTGAAACGCTATTGCAAAGTATTTTACTAACAGGACTTGTTCCTCCCACCTTTTCCTGTGCAGATAGGTGCTATTTGCCCTCAGAAAGGGAAACAGCAGGTTACAGGTTCTACTGAATTAAGATTCACAGCCTCCAGAAAGGAGCACCAAGTGGTCTCATTGCCATGCAGTTCTAGGTAGGAGCAAGGAAAGTTGCTAGAGATCATACAGAAAAACAGCAGAAAAGTTTTAAATGGTAACCAAAGTCCCGTGCTGCTCTCAAATGTCCCTCCCTCAAGGCTGACCTACGCGTATCTTCTGAAGAACTCACTGGGAATATTTGCATATTCTGAGATGACAGGGTAGTACAGCTTCAGAGCTCCAGTGCTTCAGCATTTGGAAGTCAGGTTTGGCATTTGAGTTGTGCCAAGTCCACCCATCTGCCAGATGCGTGACTCCAGCTGTGCTTTAACTCTCTCCACCTGCCTCCCTCCCACTCCATCCCCTGGTCTGCAAATGGTTTACTATCCTCCCAAAAGCAGCCAAGAAAGGGTGCAGTGCTTGCTAGATTGGTGAAGATTTGTAACAAGCTCCCAGTGCAATTGCTTGAGGAATATGTTGCTTTTCAAGACTCTCCAACTGGTTTCTGCACATCTCACTGGGAAGTGCAAAGGGGCATTCACATAGAAAAAGAAAGATGAATAAAATTGCCGATCTTTATCAGAGGTGCTAAATGACGATAATACTATATTTTTAATTCCAATTTGGAGGAGCAGAAAACCACTCCGAAAAGATATTTCTAAGTATCTAGTTCATCTGCTTGATTCCAAATAAAATTTGCTGTCCAATCATATATTTTCTCATGGGTAGGAGAATTTTTACCATGTGCATAACAAAGATGCAATTTAGCAGTCACAGAAACAGGAACACTAATGACAATGGCTTCAGCCAGTCCTGGATCTGACAGCCCCTGTGTGTCTCATGCCAGCAGAGTGGCAGGAGACAAGCTGCTCCCCAAAATAGCTCATGGCACTGTGGGCCAGTGTGGGAACAGCATGAAGATGTCGTTCAAGGGCTGCCGTGATGGTTTTTGTCCTGAAGATCAGTGTTAGGATTGTGACACTGTCCGCGGGCAAATGTGGCGATGGCATTGATCTGCTTGTCCAGGGTTTCAACTCGTGTGATGAGTGGATCAGAAATTCCCCATTATATTTCAGTGTGTAAGCAAAGACAAAGCCCCCTAAGCCGAAGGGAGAATTTGTTTTCTGCCTTTGCCCTTTATGCTTTCAAGTACCTCCTCCTGAAAACTGTGGGCAGCAATTCCTCCCCTCCTCTTCATCCCCAGCTGCAACTCAGGAGTCATAAGAAAGTGGAAGTGCTGCACTAAAATCCCAGGCATTGCTCTAGGCAGGTTTGTTTTTTTAATAGGTTTGTTGCTGATGCAGAGCCCTGTGCTTGAATGTTCCCTTTATCTCCCACAGATGACATCATCTGGTGTCATGAAGGGGCTTTTCTGTCTTCGTGGCAGCGGGCGCTGGCTGGATCTGATCCTGGGGGAAGCAGGTGCTTGCTCAGAGTCGCCCCTCCCTGAGATGGGGTGCCCTTGGCCAGCAGCACCGTGCTGCGCTTCCCTCTGAATCTCAGTGAGTACCAAGGGATGTCAGGGGCAGGTGGGTTGTACTGATTATTTGTATCCTTCCTATTTCAGTGCATGACAAGCAGTTAATTTCCCCCTTTCCTTTCATGTTCACACAATGCTTTACACCGATTTCCCCTGCACACGTTTATCTGCCAGGCAGGGTAACAGAGCGGGGCCCGGGGAGTCTCCAGGGCTTTTGTAGGGGTTTGATATTGCTGAGCTGTGAACGCAGCGAGAGGCAGCCTCTGTAACTAATCCTGCAATACAATAACCAGTCCTTTGTGGTGGATGTCGAATTTGCTAAATGTATGTTTATTGTTTGCCTGTGTAATGACGTGCATGGAGCTTTGGACAATTTGGAAATATTAATAAACATGACAGCATTTCAGTAACGCACCAGATCCTCCCGTGGATCCGAGGAACACTAACACAGTAAGTTCGTAAATGGAATGAAAGGGAGTTTTCTTCCAAAATTTTAAAAGGAGCTTTCTACTATCTAAGCTAAGAGCTCAGGAGGTTATTTGCACTGATACACTATTAACTGCAGGTGCGTTCATAAGCTTCTCTCTGATGTAGCAAAATCAGACCCTTGCAAGGGACAAGGAAACAGACATACATTAGTGCTGTGACTGAAGGGAGAGATCTTCTGGGAGGAGGAATGGACTGGTGATTTACAGGCCTTTCAGCTTAGGCAAAACTGAGCAGTTTTATTTCAGCCTTTTCTCTCCTATGGACCAGAAGCCTTTTGGCCTCACTTTTTTATTCCTCTTGGCCCCCCATGCGGTGGTACATCTGTGTTACCAGCACTGTAGAGGGGAATATTCAAAAGTAACCATGCACAAATGTTTATTTCTCAAAATCAGACTATTTGACCTGCAACAGGCAAGCTCCTTCCACCCCTTCCAGCTTGCAGTCTGTGGCATCACAACTTTTTGGTAATGGCCTATTAATCACCTACTGCCTGATCCCATGAAACCTGCCTGGTTTCCTCCAGGATATTTCATCTTCTGCAAGCAGGACTTGGACCAGGCAACAATGCCTCTGTCCAAGCTCCTCCAGATGCTGGGGCTTTGAGCCTTGCCAATGCTGCATGATTTCCTTGCATGCCATTAGACTGGGATGATGCACAGCTTGGCTGCAAACACATGAAGTGCAAAACCTGGTGAAAACCTGGCTCCTGGCCCTGTCAAGTGAGCATCCTTGCTGCCAAGCAGAGCTGCCATCTGGCAGATTGGCCCCTAGTGTCCCCATTGCTCCAGCTTCTCAAGCCCATGGCTTTTTTTGTTTGTTTTTAAATGAAAATAAATGCTAACCTCATCCTATATAATTATGATGTAGCTCATGGCTACCAGCAACATCTCTTTGCATAGAGATTGCCACGATGAAGAGGCTTAGTTGAACACAGCACGGTAACCAGCAGATGAACAGTGCAGTCTCTACAGCTGCAAGGGCAAAAGCCATCCTACCTCAGGGAGCAACCAGGCTGCCGCTCGTGGTACAAAGCACATTACAAAGTATGTTCCTGTCGATGTGTGCAGGGCGAGGCAGAGTCTGTATGTGCTGATGGTGCTGCCTGTGGCATCCCGGGGAGAAGTGTGGGATTCTGCTGCTGCTTTCAGCAGGAAAGGGAGTGCCATGCTCCCTAATTCCCCACTTGTGAGATGTGGACTGTGAGGACTTTCATGAGGCATTAATGAGATGTAGCTCATTTCTTGTTTTGACTGGTTTCATGAGGGAAAATGTACAAGGAGAACCCAGCTGGATGAAATGAAATAAAATTTGGATGAGATTTGTTTAATTGTAGTGACATTTTTTCCCCACTGTCATATGATCTGGCCTCATATGTTCCTCCTCCATCACTTCATCACAATCTGGACAAAACTTGGAAAGAGGTCATGTGCCTAGGAGCAGGCCCTAGCTGTGCCATAGGATGGTTATAGCAGAAAATAAGAACATTTGAGCTTGAACCCAAATCACTGATATCAACAGTAACATCCTCTTCTGTCCCCCCACTCAAGACACATGAATTGTCCTGGATACTAGAAATTAAGGAAGATTACAGTAGTTTATTTTGCACCTGAGGAGCAGAGAATCCAGGCAAAGCTCGTGCCTGGGTTTTTGGAGGGATCGCAGAGAAACGAGATGGTCCTGAGGGCCGTGGCTCTGCTGCGCACCTTGCAGTGGTACAGTAAGTTTATCCCCTGCAACTTCTCCTTGAGAAATGCTGTTGATTCAGAGGACACAATGGCTCCTTCCTTTTCAACTTGGCACTGATCAAGATTTCAGGGAGGCACTTTTCAGGATGGAGGGTGCCATTTTCCTGTAGCAGTTTGCTGCAGGGGTTCATCAGCCTTCTGGTTTTCCTAACGCAACTGTGTCTGCCCATTCAGCATTCTCACCAAGGGCCCCATTAGTCCTTTTCTGCTTTTATCATCTCATGGGTTCATGCTGTGCTGCTTTTCCACAAGGAAGGCAAAATTCAGGCTACAGGTCTGTACACAGTAAGCAAGCTGTCTTCCTTGCTACTTGCACATGGCTTTTAAATTGTATTGAAGAGTGTTTTGTATGAATGACTTCAGCTTTCTAGTTGTCTTCACTGCCTGGGATCATCAGACTCCCTCGGCAGTCGCATGGTCACCTGCAAATTCTATCAGCAGCAATAGTGGCTTCTTCCAGATCACTAGAGGATGATACCGTAAATTGTCAGGTCTGGAAGAGCTCGCTATGGAGCCCCACCAGAAGTGCTTCCATATGTGTCACCTCCACTAGTGCCTGCAGCCATCTGGCCCCTCAACCATTTCACGTTTCCCAGAGATGTTGCAAAAAGCTCATTGTCCCCCAAAAATGCTGCGCGGTGCCTAGTGATACCTCACCCAGGTACAGCCTCTAGGTAGCTACCATTATCAATCAAATTTATAAACTCACCAGAAAATTAAATGAGACCTGTTTTCCATGAAATGCTGTTAACTGGCACTAATCCTCTCTTTTTGTCATACTTGAATCCCAAGTCATCTTCTTCATTGTTTGGTCTGGGATTTATGTCAGATATTTCAACCTTATCCTTTTTTAAACACTGGCACACACTTAGACCATTTCCAGTCCACTGGAACTTCACTGGTACCCCTGAGGTTACTAAATACAAATGCCAACAGATGAAACATCTCCCAGACAACTCTTCAAGGACTTCAGGGTATAAGTTATCTGGGTTTTGCAATTTTAAATTGTTGATCCCTAAGAGCTGTTGTCCGTCATTCTTCTCAGTGATGCACTGGAGAGCACTTTATCATCCTTATGTCATCTCAACATATCATCTTTTTTTTCAAGTATAGAACAAAATTATTAATCAAACTTTTCTGCATTATCGTTAGCCATTTCACCAGCTCCATCTAGAAGTGAGCTAATATTATTGTAAGGACTCATTTTTAATTCCTTAATGTATATCTTTACGGCACATACAGGGACTTGTATTTATTATTGGTATGACAATTATCTGAATGTTTCCTGATGTGTAATCAGCATTGTCTTTTAGATACATCATTCAGATATGTAATTTGCAAAACACAAATTATTCAGGATGTTGCTCGATCACACAAATGAAAGCCAGAGTTTTGTTGCCTGAGTCACTCATCTCACCATGATAAGGGCCAAGGCACAAGAGACATCGCTCTTTTCACTTTTACCAAATCCACGTTAATTGAAATGGTAAATATCCATCCACACACAGCAAGACTGCCTGCAGAAGAGTGGAGGTGTTGGTAGGTGATGAGGATGAAGCCTGATTGCAGAGATAAGAGATTAGCCTTGGATTCAGGAGACACAGGGTTTTTTCTGGCTCTGTTACAAGGTCATCTTGTGTGAGCCACTCACCTACCTGCCTCTTGCCCAGCTCTCTTACCTAATAACTGAGACATGCCTCTGCTTCAGCTCCTCTAGGAAGTGTTAGGTTTGATGGAGGAGGACATCTTTCCTGAACAAAGCCTTCTGCCATCAGGGAGCATTTTTCTGCCATTCACTTCCGGCTTGAAATTTTTGAAAAGCTGTCCAAGGCACAGCAAGGACTTCAGGATAAGAAAACAGAATCATTTGTTGTTTTCTTTTAATAAACTCCCTCCCCAGAGACTGGGGTTTAGACCTTCACAATTTCCACTCTTCTCCCTGAAAGGTAATGATCAGTTATCAGAGAAGAAAGCTGAAAACGGCAGGGATCTGGATCCAATATGTGATAAGTTCCTTGTGGAAAGACCAGCTTTGGTTCAGACCGCTCCAGCTGGTAAAACTTTCACTCTGTAAATTCAGTGTGAAACCAAATGTGTTTCCTGAAACAGATCCTTGGAGGACTTTCAAAGACACTGGTAGGTCAGATGTATCCAATTAGTAAGGGCCTGTGACAGCAGGCGAGGCCCAGAGGGGCTGGGTGGGGAATCTTCCCAGAACATCTTGCTTGCGCCAGGTTGAACTTAATTGAGGTCACCCCATGGGTTAGAGTGTAGGGAGTACACGGTGGGGCTTTGATGGCAGAGACTTCTTTGAGCAGGGCTCACACAGACAGTACAGGGATAAAAGGCGGTACAGGTTATATTGTGGTCGTGGCAGCGTGCAGGGGCTTGTCCTGCTATTGCATGTGCACACACAGTGCCTGCTGTCATCCCTACCTATATATCTAGCTGTGTGGCTTTGCATATGGTTATGAAATGGGAATGGAGGTACAAATCTATTCTTAGCTTTCTTAAATTTCTGTCTTTACTTGTTGCTGTTTTGTGAACATGTCTTCTCACCAGATTTTCAGCTTGGCTTCTCCTTAGCCATGCTTTATCACTGCAGAAGAGAAAGGGATGCTGTTGCAGTGGCCATCTGGACACAACTCTTCCTGATACAGGGCCTGGTAACAGCCACACAGAAGCAGAAACAGTCTTAATTTGTAAAGCCCCAGATGAGAACTAGTGAAGAGGAAGGTGGCCTGGGATTTGGAGGTGAGGTGGAGCTCTCAGGTAGTGTTGCTTCCCAATATGGTTATATGGGCAATCCCTCCCATTTCCAAGTTGGAAAAAGGGTAAAGTAACACATCTCTACCAACTTCTGAAGGATGCTGGGTTGTTACGCATAGTATGAAAGGACCTAGCCTTCTAGAGTGGGGATCAAGCTGAAAACTGTTTTAGGAACAAAATTACTCGCATTCACCATCTATGTCCCAGTTATCTGATCCTCATCCTCATCAAGCACCAAATGTTCGATTGCAAAAGTGCTGACCAGACATTTCCTCATTCCTAATTGTAAGCAGCATTCAAGTGCCAACAAACAGGGATGTACCTGCGCTGTCAGTGGGACTTCTTTAGCAGCAGTGTTCATATTGCAACTGATGCCAATGACAAAGGAAGTACTCCAGATGTTGGGTGTTTATGAGCTGAGCTATGAACAAGAGGAGGATCACAGCAGCTACCTGATGATATTGGTAAGAATACAGAGGGATGGCAGCTGCCTGCAGCTTTGGCCCCTGCAGATGCAGCACACTTTGCAGCTGCCTGTCAGCGGCAGGAAGGAGGAGAAATCGAAGTGCAGGAACCCTTGAGGAAAGGATGAACAAGGCTTTGCATTTTAGATGGGCTTTAGGTTAGAAAAATAGTAACCCCCAAACATTTTAATAGAAAGATCAGCTCTAGTGTCGGTAATCTAGCCAGACAGCAGTGGGATGAGGAGAGACAGAGGGAATGTTTGATGTAAAATCAAGGTCGTGCCCTGAAAATCAGACACAGCCGTGGAGAGAGGTATGCGAACCATTAAAATGAAAGGAAACCTGAGACGGCTGCTCCGCCAGTTGCCAAAGACACCACACTCTCTGTTTGTGCACGCTGGAGCCCACTCTCCTCCGTGTTTGGCAGCGTGGCAGATGCTGCATTGTGGTACCATCGGAGGAGAGGAAACCCAGAGGATAAACCAGAAGTGAGCTAGGGACATACTTTTAAAATTCCTTTCTAGTCATCAATCTAATGTAGGAGAGGGGGTTCAAAGCTCTCAGTGGAGGGAAAAGTTTTGGCCCTGGAGCACAACGGGCTGAAGTCCTCTGCTCACTTGCTAAGACCTTTGGTCCTCTGCCTCTTCCTCATCATCCCCTGGACAGAAGCACCTGTAAGCAAGGAGTTGCTTTGTCCTCAGGCATGACCAGACTATGGCATCTCCATGGATGCCACCAATATCTGCCCTGTTTCTTCCCAGGAATGCCAAGGTGCTGCAGAGAGATTGGGAAACTCTTTATATGCGAATTTGCACCTCTCTGGAGGAAACTGATTGCTCTGATCCTTCTCATTTATTTATGCCCAAGCTGTGGCTGAGGGACCCTGAAGTCGATAGCCATTTTACTGCAGGTTTCACTGGGTGCTGTGTCTTATCCATCAGCCTTGCAATGTCTGTTGCTGCAGCGCTAGCCTCTACTGAGCTTTCTGCTCTCAACTCTCAACATGGGAAAATGGGTCCTCCAGTTTAATGCCTTTGCATAACCTTCACACCAGCCGTAACTCAGCAGCCACCTCTGTTCCAGCAGCTGGCAGCAAAGTGACAAGCAATTACAACTGGAGTGGATCCCACCACAGCAAAGGAGAGTATTAGTCCAGACACTCTGAGGGAGGGGCACGAGATACCCACTAAGAGAAAGCCAAAACTGTTGGTGTTTACACCTTGTTACTGCAGGGATCATCCATTGCTGTTTCTAGGTTCAAGGCTGCACAAACTGCAACAGGGCCTCTGAGTCTGGTGCTGCCTGGGACTGCTGCCTTGTGCCACTGTCTCATGTATCTCTGTGTCGTGTGACAGGACGATGGACTATCACTGCTTCCTAACAACATGTGTGGCTAGCAGGACCTGAGCAGTTGGGGTGGAATAGGCTTTCCATGCCTGCCTTCAAGACCAGGAGAGCTGAGGTATTTCTGAGATGCTCAGCAAGTTGCAGTGTCATGAGTGGAGAGATGCTCCACACCAGCTGGGACCATGCAAACGTGGTCTTTGGTATGTTTTGACAGAATCAGGCCCTTCAGTACCCGGGACTGGGAGGTGAGAAGGTAGAAGGTGGGGAAGGCACTAAACTGCCCTTTCACCTCCACAACTTCCTGAGTTCTCCATGTGTCACCATGTGTGCCAGGACCACTGGTTGCCTGCATCCTCAGGCTGTCTCCTCCACCCACTGGGCTGACTTCAGCCTCGAACTGTCTCTTCCATCCACAGACAGCTAGAAGCACTGCCTGGAGCTGAAGGGCAGGATACTCCATGGAGCATCAGGATGAGGTTTCCTCCTCTTTGTACTTGGTCATCTAAACAACAGCTTTGATTAAAAGCAGAAGACGTTGTATGCTCAGCCGTGGGTGCAGATCAGTCCAGCTATTTGGTCAACAAAATAAAAATTAAGATACTTAACTTTGAGCATCTGTTTTCTTGCTTTGTTCTTTTTATAATTTTGGATGACTCCCTGTGAGATTGGACCATTTTCCTGACAGGTCAGCACAGCTAAATGCCTTAAAGCTTTCTAAAGATTAGTTTTTTTATTAGATGACAGCCCAGAAAGCCACTGGGGACGTAGAGTCAGCATCCACCCTTTATGGGAAGAGGAGAGGGTGGAAGGGGAGCGGCTGTGACTCTGATTTGCTTGGCTTGGCGCTCAGGCTCACTGAGTTTTGCTGAATGTTGAAGCCACGTGATTTGTATAGCTGTGACACGATATCATAAATCAATCCAGTTGGTCTAGGAAAGTTCACGAACCCTTACTGAACTTTTGGACGAACCTGGGTTGAGTTTCGAGCTCATAACGAAATCCGAAACCAGGCAGGCTTCAGAAAGATTTGCATTTCACTGCAAACCTTTTGTAGAGCTTCAGTAAAGAGGCAGTGATTAGGAAAACACTGGTTTTGGTTAAGTAAAAAGGTGTTGGCATGAAAGCATTTCAACAGAGCAAGGCTGACTTTTAAAAACAGTCCTACTGCAGTTAGTGAAAAATGATTATTATCTTGCATGGCACTGTCAGGAGTTACTTTAATTTCATGGAATTAATTTCATGGAATTGTCCAGCAAGGCTAAAACACCTGATGGGAAGATCCTCCTTTCCCATCAGATTTTGCAGATTTTCAGAGTGGTTTTGAACCCGTTAGTTTAAAACCTTTTAAATTCTGCTGATCTGTTTGAACATTCCTGCATTTTTATTTTTTAAAAAATTCATTTCATATTTTCTTAAAAACATCTTAATGCAATGTTTGCAAAAGATTTGAAAGACCATCTTAATTCTCCATCAGCTCAAAAATCTTTTGTATTCCTCCCTTGAATCTGAATGCAGAAATGAAGCCAGAAAGGGCTTCCTTGTAAGATTCACCGTTGCTTTTCTAGCTGAATGGGTTCAGGCTCTCCTGCTGCATCTCCCAGGATGGCAGACTTCTACAAGGGATTATTTTGAGTTCCGATTTTAAATAAGCCTTTGCAGTGCTGCTTATTGTAGGTGGCTCAGGGCCAATAATCAGGAGATTTTAAGATAACAAGATTTCAGGTCCGTTTTATTTACCTTCTTCTATTTGAACCTCCAGGTTTCATATTTGTAACATTTTTCTTTGCAATGCACAGGAAAAGAAAGCTGAGATCCTCGAGCACTCACAGGGCTGTCCAACCAGCTTCTTAGGAAAACAATAAAAAAGCCACGTCTCTCTCAGAAAAGGCTCAAAGTTTGGCATCTCTATGACCACATGACCAAATGAGTCTCTGACTCCTCTGAGCTTTGTTTTTCACCCATTCACAGTACAAATTAGTAGTAGCTGTACCTTATCTGCTGTACTTCACAATTTAAATTTAATATTATTTGTATAAAATTTACGCATTTTATATAAATTATTGCACATTAAGAAACTGCTATGGCCATCCAGTCCAATGTTCTCATTGAGTTTAGGATGATTTTTGCCTTTGGATTAAACTGAAACTGGAACTGGTCCCAAATTAGCAAAACCAAATGAAAAGCACAGCATTTCAGTCATTTTAAACAGCAGAGATAGATACACAATAAATAGTGACATTTAAGTAGCACTTTGTAGTGGTCTGTGTCTCTTGTAAAGCAAACTGTGCTGATGCAAACAACTGACCTGTGTGGGAAAATGCCAAAAAAGCTCCATCATTCTCCTAATTGACAGGAAGATTGTGATGATTTAGAGGAAAGGGCTAAAAAAAGAGAGGATGGTGGAGGGCCTTGCTCAGGAGGAAATAACGTGATGCTCAGATTCTGAGCAGTGAATTTTATTTGGCCTGGGCAAAATTCAATTTGGAAGTTTAAGGGAATAATGAGCTGAAAATCTCTTAACTACATACAACTGTCCCAACAAAATCAACACTCTGGGCCAACTTCTGCTTCCACAGAGAGGGATACACCTTGTGTAGGTTGCTGGGAGACTGGACTCCCAGGACCAGGAGCAGCATTTCAGGATGCACTGGACCTTGCTGGACCATATCTGCATTCTTGAAAATCTTCCTTTTGATGAGTGAGTGCTGTGAGTCCTCCCTTCTAACCTCCAACCCATGCATGTAAGTCCTGAGAGTCCAAGGGAAATCACACTGGGGTTTATAGACTTGCAGCAGAATTTGGAAACTGATTTGTGGCTTTAAAGTATGAGGTCTCAAATATGGGAACTATTTTACTCTGTGTGTCAGGGCAGTGGATTCAATTGTTTTTGCCAGAGCGACCCCAGGAATAAGGCTGGGAAAGAAGGCAGAGAAGGTAGAGGAACAGGACAGGGCTTGATCGGTAACGTATAGCAGAATGACAACATTGCCCTACAAAGAGGACGGGGAACATGAATTCTTAATGTTGGGACACAAGGGACAAAGAAAAGCTGGAGAAAAAGCACTAGATGGAGGATATTTCAACTAGATATTAGGAAAACTTTTCTTATCAAGCCAAGTAAGTTGTAAGTTGCTGATAGTGCCATGGAGTTGGAACATGCTGAGGAGTGGCACTTAACAGAGAGCCCCACTGGCACAGTATCACTGCTGCTGGCAACTGATTGAGCGCACTATGGGCCCCAACTTGCCATAAGTCTGTACAACACTTCCTTGTCATCTACAGCTGCAATGCCAACTCAAATGGACTATGCATTCCATCAAAAAATCTGCAAGCTATTGAAGAATTGGTGATTTGCTGGAGTGGCACTCAAACCATTCTGTAAGCAAGGAAATTTTTCAAGGGCTCCCACAATGCCAGTGGTGTCACAGAACTGATTACAGAAGGAAGAGACCTCTGGAAGTCATCTTGTCCAATGCCTCTGCTCAAATGGGGCCACCTAGAGCAGGTGGCGCAGGACCATGTCCAAATGACTTTCAAATACCTTCAAGGATGAAGACTGCACAACCTCTCTGAGAAAACTACAAGTCAGTGATACAAAATAGGTTTCCTGCCGGTCATATACTCTGTGCACACTTGGACAAGCTCTCCATCTAAGCAATCAGCACTTGCCCCAAACAGGGGCGAAGTGGATAAATTATTGGATGCATCTTTCATCTCAAAGCATTCATATTTCAGCACAGTAGCATGCCTAGGAGCTGCCACTGTAAATCACCATTTTCCAGACTTGAGGTCTTCCAAGTGGAGGTAATTATTTCATTTCCTTCTGTGCATAAAGGAGTCAAAGCTGTGTTTTCAACATTCAAGTGAGCTCCACCTCATCAGAAGACTAAGGAGCACTATTTCAAAGGTATTTCCACTGGGAAGAGTTTAATTTGGAGCAAATTGTTCCCATGAGCTGGAAGATCGAGAACTGCACCACGTAAAGCTATGTGAAGAGTTACTCATTTGCTTGGGTAAAATCTCAGTGGAGAGTAAACACCCATTTGTGCTACAGCTGATAGCAGCAGCAGCAGGAGCATGAACAAGCTGAAGGTAAATCCTGCACTTCATAATCAGAGAATTTCTGCCTCTGAAAATTCAGAGTTCTGCACACACAGGACTTTCTGAGTGTGTGTGTGTGTGGTCTGCAGCTCTTTGTTATATACTGTGAGTTTCCCTAACCCTTTACAGAGATAAGTAGGTAGGAGGCTGCTGTTTGGATAAGTCAGCAGCAGGCGATAAGATTATAACAAAGCCATTGGACTGCAGTGGAAATTTTCTATGCCACATGCAGGGCTTTTATCAGGGGTGTACAAATTATCTTTGTTTCATTCTAAGAGCTTAACTTAGCTCATCCTCAAAGCAAAATGGCCTCATCCTTCCTGTCGTCTTCCAAGATTGAGGAAGTGGTGAGATGTGTGTGTGTTCCCTGACATTGACTACCACATTACAGCAGAGACTGGAAAGAAGTTTATTAATCAGCTTTTGGAGGTTTTTTCCCTTGTTTCCCCTTCCTTTTTGATTGCTTTGGCAAAGTAATCCATTTCCTCCTTTGCTCTGCCTAAACAAACCAGAGACTTCAGAGATGGTATGAAACCAGTCTGCTTGAGTTAAACCAACCCTGCTGGGACCCAGACACAGCCCTTCCCACTCCTGTGCAACCCCAGCACAGTCAGCACTCACCTCCCCTGTCTCAATGCTGGAGGACTTGTGCACATATACTCTGTGCATACCCTAAAAAATCTTCAGGTCATTGGGCAGCTACTGAGTTCACAAGCCTACTCAGCCTAGGCTTGTGAACTGGTGTGCAGCTGTTTAGCACTCAGCCGTTGCAAAAAGGGTGAGGTTTCAGTATGGTTGGGTTGACTCATCGCAGAAGATGAATTAAGAGAAAAGTGTCAGAAAACTGATTGACAAATGAAATCTTATAGCTGGGCCTTTCAAATGCTGGAGACCTGAATGAAGAGATTGACTTGGTAAACTCAGGGAGTTTACTGATCATCCTTCTTCAGCTGGTGCCTTCTTGTCAGGTCTCTGGTGGCTTGCACCAGCATGTCCTCCCTGGAAATGGGTGCAGGCAGGTCTGGAAATCCTGTGTGCTGCTGCATGTGTGACAAGTGCATCTGTCCAGTCACTGAGGAGTTCATATGGCAGCTAGCAGTACAAAATATCTGGCATTTCCTTAAAAACATTGAAAGCAATATCAAAACACAGCAGTAGCTTCTTGGAGCTGCCCACTGCTCCTTTGGCCCTAGGGATCAACTCATCTTCAGGCTTCAAAGTTATCTTGCAAAGCCAGCGTCTGCCTCAGAGGAATTTGCAGTGTATACAAATAAGACACTCAAAAGCAGGAGCAAAAGGACTCATTAGTACCCTATTTATTGGCCAAGGGAACTGAAGAAGCAGAGGAACTTAAAGGTGTTCCTAATTTACTTCACATACATCCCTCTTTTTCAGCAACCAGCTGTCTCCTTAGCTCATGCTGGACCCAGAATCTTTGCCTGCCACTAGGACGATGACTGTGAGGTCCTTCAAGAACACTACTGCACGTTAAATCCTCATTCTGTCTTAGTCCACATGACATTGAAAGTGTAGACAGGTTGTTTTAACCTGATTTAACCAGGCCAAAGAGGAATTGTGCAGCAGAGCAACCTTATTTCCTTCCCACCTAAACGACAGCCCAGTGTTCAGGCCCGGTGTGATTCAACAAGTCTCATGCTCACAGTTTACTGAAAACCATCTGTTAAAAGAGCTATGCCAAACAAAACCTACACAACATTAAATGCAAATTTTGTAAGAAGTAAATGAAATAATCAAAAAAGCCAGGGAAATGTCTAGACCACTTAGATGAATTTATGTATTTAAGAAACGGTTGACTTATGTGTTCATTAACAACTCACCAACCTCAGAAGAAAATACTTTAAATCTTCTGCCTGCTATGATTTTTGGCTAGGAATGAAGAGATGAAACAAAAAGAGCATCTCATTAAAAACCCCAATCCCAGGCCCTGAATAACTCAGTAATAGTCTACAGACCACTTCAGAATTTTTAAGAACATTTCTGCCCGAGATTTACTCATTCTTATTAGACATGTAATGAAAAGAGGTGATTTTATAACACAATCCTTATACACACAACCTTTCTTCTAGAAAACAATTCTCATTTGTGCAATGCTAGGAGAAGCATCTGAGTCGTGAAGTGATTTTAAGTGCAGGGGAGTGAGAGGTCGACTCAGTTAAAAGCATTTCAACATCATTATTTTAGTTCCCAAGCTGAAGGTCTCTAAAGACGCGATGAACAAAGGTGGGAGAAGACACTCCTTTTCTTGTAGTCAATGACCCTTTAGCTCTTTAGCAGCTCGTGCTGATGGAAAGATGCTCTAACTTGCTCAAGTGGAGGAAGGCGTCCTCACTGACACTGCAGCAAGCAGCCTGCAGCCCCATGGAAACCCCACACCAGATTCACTGTTATGCAAGGCTTTGTCCTTGAATTCTGGTGGAGAATGTGGTTCTAATTCATCCTAACAATCCAGAAGGAGATTCCACCTATATACAACAACCCTCGGTGATTACTGAAGAGATCTGGGAGATCCAGCAGGTCACAGGAGTAGGAAAAAAAGGCAATGAGGGGGTGTCAGGACACTCGCGAGCTCCATGGTCTTCTTGTTCCCTTTCCCTGCCCCTCTGACACAGCAAGTCTGGGCTAGCCTGTGCCTCCCTGGAGGGTACAGACTAGTTTTAAAAAGAGGGAAGTTCATATCCTGCTTTTAGTCCACCTCTTTTTTTTTGCATTTTTGACTATCATTTAATGTGAATGGTAGCTTCATAATTCTGAATGGGCTTTGACCAAGCTGCTCTGGGTATAGACACCAGTATTTTTAATTACGAAGCAGAGAGACTGCGGTCTTCACATTCTTTAGATCTCCTGTCACTGAGGTATAGCTATTGGGACTCTATTAGTTGTTGTTGAAATAAGTGCAACGCTACTATTGCTTTCAGTAAGGTCAAGGCAGAAGGAGATCCATTAGGCCCTTTATGTGCGGGCCAGCCCTTCCAAAATAGGTCTGGCATTCTTGTTCATTCCTCCTGGCTGCTGTTAATAAATTAATATGTGAATTTGCAGGCTCAGATGGAGATGGGATATTAATATAGACTGTGTGCTGTTCCCTACAGGAATTAATGTAAAAGCTGTCATTAACATAATGCATATACATGAGTCCAACAGAAAGCTATTAACTTGTGTATTCCTCCAAGCAGGCTCAGTAAGTACTTTACCATCAACAATCTTGCTGCACTTTAAATTAAATATGTGTGTCAAGGTTAGCACTTCCTGGGCTGAGAAACTGAACTGGAAGAATATTAACAGATGTTAGCAATATGTATGTGTGGGAGGAGAAGATAACACCTGAATCTAGTCAATGCTGAGCAGTATTTGGAGCCTGGAGCTAATAATCTAGAACAAGAACACTTTTAATGAGCTCAGACAGAGTTAATGTTCTCCACTGATGCCTTTCCCCTCTTGATATGCCCCGATGGACTTTGTGATAGAGCAGCAGTTAAAAAAAGTCTGACCTTGGGCATCCAGGAACTATCATGGTCTCTTGCAGCAAGACAGAGTTATCTAAAGAAATGTCTCTGGCTGATATAGAATTACTTAGGGTTTCCACCTCCTTGTAGCAGTCAATTGTCCCAGGGATGAGACAACATTTACTGCTCCCTGTCCCCTAGACAACCTTCTGGTTGGAGGTGGGAGTGTTGAAACAATGTTCTAGGAAGCTGGTTTATGTTGACTTTAGTTTCCGAAGACATATCCTCTTTTAAAAAAAAAATCATTACCTATTACACAAAATGATTAAGAGAATAGGTAACTGATGTCAGGAAAATGCAGGCTTTAAACTCTGTAGAAGAAAAGAGCCTGCTGAAGTCTGAGATCCGACTTCTAGGTTTAAAAGAGAAAGCTCTGTCTGGAAGTGCACCCAGGACTTACAAAGTGATGGAAATCCATCGCGATCCCGTATTGCACACCCCATGGTATCTGAGGGAGTGTTCAGAGGAATCAGGGAAGCCGTCATATTTGTAAAAGGTCCAAGGAGGGGGAAATGCTATGCAAGAACTGGGAATTGGCAAAGATGACTATTGTTTAAGAAAATAAAATAAAATAAAATAGACTAATGAGAGTATCTGGGGAGCAATATGGCCAGTGAGGTGAGCATCTGTTCTGGGTGAAAGGCTTGGGAGCCATTTCAAGGGATGTGGTAAGAGAAGGGCAACCAAACCCTGGCTTGATTAGAAGAAGCCAGCACAGGCTGAGGCACAGGAGGATTGTGTCATGCTTAACTACTCCTCAGGAATTCCTTGAAGATACCACTGTCATGACAGATAAGGGCAATTTAATGGGTAGCAGAATATTTTGATTTTCCAGAAGCATTTGACAGTTTTCCATACAGGAGAATAATGGCTTTTGTACAAAGATATTAAAGGGAAGATAAAACAGTGACCGGAGTGGAAAAATAGCTTAAAAATAGGACACAAAGGTTGGCAAAGGAGGGAAGGAAGCTTTTCTGACTGTTTCTAAAACTGACAGCACTTCTATTTATAGTGGACAAAATGATATTTATGTTGAAGCCAGTGGTAGCTTGCCACTGAAATCAGCTTTGGAGGAAGACAATGAAAATGGGTGGTGTCCCGCTTTGATCTATGTACCTCTTCAAAACAGCCTGAAAATGGGATGGTAAACCACCTTACTGCATGAGATGCAGGCAGACAAGAGTTGGAAGTGCTGCCGGCTTTACTTGGAGGCTCTGGCACAGGGACACTCTGGGGCGAGTTCCCCAACCCAACCCGTGCAGAGGGGATCAGAGGGGCCCTAGAAGGGCCTGCAACCAGGCAGCATGAGTATTCTCATCGAAACCGCTGCCTTGCTCATTGGGCCAGAAGTATGTCCCTGAAAAGTGCTATGGGAAGATGTGGAAGCAGGGCTGAAGCAACTTTTTGGAGAAGGAAAGGGTTTGCTTTTGAGGAAGGAAAGGAAGGTTCCGAAAAGCCCTGTGCATGCATTCATTTAACAATGCTGACTTCCCAAATCAGTCATTCTAGTCCTAAACTAGAATGTGGTTCCATTAGGCCCAAAACTCAGGATTGTCTCAAAGGAAAGAGGAGTTAATCTGAAGTGTGCAAGCTCTTCCCTAGTCACTCCAGCCAGTTGTTTGTGTTTATCACTGTCCCCATGTTGAGCACTGGAGCTGCCCCTGTTGTTATGCATTCGTACTGGAAATTAGAGGAGAGTTCATGAACAAGCATGAATAATGACATAGTAATAAATTACAAAGAGAGCCACAACCAACATGCCAGAGGACACCTATATCCAAGTTAGCACCACATGAAGATTTTCTTCTAGTCTTGCTCTCACTAGCATTAGGGTGGGTCAGGCTTAGTGCCTCTGAAATTGGTGAATGGATCACTGAAGTGAAACCCTATGAGTTCAAAACTGGCATGTGTCTTTGAGGTCAGTAAAGTTGTTTGTTCACTGGAAGGACGTACAGACATGCCTCATTTTTCAAGTCTGTCTATGGGCTCTGAAGTTGTGTTCTCTCTTCCTCTTGGGTAGAAATGTATTTCATGTGACCTAATGCTTTTCTGCTTTGACAGATATTTTCTTGGTCAGATCCATAGATCTAGGCCTATGTAAGAAATCCTAAAGGTGTTCAATTTCTCACCACTGAGAATCTCTATATTTGCACTCAAGTTATGTTAATTGTTGGACACAGGGCAAATCAGACAGTAAATCACTAAACAGAATTTTTCCCACAAACCTTCATTATCTCTCAGTCCTAAAGGAGGAACTCTGCAAAATAGAAAAGGTTTCAGATGATTTTGCCTGCATACTTTTTCTATTCCTTTTCAGTTTTTTTCTGTAGTACTTTATTCTGGCTTTCGGAGTGGGACGTGGGGGGAAGACAGGAAAAAGTATATCACGTTCGAATGCCTGTGGGGAAAACAAACAGCATTTGAAACATGTTTTAAAATATAACTTCCTACCTGTAGTCTTTGTTTTTCCTGGAAGTGGCTTGAATCCTTGATGGCACTTGAGTTCTTAAGAACTCCTTTAAAAACTTACTCAATGAAAGTAAATCAAGATAAGGAATATATGTGGTAACAATACTGTCTCCTGCTTGGTTTCGACTTGTTCCAGCTGTTTGTACAATGGTGAATTGCAGGGCCAGGAACACTGTGTCCACAATCATGTTACTGGAAGTGGCAGGCAGACCAACTGGGCAACCCATTACATCTGTGCCAGCAGGTGAGGTAAAGAGATAAGGCAACATTCACCTTGCAGGAATCAACAGAATTACTTCAGTATAACAGAGGAAAATCTAGCTCCCTGAGCTCCTTGAGGCTGCCATAAGAAAAGGTCATGATCAGCAAATGAAAAGAAAATAATATCTGTGTGTTCAAAGTCCGCCTGAAGTTTAATTTCTCTGCCAGAAAACCCAGCACTAAAGTTTAAGATAATATTTGGAGGGAAGCAGATGTACTTGGGTGGTTTATTTGAAATAACTTCTTAGATCTCGTAACCTGACTTTTTTAAATCTTTCTCTTACTTAGACATTTAATGTGATTACTCCATACGGTAGATCTATCATTAGCGATGCACAATCAGCCCAAGGCAGATGCACTTTATGGTCCTGCTTGTCATTGACATTAAAAAAAGCTGTATGCCTAAATACATACGTGTATGAACTTAAACACACTATGTTGAATTCCTTATTCAATAATAATGTGGAAACCTTACAGTATATTTTTTTCTTGTTGCTGTATCTTTACAAAATGTGGTATCTTATTGGCTAGTTCTTTCTTTGGTGACATAGCAAGAAGGATGCTAATGTAGTTTGCCACAAGTTACCTGCCATAAAATGACAAGCATGGGAACTAAACGCAGGCATCCTGTCACTCACCCCAGCACCTCTCACCAGCATCTCCTGCAGGCTACATTGCCTCTTATACTGCAGGGGTGTTTGGGCTGGGTCACATAATGCGTAGTTTTGACCTGTATAATTTAAGTACAGCACGCAGTGTGCCTGGTTTCTCCTATCTCTTTCTTTAGTGATACCACACAAAACAGAAATGTCAACTGCTGTGTAATGAATATTAATATAATGGTACTGTAAGCAACAATCACAGCTTAAATAAATGGTCGAGGATATGTCTGTGTTGCTTCCTTCCCTGATTAATCTGCAGATCACTTGTCAGGGGAGAAGATGAGCGTGTGTGGCACTCAGCTCTACCGGAGCTTTCATCCATGGAGCAGAATGTTTGACATCCAAGGTTATCACCCGGTATATGTCTTCCTGGGATTGCCTAGGTATGAAAAATTTTAATTAACCATGCCTTTGAACACCTCCACTCACTGCTTAGTGCTTCCTATTTCAGAAGTACATCAGGCTGAAAAAAAGTTAAAACTAGGGTTAGCTATGATTACTGAATTTAATTGTGAGATTAGCAGAAGCAAGGTCTAAGGTGGAGCAGTTTTGTGTATACAATAAAACAGGAGTCAGCACACAGCTAACATCACAGCCCACAGAAGGAACAGCATATCAGGCGAGAGTTCAATGTAATGTGATCAGCTCCAACACAGCCAGCGGGCTATATGCTGGCACCTAAATTTCACAATCTCTCTTGCTCCTGCAAAGTGAAGAAATACTTTTTTTCAGAACACCTCTTCCCAATACCATCATATTGCTGCAGCAGCCATCTGGGTTGGGGTGCACTTATTGCTGCTGAATCTCCCCTGGAAAGAGGCAAGGGAGCCCTTTTTGCCTCAATTGCAGGGTTTTTTTCCAGAAATCCTGGGCAGGATGGTGAGGAGCTTTCAAAGAGAAGTGGATATCATGGTAAATCTATGTTGATGAGCTCTGCTGGGCAATAATACTACAAAAACATCAGAACACTCTAGGTCTATCCCTGGTGCTTCTGCTGAGCATGTGAAAACAGCACACCACTTCCTCTCTTTACTGCTGTTTCCTCTTTCCACCTATTGTTCTGTAGCCACCCAGCCTAAACCGTGTGGTCTTAACGGGCTGATGCTGTCCTTCCCAGGGTCTATGCACTGTATCTGTATCAGGAGGCCCTGATCTTTGCAGTCTGGCACTGCTGTGATATGGATGCTCCATTGGATCCTAAGGTTTTTCATTCCATCTCTGAGCACAAATGCTGCATTCACACTTGGAAAATACAATTTTTGAAAGTATTGCAAATGTTTAAAGCTGGCCTTGTAATCTTCCTGCAGATTTCTAATGATAGGGGAAATAAATGATAGAAATGTTTGAATTAAAAAAAAAAACATGGGAAGGTTGTGATTTTTTTATCTGCTGCTGGATATTAGGAACTGTGGAAGGAGAATTTGCATCAATTAATATTTGTCAAGGAGGGAAGAATTAAGCTTAATGAAATCCAGCTGCAAAAATACAATTTGGGCAAAGGATTATGAAGAGCTCTATCACTGTAGGAACAGGTACTGCTGTGGACCAGGCAACAAATGAAAACATCAGTCTCCCCTTGACTGGTGGTATTCAGGAGTAGACTCACCTGTGGGTCTGGGCATGCCAAAATGAACCTTGTCCCTGTGTGGTGGGGAGAGAGAGTGAGTCTGCAGTGTTGGTGGCACCAGGGAAATCATTGCACAAGCTTTAGATGGAAAAATTGATGTCAGGTGTCATTGTGCAGGGAGATCTGTGCCCCACTCCATGTTTTTAGGTTTTCCTAGATAAAAATTTTAGACAATGAAAAAAAAAGGTTTTGGGGAGGCTATAACCATGGGTCCCAACTCTAGTCTGCCTTTCCATGTATGTTTCTAGCTTAGGCAGACCTGGCCAACTCACCAAGTTAAATCTGTAGTTCCAAGTAAGAATAACATTTGTCAGATCTAAGTAATAGAAAAAGTCACAGGGACAGGAAATAATGCTGCTTATTTCTGGTTCGTAAGGGAGTCTTGATGGGTCAATACAAGAGATGGAGCACTCTGCATCCAGCGCTGCTTCCCACCCTCAGTGTTAATGCTCGCTAGCACAGTCTCAGTGTGGACCTGTGATGGCATCATCAGAGCAGCCCAATTAGAGGCATCAGCAAACAGAACCTTGCCGTAGCTCAGCTGCAGCTGCAGAATAAGGCCCTGTGTGCTCTCTGTGCCCAAGCCCATAGGTCAGTGTAAATTAACATAATCCTCAGCAAGGAGAACAAGGATTTCCCAAACACACACTTGTCCATGTGTTTGTTTGCGCAACCAATTTTATCAGATTTCTTCCTTATCAATTGGCTTCTAGAGTTTCAAGAGACACTGTGTCTTTGCTTTTCTCTGCAACAGTGAACTATGACTATGAACAAAATAAAGTGATGACATAGCATCTAGAGCTAGGTCTTATGGAAACCCAGAAATATTCCTCAGATTCATAATAGAATTGTAGGAGATAGCAAAAATGCATGGTCCTTCCTGATATGAACTACCGCAGCTTGAGGACTTTGCCTTGAGCAGTCTCTGTCATAGATTCATAGAATTGTCAGGTTTGGAAGGGACCTCGAAGATGATCAAGTTCCAACCCCACTGCCACAGGCAAGGACACCTCACACTAGACCAGGTTGCCCAGAGCACCATCCAACCTGGCCGTAAAAACCTCCAGGGATGGGGCTTCCACCACCTCTCTGGGCAACCTGTTCCAGTGTCTCACCACCCTCATCATGAAGAACTTCATCCTAACGTCTAATCTAAATCTACCCTCCTCTAGTTTGGATCCATTTCCCCCTTGTCCTATCACTACCTGACATCCTAAGAAGTCCCTCACCAGCTTTCTTGTAGGCCCCCTTCAGATACTGGAAGGCCACAAGAAGGTCTCCTCGCAGTCTTCTCTTCTCTAGACTGAATAATCTCAACTGTCTCAGACTGTCTTCATATGAGAGGTGTTCCAGCCCTTTGATCACCCTCATGGCCCTTCTCTGGACACATTCCAGCATGTCCATGTCTTTCATGTAAGAGGGACTCCAGAACTGGATGCAGTACTCCAGGTGTGGTCTCACAAGAGTGGAGTAGAGAAGGAGAATCACCTCCCTCGACCTGCTGGCTGCGCTTCTCTTGATGCAGCCCAGGATACGGATGGCTTTTTGGGCTGGAAGTGTGCACTGATGGCTCATGTTNTACGGATGGCTTTTTGGGCTGGAAGTGTGCACTGATGGCTCATGTTGAACTTCTTGCCCACCAGCACTCCCAAGTCCTTTTCTTCAGAGCTGCTCTCAAGCCAGTCACTGCCCAGCCTATATCAGTGCTTGGGATTGCCCTGACCCAGATGCAGGACCTTGCACTTGGTCTTGTTGAATCTCATGAGGTTGGCATGGGCCTACCTCTCCAGCCTGTCAAGGTCGCTCCTGATGGGATCCCTTCACTCCAGCGTGTCAGCCACACCACACAGCTTGGTGTCGTCAGCAAACTTGCTGAGGGTGCACTCAATGCCACTGTTCATGTCGCTGACAAAGATGTTAAGCAAGACTGGTCCCAGTACTGATCCTTGAGGGACTCCACTTGTCACTGGCCTCTACTTGGCTATGAACCCATTGACAGACACTCTTTGAGTGTGGCTGTCAAGCCAGTTCTTTATCCACCGAGTGGTCCATCCATCAAATCCATGTGTTACCAGCTTGGAGACCATGATGTCATGTGGGACAGTGTCAAAAGCTTTGCTCAGGTCCAGGTAAACGATGCCAGTTGCTCTTCCCTTGTCCATTGATGTTGTGACCTTTTCATAGAAGGCCACTGGGTTTGTCAGGCACGATTTTGCCCTTGATGAAGTCATGTTGATTATACCCAATTACCTCTCCATTATTCTTCTGCCTCAGCGGTGCCTCCAGGAGGATCTGCTTCACGATCTTACTGGGCATGGAGGTGAGGTCTATAATTCCCTGGATCACCCTTCTTTCCCTTTTT
>VWZK01005965.1:0-45992 GCA_013396935.1 Baryphthengus martii
AGTGAAGAAGAAAGGCCCTGGGCAATGCTAGAGGGGAGGATGTGAAGGGATGAAAAAGCATGCGAATATGTGCTGGGGGAGCAGCAGGAGAAGGTTTGGGGCTAGGGAAAAGCTGGCTGTGACTCAGCAGCCACCATGAAGGGGCTAGGCTTGGTGCCAGAGCCCCAGCTCTGTGAGAACCCGCCCGACCCTGAACGTGACTCCAGGGAGCTCCCACCCTGCCTGGATCCAGCACCTGCTGTGTGAGAAAGGCGTTGGGTCTCCCACCTGCCTTGGCTCTTCCCAATCAGCTCTGGAGGCAGGATCTACCCCCACACCGACAGTTACCGGCATCAGGCCAGCCAAAGTCAAGGCTCTTGGAGAAAAAGGAAGGGGCCTCCTCCAGGCTCCTTGGACCCGTGGGGGAGGAGGGAAGAGATGCTGCACTTCTTCATCCTTGCAAAATGGTATATGATAAACCAGCCATGTGCACACAGGCTGTTTTTCCCTCTCTGGATCTGAGCATGCCACAAATCAAACCTGCACCGTTTCCTTGCTGTCTCCCTGCTCCTCTCAGGAAGATCCCCCTTGAATTTCTTATGATCTAGAGGACGGATCTTGCATTGTTATGGAGGGTGCCAGGCATCCACTAGGAACAAAATGCCCCAACTGCCAGGATGGCTCCTGCATATGAAGCGCTGGGAGAAACAGCCAGGAAAGGTCTTGATGATGTATTTTCACATAGCATTTTATGTGTGAAATGAAGACACGTCAGTGCCAGGATGTAGCTGCTGCTGGATGGATCTGGGCTAACAGACAGTAATGAATTATCAACCGGGAGGAGCTAAGCCAGCCATCCCTCCCCCCCTTCCACTTCCTCCTGCACTGCTGATGCTGAAGGTGTTTGTGATGAAAGCGCAGGCTCAGAGACAGGTTTCAGACTTCCAGCAGGGCCTCCCAATGCCTGGCGCTGATGTGCCACATCGAGGGGCAGGGCACAGGCTGTACCTTCTGTGCCATGGCAGGGAAGAGGGGCAAAGTCCCGTTCTCAAGTATCCTGGGCTGCAACCAGCCATGTCCTGCTCTTTCCTTGCAGGAGGCCGCAGTGGGATCTGCAAAGACTCTGGGAGCCTGTGTGCATACGTGCAGACATAGACGTTTGCTTTGGGAGTGGCCAGAATCAAAGTGGGTCTGGGCCAGCATCACCAATCAAGGCCGGTTTAGGCTGGGCAGTAGTAACCAGCATGATTTGGTAAAGGGGTACAAATAGAGAGGAAAAAATTCAGGACAGGGTTCTTGATGAAGGTTAAGTCAGTACCTTTAGATGTACAGAGATGGCTTCAACCTAGCTGAGAAGGTGGAGGAGCCCTAGGGAAGGAGCTTGTAGTCTTTGTTGTCTCTGCATATTTGAGGGTGGACGGATTTTCTGGTGTGCAAACATGGCCTCATCAGAAACCCACGGCTGAATTTTGCAGGTGAGGAAGCAGGGACCTTCCTGTGCACTGCTTGCTTCTGCTGGAGTAAAATTGTTCTGATTGTTGGATCTGAAAAACATGAGGCTGCCCCTGCCCTTTGTGCGCTTTCCCAAATTGGCTTCCCCGAACTCATTAAGAAGGGCTATTTGTGTTCGGCAGTGATGAGTTGGGCTTTGCAGCCTGTTACACAGAGGAGCAGGCCAGAGAGCTCCCTCGCCTTGCGCAGCTGCGCTTGCAGTTCCCGGCACCGAGCAGCTCAGCCTGTGTGTGTATCTCCTACCTCTCCCAGGAGGGAAGATCTGGCTGAAGCCTGTTTAAAAATCCAGCCCGAGGCTGCTCAGTAATGCAACTTGAGACGTTGGCCATGAGCAGTAGAAGAGCTCCAGGGACCGATATTCCCTTCTTGCCTCTGGGATAGCGGTCAGTGAGACTTGAGTCCTTCCCCAAGCCAGCGCTCCTGGCAGTGACAAGGACTTCCTACAAGCACCAGGGAATTACTCGAGCCCTACAAGAACAGCAGGATGTTTCTTATGCAGGTAAAGAAGCGGCTTTGCAGCTTACCTGGGAGGCAGCTGTTCCTCCACGTGAAAGAGGAGGATCTTTTTCCCTCCTTTTCAGATTTACGCTTCAGGCTCCAGCCCTAAAGCTGACAGACTGTGACATAGCACAAGCTACGTCCTCGGGGTCATCTCTGCTTGGCTGTTTCCCTAAGTCTTCCTTGTAAATGGTCAGTTAGCAGGGAAAGGCAGAAAGTGGAGGAGGAGGGCAGCATTTTCCTTCCCCTGGGAATTAGGGCTCCCACTCCAGGCAGCTGGAATGACGTGCCCTTGGATGTGAGGGAGAAACAGAGTAGGGCTCCAGGCATGGCCAGTCTCAAAGCTACTCTCAAGCTCCTGCCCTTGGCCAAATCATCCGCTGCTGGTGATGCGGCTTTGCTGGGACACTGTTGGTGTACACATCTCCTCTGCTGCTGAGGATGACCCTCACCAGGACAGCACAAACCTCAGCTACATGCTAGCACCTCCAAAGGAATGGCTTCTTCTCCAGGCCCCCTAATTTGGGCTGTGTAAAGTCTTGAATTAGGGGGGTTCCGGAAGGGGAGCACTCTGGTAGCCTGTGGGTATCTGGCAGCCAGTTTCCTATTCTGCTCTACCCAAGTTGATCCTCCCACTGCAGCTCTGCTTGCCTGGTGCAGGTGGGAAAGTGGAGAGAGGTTAGGCCTTGGTGAAGCCCATGCTAACCCTCACATCCTCTCCAAGCTGTCTCTGCATGATCCTGCCACGCTGGGGCTGGGGTTCAGAAACGCACAAGCTTCCAGCCTGGGCAGCCCTCCCAGCACCCCTAGGACATGAAAAGGCGTTTTGGAGGGTCCTGGATCCCCCTAGTCTGATCTCTCCAGGCTGCTGAGCTATTGGACATGGGCTTTGTGAGGGGTTCTGGCTGAAAGCAGCTGGCACATCTTCTTCCCTGCTCCAGAATGATGAATGAGCACGAGTTGGCTGGCTGGCTGGAGCTGTTCTTTAATAGCTCACTTGCTGTGCTGTGGTCTGTCGGTGCTGGCAAAGACAGGCAGGGAGAAGCACCATCTCCCTGGCAGCAGCTGGCCAGCCAGTTCCTGCGCTGTGCTACCTTACCTGTGGAGACAGCTCACAATCTGAGTACATCTCCCAGTGAGCAGGTCTGACAGCTCTGGTGCTCCCCTTCCCGAGCCTGTACAGCAGGCAGACAACGTCCAGAAGAGCTTCTACCTGAGCTGGGAGCCCTGGGAAGCTCCAGAGGACATGGCTGGCAAGTTGTCTGCAGCACCCAGAGAGAAGAAACCTGCGTGTGTTTCCAAGTACCTCAGCCCAGGCAACTCTCCTTTCTCCATCCTGGGTCCCCCTCCAACATTCCCCTTCCAAATTCTCAAAGGAGAGGTGCTACAGCTGTGGCTCCACCGAAGCTGATCGGGGCTTACCCTGTGATACCCCCTTAAATGCGGTTCAGGGTGGGGGCTGCAGGAACTTGTGCAGTCTCTGCTTCAAGGTCAGCCCTCTATTCTGCAGCAGCGTAGAGGAGAGCACAGCCGAGCTGAGCAGACCCTGTTGCAGCTCCTGGAGAGGAGCTATTTTTGTCCTGCTGTTTGCCAAACGGCAGCGTTGGGAACAGCTCAGGGAGCCAGGGAAAAAACGGCTCCTCTGGTTGGAAACCACACAAGGCGGAGCCAGGCCTTGAATTAGCTTGGAAACACATCTCATCTTGCTGATCCCTGGGTCAGCCCTGAGGCTCTGATGTGGAGGTGAGTACCCATTGTGGGGCACAGCTGGGGAGGGCTGCTGGCACCATGCTCAGAGCCCACCTCCCTCCCAGGACTGCTGCTGTGAAAGTCACAGAATGTTAGGGGTTGGAAGGAACTTTGAAAAATCATCTAGTCCAACCCCCCAGCCAGAGCAGGATCACCTAGATTAGGTCACAAGGGAACATGTCCAGGTGGGTTTTGAATGTCTCCAGAGAAGGAGACTCCATAATCTCTCTGGGCAGCCTGTTCCAGGCTCTGTCACCTACACCATGAAAAAATTTTTCCTTATGTTTGCCTGGAACTTCCTATGCTCCAGCTGCACCCATTACCCCTTGTCTGGTCATTGGACATCACTGAGAAGAGCCTGGCTCCGTCCTCCTGACACTCGCCCTTTACACATTTATAAACATTGATGAGGTCACCCCCCAATCTCCTCTTCTCTAAGCTAAAGAGACCTAAAGTCCTTGAGGGAAGAAAATCTCAGCTCCACATGGGACAGGAAAATATAACGCAGAAGGCCCAAGTGTAGCCGTGGGCTATCTAAATACCTACCAGCACATCCCTACGGTCTTGTGGCAGGAGAAAACCCACAGCCGCAGGCTGGTAGAGGTTAATGAAGGAGCTAATTATCCCACTCTACAGCCAATTAGGGCTGTATTAGGAAAGTCCTCGTCGGCCCAGCACGGAGGCGGTGGGTGGTCTCTGAGCTGGAGCCCCTGAAGGGCTGAGGCGGGGGTTGTGCGAGTCCCTGGGCAGGGGTCGGGGGAGAGCGCCTGTGTCCGTCGGTCGCACCGGCGTCCGTCGGTCGGGCCGGTGTCCCGTCGGGCTGGGACGGTGCTGCCCTCTCGCGGCAGCCTCCCCCGGGACGGTACCTGAGCCGCTCCGGGTCCCCTTCCCATCTCCCGGTTTTCTGGAGCTGGGCGCAGGTTTGCTCCAGCGGCTTCGTGCGCAGCTCGTCACCGCGTCTCTTTGCCGCCTCCGCTTTGGGTCAGGGACGATGGCATAGCTGGAGGAAGCTGCCACTTGTCTGAGGGAAAGTGTCTGGTCGGTGTCCTGGTGGTGGTTTTTCCTTGCTATCCATCACCTGACCGTGGAGAACCAGCAGCTCCCAACTTGCAGCGTGCAGGGAGGCAGAGGGCATCTCTGGGGCCTGCTGGCAGTGAGGGGTCTGTGGGTGAAGGAGCTGAGGTCTCTCTGCGGGGTTCAAAGGGATGCCGCAGGGTGCTGTGTGTGAGGAGCAGCCCAGGGAAGAGCGCAGAGGGAAGCACAAGGCAAGAAAAGCATCTGTACAAGTGCTCCTTCACGGCAGGCAGCAGGGGTTTATCCAGGATCATGTAAGGTGCTGGGTACTGAGCCCAGGATTCCTGTTTTCCAGGTCAGACTTGTTCCCACCTTTCTCTGGCTGGCAGGAGCTGAGCAGTCTAGCCCTTCAGGATTGCTCCCATCTGGCAGGGATGGCAACTCCCTTCATTTAGCCTCCTCCTGCAGACACATGGGAGCCTTAGCACACAAAGGCCACATCATGGGTGCATGGCTGGCTCTGCACCAGCTGTGCCAGTGAGGTGTATTTGTGTGCACACAGCAGCTTTTGCACGTGCATCCGCAGGCCGACGCTGGCCCAGCATCCTGAAGTGCTGAAGCAGCCAAACCCTGGCGTGAGGCTGTCGTCCCCTGGCTCTATTTCTTACTAGTGACAGGGAAATCAGGGACATAGGCTCCAGCTCTCAGGGTGCTTTGTCCCCTTGCAGTGTCCAGATGGACTTGGTGACACTTTTTTTTTTAGGGGGTGAGGGGTTTGCTGCCCACCAGGTGGAGCTGCACCCCACGTTTTGCTGCTGCTGGGACGGCCCTGGTCCAGCTCTGGTCTCCTGCTGCTTTTCCCTGCCCTGGCAAAGGAGGGATCCTGGCCTTCCCCAGCTCTCCAGGTAATGCATGGATGAAAGACAAGGATGCACGGCTTGTACACATACTCTGGCAGCAAATGATGACCCCCAACAGCCCCACCTGCCCAGCAGTGCAGGGAAGTTGCCCTCTTGCAGGTAGACAGTGGATATTCACTCAGTATTTTGGAATTTTTTTCCCCAACAGCCACACAAAGGGGAGGCTCAGGAGATTGTCCTCAGTGCAGTGTTCTGGCCTCGTGTTTTTCTGGTGCTTGGAGCTGACTTCTTTTACTGCACAAGTGAGGATGGAGTCAGTCTCAGCCCCTGCCAAGCCCTCCATGTAAAGGAGATCTTGCCTTTTCCAGTTACACGGGGGTCCCCAAGGACCCCTGACCCTCTGGAGCCACTGCAGGCCATGCCACCAGCTCTGCTGTGGCCATTAATGGGATCCTAGGCTCTGTGCTACATCTTGAAGTTCACCTACTCAAGCACTGCAGACTTGTGAGATCCAAAGGGCAATGAAGATAAATCCTTCACCTGCCTTCCTGGGCCCTGGCTCAGGGCTGCTGAGGACTAGCTGCCTCAGATCCAGCTGCCCTGTGCCTTAGCTTAGAGGGATCCAGGGGTAGGTGTCTCTGTGCTGACATTGTGCTGAACTGAGACCCACCCACCTCCTCTTGCAGCCTTAGACCTGTCCCATGAAGCTGGGACCTAGAAGACCCCCTTGGCCAAGCAATCCATTGCCCTCCGCAGCCCCTTTTGTCCTTTGGTGCTTGTCAGCCCCATGCAGGGATCCCATCACAGCCTGTCCCTCCTCTCATCTCCCCATGGCACACCCCCAGTTCACGACAGGCAGGGGCAAGGGACCCGGGCAGGCAGGGGGCTGGAGAGGGTCTCACTGCACTTGGTCATGAGGCTCTGAGGAAGGGTCTGCTCCTTGCCCAGTGGGATGCTGTCAAGCCTGGTCTGCAGTGGGAGCGAGACAGCTGTACAGGAAATAATCACGGCTTGTTCCAAGATTAAATCACTGGTGGGAGCGAGAGAGAGGATAAAAGGAGCCGTCTGTCGTTAGAGGGAATATTAACCCGGCAGCAGGCTGGGAGGGGGGAGAATTTTATTCCCTGCACTTGCTGGCTGCCAGACCCACTGTACACACGGAGCTCAGTGCTGACAGCATCGCTCAGCGGGACATGCGTCCTTCCTCCCTCCCTGCCTTAGCCCTCAGCACCGGCCCTTCTCCCTCCGCTGCTTGTGGGAGGGATGCTGCTATGAGCAGGGGCAGAGAAAAAATTTTTTGGAAAAGTGGGGAAACAGGCGGAATTGAGCTGGCTGTCTGGCACTGCATGGGGGTAATGAACCTCTTGGTCCTTCTGTGCACCGCTCTTGCTCTTCCCAGGCCAGGTCTTCACCCAGCTCCTCCAGATGAGCTCAGCATGGCACAAAAGGTTCTTGTTTGGTCTGGCCCTTATCAGAGACCTGCCTCGAGGTCCTTCAGCACGGGAGCTGGGCTGGAACTGGAGCAGGTGGGGCCGAGAAGCCAGAGAGAGGGCAAAGGGAAAACAAGAGACCAGCTGCAAAGGGGGTGAGCTGGCGAGGAGATAAGATAGGGGGAGAAATGCAAACTGTGACGGGTGGCAGGCGGGAGGGAACGTGGGAAACTACAGGGCACCTTGGGTCAGCTGAGCTGGGAGAGACACTTAACGGGACAGACCCTTTGGGGGTGCCAGACAACCGTGGTGACAAGCTCCCAGTATCGGTTATGGCCTCTTGCCCTTGGGTCGGGACCTGCTTTGAGGTCTGGGAGTAGCTGAGATGGGACCCCAAGACCCCCTGTGCCCTGATGACCCTCAGACATTGCGGGGATGCTGTGTGGGGACTGAGCATGGCCCTGGAGCGCTGATGGGAGCAGAAGGCTCTGGAGATGAGAAGACGGGGACAGTTTCCCCACAGCCCTGCTGGGTGGTGGCCCAGGTGGCGGTCCCCTCCCTGCCCCAGGGCTGCAGCGGGGAGGAAAGCTGTGCTCCGCAGGCTGGCTCAGGGCTGTGGTTTATGGACTCTCCTATGCCAGGATAAACAGACCCATGGGGGCCAGGGTTTGCAGCAAGCGGTTCATGAAAGCCCGCAGCCCTATGCTTAGGGCTTCCTTTCCTTTGATGGAAGAGTCTCGGCAGTTTCCCAAGCAAAAGGACCCGGCTCCTTCCCCCTTGTCCCCTTTCTTTCCCCCTCCCAACCCATTCTCTCTCCAGCTGAGGCCTGGGCTGAGATAAGAAGATGAGCTATCCTTGGCTGCCTCTTTCAGCCTGTCGGTACCCCACAGAGCCAAGCCCTCCTTTCTGTGCAGAATGAGGCCCCTGGTACTCAGCCTTCCCATGTGGGGGTGATGGCTGGTTACATGCAAATTGCCTGAGCCTGGCTTAATTTTGTTCAAGCAACTTTCTTTATCATCCTGCTCCCTCTCCGGGGAAGTGTTTTGAGAAAGGCCAGTGTTGTTGGGAGCAGCCAAGACAGTGATTTTTCCCGACACAGCTGATGGAGCTGAGCATGTGGGGAGACCAGACAGTAACACTTGTTGCATCCTCAGCACACACAGCCGGTGCTGTCAGTGCCAACGGGTGTTGCTGGTGGTTTGCCCTACCTGCAATTCCTCACTAAGGAAAGGCTCCCATGGGACCAGGCGTGGGCTGAGACCTGCGAGTGGTTTGCACACGTGTCCCCCAGCACCCCACAGCAGCTCCCATCCACTGCACTCCAAACAGAGATATTAAAGCAGGTAGAAATCCTGACAGCTCCTCTGGAACCTGGACATCTCCGCCGGATTGCAGCCAGGGAAGGCCTGGCCCAGCTGCACACAAACCCCAGCGAGCAGCTGTTGCCAGGACACTGCGATTTCCAAGCCGACATCAAAAAGCAGCTGGGGATTGGCTTGTGAACACTCCCACACAGCACACCCTCTGTGTTTTATGGGCAATGTTTTACAACATAAGTGCTGCTATATTAAGCCACGCATCTAACTGGAAAAACAGGAGACAGCAAGGCAAGGGCAGCTACCTCGGTGCCGGCTGCTCAAAGGCTGTGTGAGCGAGTCCTTCTCCCACTCAGGCTCTTTCCTACCTCTCTCCCCTTCCCTGGCCCCACTCTGTGCAGGCAGGAGACAGGCACAGCCCTTGGGTTTTGGGACAGGGTGCTACGGCGGAGTGTTTTCCCACCTGCAGCAGCCCACATCCCCCAGCCCTGCTCCTGAGAGAAATAGGAACTGAAAAAATGAGGCCGGTCCCCGTCTTTTTGCACAAAATCCTTGCTGGCAGCAGGATATCAGGGGCTTTGCAGGGGGATGTTTGACTTCAGCTGGGATCTTTCGGTTCCTGAGTGCAGGGTGAGCGATTGGATAAGGCCAAAGAGAGGGAGCCGGAGGTCGAAGGAGGAGCGGGAGGGTGTCTCCTTCCCGGCAGGCCCAGGAGAGGGTGCTCTCCGCCCGNCGGCCCTGAGGTGCAGGAGGAAGAGAACTCGGGTCAAAAAAAGCCGTGCCCACCGGACGGGACCTGCTTTTTTTCCTTACGACCCGTCCCCCCACCCCCAGTAAGGACGTACACGAGGAGTCTGGGGTTTTGAGAGTTCCCGTCAGCAGATCCTGACCCGCATCCCTGTCTCTTGTCCATGGGGATGGATGTAAAGGGCATGGCCATGCCCTGCCCTACCTGGGGAAGGTGGAAGGAGCAGTCCTTGGCAAGCCAGGACCCTTGCAAAAGAGCAGTGGAGTTGATTTATGCTCCTGACATTTCTCTCCCAGTCGGGCAGAGCTTTTAATAAAGAGTGAGTGATATATGGCTCCTTTTAAGTGGGAAGGAATGTTACCTAAGGCAGTCTGCCCCTGACACCCCCGCCTCACTGTCTCGTTGAACCCCTAGCATCTGGGCTAGCAGGAGGGGAGCAGAGATGGTCTCTTCACTCATTTTTCCCCCAAAAGCCCTCCCCGCAGCCAAGGTGGCCTCAGTACCCTGCTCCATTCCCTGCAGCAGCAAACCTGGCCTTGCCCAGGGATGCCCTGACACCCTGGGGAGAGCGGGGCTGTATCCCCTCCAAACTACCCCGGGCCTTGGCAACAGGGCAATGCACAGCCCGTGTGCCACCCCCCATATAGCATCGATTCAAGGAGAGCTTCTGCCCTGAGACCCTTCTACTCCCCTCTGTGAGGACCCCTGTGGTGGCTGCCCTGGGGACAGGATGACAGCTCCACGGCAGTTGTCATGGTTACTGGGTATTAACAGATATGGGCATGAGCACTTCCCGCTGATGAGCAGCTACAGAAGCGAAGGGTTGCCCTTAGCCCATCCAGCTCCAGTCCCCCCCGGGTAGGGGGAAGGGGGGGCTCTTGGCCATGAAGCCACCTCCATTCATCTCTCCAACCCCTCCAGGCCTTGAACCAGTGCTGGCCAAACCCAGAGGTGAGAGCATCTTGAAACCAAAGGGGCTTCCTGGGGACTACTGTGTCTCTTGGATCTCTCAGAGCAGGTAAGAAAGGGAATCTGTCCCCTCCCATCACAGCCCTGCTTCCTGGAGGGGGCTGGAGAAGACCACCCCTCCTCCTGACGGGGACACGGTGGCCAGCAGGAACAGGGACACAGCAGAGCTACCAGACTCCATCAGCCATCCCCTTTCCCCTCTGGAAAGGGCTAATGAGTGAGAACAGGGGATAAGAGCAGGGGCGGAGGGAGGATCGCCCAGACAAAAGCCGACCCAAGAGGCTCCCAGCTGCTAATGAAGATAAAGTGCCCGGTTCCTTTTCTTCTCCTAGTGAAATCCAGTGGCTAAGGGGGAAAAAATGCTTTCAAGTGTATTCATCTACAAGACGGCCTGGGAGGCAGGGATTCCAGCAGCTGGAGGGGAGGCCAGCTGAGAAGGCTGAGCTCACACTTCACGCACGGGCATGTGCACACACATGCGCGCGCACATGCACATGCGTGCACATCCATGCAAGCCGCGCGCAGCACATGTAAGATACCCACAGAGCACACACACAACCGAAAGCAAAACACGCCCGGCCCACGTGAAGCTGCCAGATCCTCACACCTGCCCTGAAATGCGCCCAGCGAGCGCAGCGCAAACACGAGCGCGCGGCGTGCGAAGGGCACCTGCGCACACACGTGTACACCCGTCCTTTCCCCCATCGCCGGGCCTGACGGTTGTGCCACGGCTGCCCGTGTTGTGCGGCTGTGGTGACACAGGGTAAGTGATGTCCCGATGTGGAAGCCGTTTGGAGTCACTGCAGCTTTGTTGTGAACATGGGTGTAAATCTCATTGTGCTTGGTGTAGGGAGGAGGTAGGTTGGGGATGGGGTTGGGTGAGCTGGAGCTCTATTACTCCATGGATGGATGGACTCCTGCACCATTCGACCCAGGGAGTTAGTCCCCAGCCTTTCCTTTGCGTGCTGTCCCACAGCCCAGGCCTTGAAACTCTCCTTAACCTTCATTCCAGGCCTGATGGCACAAGATCTGCGGTAAAGAGTCCCACTGCTGTTCTTTGCCTCGGAGCAGCTCTACCCAGAGACCCTTCCACATGCCTGGAGCAGACAAGAGAGGATCAATGGCGCTGTGTTTCCAAAGTGCCCATCACCAGGCTCTCTGGGAAGGATACTCTACAGCCCTACTCTAAGTTAAACAAACCCAGGGCTGTTGTCTGGCCCTGAGGACCTCTGCCATTGACCAGCCCACCTCCAGGCTGTAAAACACATCCTCCAAACGGGCAGCTTGTGTGTCAGATCTTGCTAGGACTGTCCCTGACCCAGGCTAACTCCTAAACCACGAGGAAAAATTGCCTGGCTCGCTGCAAGCTGGCCCAAGCCAAAATCACACGAGGGCAGCGCTAAAAATTCCCATGGGTACAGTCCCACTGCTGTGCATGGGAATGCCCTGGGACTGTTTGTTTTACACCTGCAGCTGTAACCAGAGTTTTCCCCCCTTCCCCTTCCTTTCCTCCAGAGGCTTTGAATTAAGTGGCCCATTTACAGCGAGGCAGCCAGGGAATAGACAGCATATGGGGAAGGGGAGCAGGTCCTCCCCAACACATCTGGCAGCTAAACGTACCCCCAGACCCACCAGAAACCCTCCATTTGCTTACAGCACACCCCCAGGCAAGTAGAGGTGCAGAGAGAGGCAGGATCTGGCCCTTCTGGCACCTTGTCCCAGCACCTCGGGGGGAGGACCATGCTTGGCTAGACCCCGATGGCTTGTTGCCATCAGCTGCCATGTCCGTTGGGGATGAGGGTTGAGAAGAGGTGCTCTCCGATTTTGGAGCAGGGTGGGAGGGAGCATGGCTGCTGGAGGCAGCTGCGTCACCGTTCCGGGTGGCCAGCTGGGGAAGGTTCACTGCTATCCCACCCCACTCAGCTGCTGACAGCCGGCTCCTTAATACCTCCCAGCTCCTGGTTGTTAATTCCTATGGATCTACTTGGCTACGGCTGGGGGAAATAAAAATTAGTCGGATAATTGCACATACACCCCCAAGCAAATAACAGGAAGAGAGAAAGAGAGGGATCCGGCTCAGTGAGAAACTAGGAAAGCTGTGGGGGGTGGGATCTCAGGAGCAGCTGAAGACTTCTTGGCATGGGGACAAGACCTCAGAACCGGGGGTCAGGGGACCCCCAGCCCTGCACGGGCTCAGCTTCGGCACCCACGAAGCCCATCCCTGGGTGAGCTGCCCCCGCTCCTCAGCAGAGGGCAGTGGATGCACATGCACATGGGTGCCCACACACATGGGATACACACACATGGAGTGCACACACAGAGGATGCACACGCACACGGGATGCACCCCCCCCACACCCATCCCTGCACACCTGCACTTCACACCCTGGCACCCACCTCTGGGTGCCCACGGCATGGAGGGACGCAGCTGCAGGGACTGGTTCTCGATGTTCTCGATGCTGCCAGCGTGTTGAAGGCTGATCCTGGCACCCCTTGGGGGACAAAGGGGTCCCCAAGGACTGGCAGGTGAGATGTGACAGCAGAGTGAGCACTGGGCCTGCAACACATGACCAGGGCAGCTCCAGTAGAGAGCACTGACCAGCGAGGGTCTCTGCCTGCCTGACCCCAGAGCTTCCTGGGGGTCTCACCTTGTCCCCAGTCCCGACCCAGCTCCCTGTCCTCTCCCTGGTTCCCAGTGGAAGACACATGCTGTCTCCAGTCCCACACTGCTCTGCTCACCCCTGCAGCTCGCCACACTCTGGGGATCCCTTCTTGCCCTCCCAGGTTCCTCCACCCACTGGGATGCTGGAAGCTGTCCCCCTGGCCTCTTTTCGTGTGCACTTATCACGACAGCAATTCTGAGCCCTGGGCAGCAGGGACCAGGCTATAAAGGCAGCCCTGAGGCCCAGAGGTACAGGGGAAGTGCTCACATGATGCTGCGGGCTGCCAAACTGAGACCCCATCTCCATCACTGGGCAGGGGTAGGTGAGCGAGCGCCTGTGTGCGTGGGGTCAGACTGCCAGGTCAGAGTGGTCCCTGTCAGAGTCCGAAGGGTTCCCCTATAGCTGTGTAGAGTTATAACCAGATAAGCAGAACCACTGTAGCAGTGTAGGGCAAATGGCAGCCAGCCACGGGATTCTCCCTCCAGCACCAGGAGGGCCCCTGGTGCCAACCTCTCCCTGTGCGATATGAAGCACCATCCCTTCCCAGTGCATCCCAGGCTCTCCCAGTACCTCCGGCCTCACCATCTCGGTACCGCCTGGCCCAGATGTGCTGTGAAGAGGGAGGGGACAGCCCCAGCAGCTGTGGAGCATTTAGGCCAGATGTGGAAGGTAGGCTTTGCAATGGCAAGCCTTATGAAGGCTGTTGAGCTGGAGGCCTGTACTTATCCAGCCGCGACATGGCACGGGAAGAAAGGACATTCCTCCCTCAGGAACAGCTCGCACACATGGCGTCATCCCCTCACTATTAGGAGGGAAGCCACAGAGAGGGTGTTCCCAGCCCCCCAGCCCCATTGCCCCTCATTCTGCAGGCCAAGCTGGCCCCAGGAAGGGTGGTGGGAGTCAGGCAGGGAGCAGGGTGCTTGTGGGATACTGCCTTTGCCATCCGATCCCTGACTCTGGGTCGCTTTCAGCCTCTCAGCTCTCTCCAAAGGCAGGAGAGATCCTGGCCGGGATTCAGCCGACACAGCACTTTGGGCTGAGCCCGGCTGTCATTGAGCCCAGGCTGGGGCTGAGTGTGCCGGAGCCTTGCCAGATGCTGGCAGATGTGTGGCCTTCACTGCTCAGCCCCTCACGGCTTCCCCGGGCCATAGGGAAGCTTGCGGCAGTGCCGGCTGAAAGATATTCCCAGCCCATCCCGATGGAGGCTGCTATCTGCCTCACTGGGAGAGGCTTGGATTGAGGAGCTTGGCTCAGCATCCCTTCCTTGGAAAACCCTCCTGGGAGATCTTAGCTGAGTGGAAAAGCCTCCAGCTGAGGCATGGCACGGAGCTGCTCTGTGCTGGGAATGGGACGTACCCTCTGTCCCTTAGTTCTCCTGCTAAGTCAGCCGCAGCTGGACACATCCCAGTCCCCAGGGCCTGGCCCACCAGCCCAGCACCAGCCACCAAGGCTCCAAGAATTATTTACCTGCTAAGGGACCGTGATGCAGGGCAACCAAGCTGCCCCTCCGGCTCTGCTTGGGATTCTCCTCCCTGAGCCCCGCTCAGAGCTCACCCAGAGCCCTGCCATGAGATGGGTCATGAGATGCTGGAGATGGGACAGAGCAATTTGGGTTCAAAGCCAGGAATCAAAAGCTCAGAGAGATTTGCAAAGATCAGGGAACCTGAAAAGTGGACCAGAAGGTTTGTTCTTGGCTCTCAGGGCTATCAGCTACCGAAGGAGCAGCAGGAGGCACTTGGTGATTCAGAGCAAGAACGGCTTGGGTATACGATAGGACTTGTCTAAAGCCAAAGGATGCTCCAGAGCGATGGGACAGAGGGAAGGGCAGAGCATCGCTGCTCCTTTTGGAGCTGGTTTTGTCTTGTCTGGAGTAAAGCTGCCTTGATAATCTTTGCAAAAACCCCATCTGTTTCATGTCTCATGACCTGTGTCCTGGGAAGGGCAAGCCCTGAGCTGATGATACTCACCCATGGACTCCAAGGTCTTGGAGAGAAACCAACCCCATCCCTTCGCCAGTATTTCCAGCCGCCACAAGCCAGCAGCGATGCCGGGTGTCGGGAAACATCAGAGCACGTGTCTCCCGTCCGCATGGGTGAGAGCGGCGTGTGGGCGTCGGGACACACCTGGCCAGAAGAATCCCAGCAAATTACTTCTCCTTGATGTCTGCCGCTTCGTCACGGCAGAAACACGGCGTGTAAAGGGCTTGGTTTTGGAAGGAGCGCCGAGGGATGCCGGAGACGGGTTGCTGCCAACTCACCTGTCACTCCTTGCACGCTGCCCCGGGGCTGGCAGGCTGGGGGGGAGGCGGGTGCTGAGGAGCCGGGTCGGCCGCGGAGCTGTGGCCGAGGGAGCAAGCAGGCTGGGAGCTGCCTCTCCCAGACTCCTCACTCCCGATATGCCAGGTGCTACTTAGTTGCTGAAAGTGCAAAGTGCTTCCAGCCTTGGACGTTTGGTTTTTTTCCCTCCCGTGACTTTTATGGAGGTCTTTGCAGTGGTGTCAGTGAGGAGGTTGTCCCAACTTGGAAGCACTCAGTATGGAACTGCAGGACTAGAGGAGACGTGCTCAACCCCTGCAGCCACCCCAAAAGCCGAGGGCTGAGTGTCTTAGGAAGGACCAGCAGTCAGGAGACCTGCACGACAGCCTGTCCTGCTCAGAAACCAGCTCTGAGGGCCAGACAGAGGTGAATAGCAGGCAGTGAAAAGGCCAAGGGGCCACACCCACAGAAGTGCTGATGGTCAGAGACCCTGAGGACCGCGGCGGCAGCTTGGGGAGGTGTCTGGATGCCGTGAGATGTTCTGCAGCCTCTTGCAAATCGTGAGGCCATTGCACAGAGTGAACCAGACCCTTGTGTTTCTCCTCAACTCCATGTGAGCCAACAAAGCCTCAGGGTGGGTGGGCTCAGAGGGGCTGACATAATTCCCTGCAGCCAAACTTGGCTCAGGCTGGCTTCGGGCACAGGACCCTGCTCAACAGAAGAGCCCAGGGACATCCCTCCTGCACTGGGACCTCTCCTGTGCGGGCACAGCTGAGGAGCAGATGGGGACTGGTGGGCATGGACCCAGGGTGAGAGAGAAGACATGCTGCTATGAACCTGAGCCCCAGGCTGGCTTGGCAGGTGCAAATTTGTGAGCTGACCAGGTCATTGCCTTTTTTTTTTTGCAGAGTTTTAGCGCAGAGACATGTACTGTGTCTGGTTGGTGACAAGGGACAAGCTGGGGATGGGCCAAGGTGATGCAGGGAGGAAAATCCACAAGGCAGAAGGCAGGGCAGTGCGGGTAGGGATAGGCTGGAGAATCCAGAAGACTCTGGTCAGTTCAACTGAGGCAATGGAAAACAGGGAGTTGGCATCACCACTTGACAAGGTTTGCAGGTGATGCACAGGCCAGTGGGTGCTGGCAGGGAGCAACGCAGAGCCCGGCTACGTGGCTGAGTATCCGAGGCAGTGCCGGGACAAGGACAAGGGCAGGTTATACCTGCAGGACAAGAGGCTCAACTTTAGTGACGTGTGATGGTGGAAAAGGTTACGACTGCCCAAGAGCCAGCTCTGCACCTTGGGCACCCCAGGGACCTGGCTGAGGCCTGCACCGGGGAGCTGACGCTGCCCACGGGGGACACTTGTGCTTTAGTGTGTAGTTCAGGTGTCTTCTAGACCCTAGTGCCATGAAGATTTGGCACAAGAGAGACCTGATCTGTTTGTCCAAGGCAGTGATGTGTCTTCCCTGCTTGGCTGGTAGCACTGCAAGCTGCAAAATCTTCTCTTGGCAGAGAGGGGCTGTGTCCCAGCACTCATAGCCATCGGGACATCTCTAGTGGGCACGGACATGTACTTGGAGGCTTGAAGGCTAAAAGAGCTTGTCTCAACAGCCAAGTTTTTTCTTCTGCTAAAGCAAGGGCATCTCTCACCTGCCTGGTGTCCTTCCAGGGGACCCTGGGGATTGTACGTTGGCCTAGCCGCTGCTGTTAGCTCTCAACAGCCCTGTGCTCTGGGTCTGAAGCCAATATGGACCGAAATTTCTGTACCAGGTGGTGCTTCTTCTGGTAGTCAAGACCGTGATTGAGATGGGGGAGTTACAGCCTCCAGCCCACTGCTGCTGCCCTCAGCCTGATTTCCAAAGGCTGCTCAGGACATGGTGAGGTGCTGACCACCATCCTGTCGTTCAGATAATGAAGCTTTACCCTCTCCATGCTCCTCACCCCACGTGCTGCTCTCTCAGGGGTTTTCAAGGCTATGGTTTCACAGGGGGATTGGCACCAGAGTCTGAGATAGATCCAAGCAAGGCAGTCTTGCTGTGCCCCACTTCTCTTGCCGCTGCCTCCTCCTGAGGCACAGCCACTGAGGAAGGTTTTGCGAAGCTCCACAAAGCAGCCACCTGGCTCCCCGGCATCAGAGCAGCACGGGGTGGTACCTCCCAGCCACGAAACCTCGGGGAGATACTGAACAAAGCCCGACTTGTGTAAACCAAGCCAGTGCTGGTGAGGTGTCTGCCACCTCCCTGGCCTCCTGCCCTCCCAGCTCAGCCTATCTCAGCCCACATTTAACAATTAACCTCCTCTCCGCACAGCTCCCCGAGCTCTCCAAGTGATGTGGGCCAATTCCCCGCTGGCAACTCCCGGCTGCCTCCCAGGAGTTACATCAGCAGGGAGTTGGACCACGCACATCCTCCGTGTAGCACCTGGCAGTGCGGCAACCAGCACCTCCCCTGGGCCTGCCAGGGCTGATGCCGGGTGCCGGACAAGCATCCCTGAGAGGTAACAGCATCCCTTCTTCCTCCCAGCAATGGGAAAATAGTGACCTGCCCTCGATTTGTAGGGAAGGGGCTTCTGGCAGGTGCAGTTACGTGAGCTGGAAGTGGTCCAGGGTGATGGATTTAGCCCCCTGGCTCTGGATGTAGGAGGGCACCTACCCGTCAGGACATAAGGCAGTGTTTTGCATCCCATGCTTCCAGTAATGATCCCAGCACAGGTCAGCACCCTTGCCAAGGTGCGCTGGGGTAGTCTGATGCTCAGCCTGGCATCTCCATGAGGTGACTGTGGCAGCAGGGCCTGTCCCATCCCTCCCTCTCCCTGCACCATGGGAGAGAGTGGGACTCCTCCCCACGCCGTCGGGACATGTGCCACCTCAGGGCAGGAGGCTTCTGGTGACTCCAGGCTGGGTAAGCAGCAAGAGCAGGGTGTGGAAGGGCACTGAGGAGGCACATGGTGACGGTGCGCCAGCTCTTGGGCAGAGGACTCCAGAGCTTGGGAGCATCCGCGCTCAGGGCTGTGTACTGGGGAGCACTGGAGGGGCTGGGAGGCAAGGCAGGGAGTCAGGGTTTCCTGCACCCATCTCTCCCAACTGGGTCAATCCTCCTTCATTCCATCATCTCTCCTAAACCACGCAGGTTCGCCTGTGCTCTGCTCCCCACACCCCTCCTCTCCTCTTCAGTAGTACCCAAGGGACCTCTGGGTAGGACTGAGAGACAGGAGCAGGGGACAGGAGTGGGGGACACTGCAGGGGTGTCACACCCTTATACATGGAGTGGGACATCCTACGAGTGATAGTCTGGGCTTGCTGATCACTGGGGATCTTCTGATCACCTCTTCTGGTGGGCAGCCACATCTCTCTGATTGTTCTCAAAGGGTGCCCATCACTGAGGTATCTGGGCACTCTGCCAGTTCTGGAGCAGCCACAGCCCTGGAAACAGCAGTGTGAGGGAACAAGATGGGTGGTGATATGGCCCAAGATGGTGATGTGGCCCAGCCATCCCTTCCTGCCCCTGACTGCCAGCCCCTCTGGAGATGAGATGGCTCTTTTAGCTTTTGGATGCCTGTTGCCAGCCCTGGCCTGGCCATTTGAGATTCCCTGTGCTCTCACCCATCCTAACAAAGCAGAGGGAGCCAGCAGCTGACCCAGGGGCTGGGAAGGGCAAGAAGATACAGCTACCCAACGGGAGGTGGCAAATGGCCCAGAGCAGGCAGCGCAGCAAGGTGGGGTGTTGCCGGCTGCCATCTATGATTCCTGCCTTGCATCAAAAGGCCGAGATGAAAGTCTCCAGCCACAGCCCTCGCCACAACAACGTGGACCCCCTCCTGAATTTACTGCTCCCTTGAAGGAGATTGCTTTTGCCTGAGCAGCGGAGGAGAAAGCCGTGTTTACACACCAGGTTTCAAGTGTGGCTCACCAACTGCCTGGCTCTAATTACGGTTGTTAGAAGGGGATGAGCTGCTGGGGCTTGATGCTGCGGTGTTTGTTTGTTTGTTTGCAGCCTCAGCACGGGGCAGCTGCTGAGGGAGGGCCATTCTGCCAGCAGCTGGTGAGCTGGGCTCCTACTGAGCCTGGCTACCTGGCCAAGGGATGCTGCAGTCCCTGGTGAGCGCGGGGCCAAGCCGGCACCGGGCTTTGCAGTGGCACAGGGGAGAAAAGTGCCTGGTGGGAAAGAGGATCTCTCCAGAAGGGCAGAGATGGAGCTGAATCCTTAAATCCTGTAATGCTGAGACGGTGACGACAGGAAGCCTGTAGTGGGGATGGGGACTCAGGAGGCTCTGGGAACCACGGCCACCATGGGCTGATTGCAGCTGCAACTCTGCCTGCAGCCTGAGCACCCCCTGCATGGGCAGAGCAGGGACAAACTTCCTCTCTCAGCCTCTCTCCAGCTTCTGGTTCCCAAGTCAAGCAATAAAAGTGCCTTATCCTTGCCCGCATTCAGCCTTGATTAACCCTGTGCAGGGTTCACTCATGGTGGGGATTCACAGCTTGAGATGCCTCTGGGGTTGGTTCTTCAAGGCATCTCCGCTGGCCCCCTCCAGCAGCAGCATCAGGCTACAGAGACAGTACAAGGACCAGGCTTCCTCTCAGGCTGTGTCTTGGAAGTGGTACCAGCCACAGGACTTCTGGATCCTACTCCCAACCTGGCTGCTTCTTTCTAGTGTTTTCCACAGGAGTTTTTGTAGGCTGATGCCAGAGCTCACAGCACCCATCTTGCAGGTAGGTTGCAGGGCTGACTTGCCAGCTGCAGAGTGTTTTCTAGGGAAAGACTGGTGGTCATCCAGCACGTCCTGGGTTTCCCATTGCTGCCAGGCTCCTCTTTCAGCCTGACCAACACCACCTGAAGGGAGCCCTGCAATATCTGGGATATCTGCCCCACATTTTTAGTGGGTAGCCACATCAAAGCCAGTCCAGAACACCCCGTCTCACCACAGACTTCAACACTCATGGGCAGTGACCATGACGCACCGTGACAGCAGAGATTTGCTTCTCCTTGTAAAGCTGGACAATGAGAGGACATGTGAGGTGGCAACCACAGTGCTTCCCCCTTCCACTTCACAGCCACCTTGGGCTTGCACTGGATCCTGCAACTGGAGGAATGTGGCAGAAGTCTTCTCCTGATTTTGCACCTCTCCTGTCACAGTCCCCATCTCCTGAAGCCAGGTGTCCTCAAAGGTTACTGCTTCTCTTGGCTCAAATCACTCCAGCACAGCAGACTCCCCAGTCCTGGCCAAAAGTGCTTCAGCGTTCCCGCTGCTGGAAATGTGCCTCCTTGCTGGCCCAAATGGATGCAGCTTGAAGTCCCAACCCTCAGCTCCCAGAAGAAACACATCAGTCTGGAGCACCTTTAGCCAGCCCAGGGCTACCAACATCAGTCCAGACCTGGCTGCGCTCAGAAATGTTGCTCTGAAGAAGCCTGATCCTTCAGCAGGTATTTAGCCCAGTTGGTCACAGCAGAGGCTTTGCACTGGCAGAGCCCTGGTGGGGTGTATTCTTATTTTTAGGCAGATGTGGCAAACAGCTGGATACTTCCACTTCGGCTTTTTTGCTCATGCTCTTCTGGAAGTCAGCCTTTTAGGATGCCCGGGGAGGATGTGTACATCAGTACCTGGGCTACGAGAACAAGCAAGGAAAGGGTCTGGGGGCCTCTTGAGATGGCACGTGCTCCTGCTCTGGTGCAGGCAGAGTGGCAGAGGGGTGCAGCCTGTCCCGAGCCGTGAGTGAGCACCGGGGATGAGGCACTCACGGATCCGTCCCCGTGCATGTGGCAGGCTCCCTGTCCACGTAAGCAACAAATGAGAGCAAGTGACTCGGCACCACAACTTGTGTTTCTCTTTATTCTTCCACTGCCTTGCGCATCTCCTGCTTTCTGATCCCTGCACAGCAGCTCCCTTGGCAAACGATTCAAGCAGCAATGCTAAGGCTGGGGGGACCCAGCAAAGCCCACCCTCAGCCTCTGGCCAGGCCCTCTCGCACCCCTTTGCCAGGCAGAAAAGGGGTATTTCCCCCCCCTCTCCCACACAAGACCCGTGCGCTACGTGCAGAGTGTGGAGCGGGTCGTTGGCAAGGAGGGGAGCTTGCTGTTCACCGGGGCGAGTGGGAGGGCGAACTGGAAAGATCCTCCTCTCCCAGTGGAACACCACCGCCCAGGCTTGACGAGGCGTGTGCTCCTGCGCCACTTGTACACGCCTTGGGTGCCTCGAACCGCCTGGGACAGGTATTCATGGTCCGGTGGAGCGTGCCCTATCATGCCTTCGTGGCACGGTGCTCAGCAAGCGCCTCCCCTCCCTGCAGCTGCTGGAGCATTCCTCTGGGGAGGGCTGGCTTGTACTGGGAGTGATGGGGGGGGGGGGGGGCCTGTAAACAGGCCACCCCCAACTCCCCAAGTGCACTGAGCTCTTCCTCGTGGCAGCACCTTCATCAACTCTTCAGCTCGGTCCCTGCAACGAGCGTCCTGGCCGGTACAGGGAGATATTCCCAGCAGCAATTTCAGGGCTGCTGGTCAGGTGTGGGGAGCAGCCTGGGTGGGCTGTGCCCCTTCTTTCGTGTGCCTGTGGCTGAGGGAGGTGACACCTTCCCAATCAGTGCAGAGCAGGAGCCAGAGGTGGCAAAGGCAGGGACAATGCATTAGGACTGAGGCCTCCTTGCCCCATAGAGAGTTCCTTTCCAGCTCCTTGCTGAGTGGGTGGGGTGCTTTGGAGGGAGTCTGTGTAATTCCGGTTGTAACCAAAAAGATGGAATTAGGTGGGTTCTTCCCAGAGGGGTGATACCTGTGTAGCTGACACAACGCTCCTCTGTGACAGGCTTTGGAAGAGGAAGGTCCTTGTCATGGTTTAGGGTCGGGGCAGCCCACTAGACCTATAACAGACGCTCTCTGTTAACCCTCCTCCCTCCCTGAAGGGGAAGAGAAAAGGCGTAAAAGAGAGACACTTATCAGTTAGAAAAGGAAACTGAAGCAGTTTTAATGACAGTGAAAATAATAATAATAATAAAATGGAATATACACAAATATATACAAAACCAGTATCGAACCCAACCCCCCCAATGGCAAGTACATCACCCTCACCACTGATACTGCGGAGCAGGCACCGGGAAAGTCCCAGACTGGGCCCAGCAGCAGCTGGGAACTGAGTTCAGGAACTGGATTCTGGTACTGGATTCAGGAACACACAGGTCAGGATTGAAGGCAGAAAGGACAGACTCCTCCTTGGATGCCGACCTTTGAAGAGGCAAGGAAGAAGCCGAACCAGAGCCCAGAGCTTGACCCTCGTGATCTTTCAGCCTTACATCAAATACGCCGTATATGGGATAGGATCCCTTGTTGGTCGGTTTAGGGTCCCCTGTTCTGTCTGCTCCTCCCTGCAGGTGAGGCCTTTTACTTTCTGCACCCCCAACATGATCCACAAGATCCAGCAGTGGCCTTGATCTGCACACCAATCCTTGATTCTAACTCTAAACATGGAGCGTTGTCACTGCCAGAAGCAGACGCTGCCTGTGAAAACACGCTGCTAACTTCAGAAAGTGGTGAGTTAGAAGAACTGAGCTGAAAATTAAAATCACAGAACGGAATTAGTTCTGTTCTAACCCAAACCAGGACCCTCCTAGAGAGTGACACTCTCACCAGAGGCTCAGAGGAGCATCCTGGCCATGCTGCCAAGCACCAGTCCTCTTTGAAAGGGAGGTTGGGGAGTGGAAAAACCCTGAGACAAGAGGGCAAACGCAGCTTCTGGTGCTGCCTGAGCTCAGTCAGTCACTTCTAGCTGAGCTCACCAGACTCACGTGGGCACACAAGAGGAGGTTGTCACAGGCAAAAATTGAGACAAGGAGGAAGGGAGATATATGGGGGACCTGCTCCCCTACCTGCCCCAGAGCTGAGAAGAAAGCCCAGCATTCCTGCAGTCAGCAGTGGTGAGCAGGAGACTGCCCAGCAGCAAGGTCATCTACTATAGGAAAGAGCCTTTCTCCAGCTGGGTACGGAGAACAGAGATGTCCCAAGTTCCTCAGAAGCTCTGCTTCTGTATCCACGGTGGCCCTCAGTTCTTGATTTGCTTTTGAGCAGTAACATAAGCGGCCCAGTGACCCATCAGGATGGATGCCAACCGCATCTGCCAAGTCCTGCTGCATCCCTGGTACCCAGAGCCAAGCCCAGCAGGCAGGAGGCGGGGAGGCGGGGAGGGATGGTACTTGGCAGGGAAGGGAAGCAGGGAAAAGGGACTGAGCCCATATGGTCCCTGCACCCCATCACCTCTGTGCCCTCAGCGAGTGCCCCTAAGGGGCCAGTCCCGTGTTGCTTCAGGTGCTGTTTGATCCAGGCTCTCCTTGGCTCAATCTGGCTCTTGGGTGCATGTGGAACCACCTTGGAGCTCTGCCCATCAACCAGTAGGGCTCATAATACCTTTCACCCTTCTCCTGGCCTTTCACCTCTCCCTGGAGTCGAAGGGACCGTGCCTGCCGGCTCTCCCTGGAGGGTTGTAGCATCCCGGGGTGCCCTCGAATCCCGCGTGTGCCTGGGCCTGGCAGGCGCTGCTTAAGTCATGTGTTTTGTGTTGGGTTTCTCCCCCCTCTTGGAAAGTCCCAGTGCGGAGCGGTGGGGCTGAGCCGACCGCACACAGCTGCGGGCCACCACATGAGAGGAGCCAGCTCCGCGGGGATTACAGAGCCCCGGGAGCCTGGGGAGGAGGCAGGAGCACCCGCGCCGTGGCCCTTTCATCTCTTCCCTGCCTCGCTCCCCCCTTTCATGTCTGTCTCTCTGGCCACGCTCTCTTCTCCTCTGCCGCCTTTGCTCTCTTCACACTTGGCCTCTTTTCCCTGCCTTCCCCCCAGCCCTTCCCGCTGCACCTGGGCTGGCTGCTTCTGAGCCGCTCCTGTCACACCCCCCCAGGACCCTGAGCTTTCATCCTCCGACCCCCAGCCGCCTGCTCCCACCTCCCCTGCGCTGCCGTCCTACCCCCAGCACAAAACCCCTCCCATTGCCATGGGGGGAAAGAGAGGGACGGCACACTCCCTCCAGGTGTTCACCATCCATGTCCAAAAAGCTTTTCCCGCTTTCTCCCATCGGTCCTGCCATCCCCACCAGCTGCTTCCAGGGTGACCTGCACTGTCATAGCCAGGCATCCTCTTTCTTCCTCCGTCTACCTTATGGAAGCAATGGGCTCGGGATGTGGGTGGACTCTGATGTCCCTCTCTGTTACTGACACCCACCTTCCTCTTCTTCAGCTCCAGGTGAGGGACAGAGAAAAGGCACCCGTTCCTGCAGCAGCCAGGGCTGGGCACTCCCTGCAAGATGTCAAGGGACAAAGGAAAGTGGTGGGTGCCTTGTTCTCGTGGGTCACAGACCCGTGCCAGAGACTGATGTCCCTCACAAGCTCCGCAAGAGGCTTGGGGTGTCCCTGAGGCAGGGGACCACATGCAGGACAGAGAGAGTAAAGAATATTTGGGTCCAAATTCACATCACGAGCCAGGCGATCTAACGCTTAGAGCATTCCCTGTGAGTCTGCAGCCTCCCTGAGGAGACGTAGCGTCCATCTGTTTGGTGGGGACCTCAGCCATCAGGGTTGTGAAGGCTGTGAAGGACCTCTAGATCACCCCCTTCCCAGACACACTACCAGCCTCCTTTCTCACACATTTCCCCACACTGCTCTCCCTCTGCCCACCCTGCTCCTCTGCACCCACTGCCTCTGCTCAGAGCTTCTGCTTGAGGGGCTCAGTGCAACCCAGACTCTGCTCCTACCTTCCCCATCCCTTGTCCAGCCTTCCCCAGGAGCTCTTTCTAGCCCAGCCCTTGGAGCTGCCCTGGCTCCATCACAGCCCTCAGCCCAAAGTCTCCCCCCACTCTCCATCTCCACATCCCACCTATTTCCAGGCACTGCTGCCTATTCTCCAGCCACGTGGCAGCCCCTGTCCGGGGGCACCCAGCCTTGGAGAACCAAGAGCTGGTGGAGCCGTGGCCGAGCAAGGAAGCTGCAGTCCTCCCAAGCAGCGGCGGTGCTCCAGAGGAATCAGGTTGCTGATGGCATCTCTGGTCACTCAACGAGCTCAACACTATGGTGGCTACAGCCTCCTCACTGCGTAGCTGAACTACCCCTCCTCATGGAGAGCAATGAAACCAGGATGCTGTGCTAGGACATGGTGGGCAGGAGCTGGGCCTGACAATGGGAGCATAGGACTCTCCAGTTCCTCTCCCGAGCCAGCTGCTGCCTTGCTGTAGGTGCTTTGCCTTGCCAAGCAGGTCAGTTAGGGCCAAATTCTTTTCTTTTTTTGATTTATCGGGGGCTGCACAGGTGCTGATGCCAAGCATGACATGTTGGGACTGAACTTCATGAAAGCCTCGGAGCACCTCTCTGTAGCTCAGGTTGTAGCATGGTGCCAGCCAGGCTCTCGGAAAGGATCTCAAGCCTTGGCCACCTGCTTCTTGACCAGAGGAACCACGGAGGCCAGTTTCCCAGACCAGCATAAGGAAGTGTCTGCTCTCTGCTACCCTTAGACCAGCAGATGTGACAAGGCTTTGCTCTCCAGTGACTTCCAGTAGCCCAGGTGCACCTGGTTGCTTTTGTGGGTCAACAGCCACCAAGCTCTGCCAGCCCTGCCCATGGCCCTGCTCATGTCACCACAGTGGGTGGGATGGCAAGGAGGGGGAGTACCAGGGAACAGTCCCCTCTTGGCTCTGCATCTAGTTGGCTCTACTGGGAGCAGGAATGGAATTTGGATGGGGCTGGGCGTTCCCGTGTAGCGATTCCCTCGGGCAGGATCTGGCTCTGATGACTGTTCCGTGCGGGGAAGAAATACCAGAGGAGTTACTCATGGCTCACTGGGGCATGATGTAGCAACTCCTCACCGGTTCCCCCCACCCTCCAGCCAAAGTTCCTCCTGTGATCTCCTGGGGAAAGTCCCAGCCTCCCCACTCCCCCCTTGCCACCCCCAAAGACCTTCCCCCACCCTTGCTGGAGCTTTCCAGAAGCAGGTAAAGAGCTGGGGCTTTGGGTGAGAGGAAAGGACCCAGCGACCTGCTGTGCTGGAGAGAATCCACTGTCCCCCTTGACTCTTCCACGCTGTGTCTGGTGATGGGCACGAGGCCAGGGACTGAGAGGGCACCTGCCTGGGGTGTCCACATCTGGACAGCCACACACCTGGCTTCAGATCTGGCAGAAGTGAAAACCCATTGAGCCAGCTCAGGTCTCTCTATTGCCTTTTCAGCGGTCACACTCAGGTCAGGTTTTCCCATCGCTCTCCACAACCACAGGCACAAGAATTGAGGTTTATTTTTGGTTTGCTGGAAGGAGCTGAGAAGCCCTTCTACTCCTGAGTCTGGGAAGTTCAAACTTGGAGGAAAACCACTGGACTTCACACGGCTCTAGCAGAGCCAGCAGGATGGTGGTCACCTCTGGACCTTTGGGGATGGAAGAATCTCTAGAGCTGGGACCAAAATACTTGATGAAACTGGTGTAAGTTCCATCTGGTTTTGCCAGCATGGACTTGTTGCCAATTTTAGAAGCCTTCATTGGCTTTCATGACATGCATGTGAAAAGAAATGACTATTTCTGAACTTCCTAAGTGATTTGCCTCTGCGGGGAGATGACATTAGGAAAATGTAGTCCCCTCTCCCTGAAATAACCTCCATCATCTGCCTGGGCTCTTCTACTCTGATGGTCATTCCTCTCTCTTGGTTGAAGCACCTTGAACCTTCCCATTTCAGCCCAGCCTGTGTGTGTTGCTCCACAAGGTAGAGGTGTCACTCGTGGAGCAGGAGTCCATGTGCCAGAAGGTGCAAGGCTGGAGCAGCTCAGCAGGCTCAGATAGTTCTTCCATGTAAGGAAACATGGCTCTTTAGTGGGACTTGGACAGATTCCATTTGTGGATCAGGGAGGCTGCACTCTAGCTTATGGAAGAGGAGAGGTTTGGGATGCCCAGACCCTAAGGAGCCAAACCCTCCCTGACAACTGGCTCTGGAGGCTCAGCAGTGGCTGTGGAGAGAGGAGGTGTCCTACACGCCCTGTGCCCAGCAGTGTGGTCATGAGGCTGACTGCCTGGAGGCTGATTCCCAGCGAAGGAAGCACGGGGACACCGTTTTCGGAACCACAGGCACATTGGCCTCTTGCCTGTGGCTCCCAGACACTCAGCGAGTGAAGCCACAGAGCAGATCTGGAAGGCTGGTATTGCGTCAGGAGCCAACTGGCCCCAGGAGAGAATGAGCTGCTGTGACCAGGAATCCTGTGCCCTGGAGCTGCCTGCACCCAGAGCCTGCTGCTGGCAGCCCAAAGCACCCTACAGCACAGCACTGGCGCCCTGATCACGCTGTCCACAGACCCACCAAGATCAAGGGATCTTTTTATGTTTCTCCTGAATGTCCCAAGATCAGACAGGGTCTCTGCAGAACCAAACAGCACTGAACACCATGGCTTGCCAGGCTTGGTGGCTAGGCTGTGCTGGGAGTCTCACCCTGGATGTGCTGGCAATCCCAGCGTGCCAGGGGGGTGAGGGGAGAGCAAGCTGCATTCTGCAACCCCAGAATGCTCAGAGTCTAGTACCTTGCTTGGAACCGTGAGAGGGATCAGCTCTGCCCTGCATCCCCTCTCTGCATCATCAAACACACCTTGTCATCACTCCAGCCCCCTCCTCAGTGCTGCCAGCCAGGAGAACCGTGTGCTGTGATCCAGCTGCTGAGGTCCAAGTGGCGTAGGATCAGCAAGCTGTGGAGCAACGGTGAGCCTGGGTGCCCAGAGCCCCAAGCAGAGATCCCATCCCCACAAGGCCACCAGCCCCAGGTCTTCACTGCTGGAAGTCACTGCAGTGGCCACGTGCCCTCCTGTCCCTGCTGCGCTGGCAGACGACTCACGCAGGTGCCACAAGGTCACAGGAGCACCTACGCTTCCCTCCAGCACCATCCTCTTCTCCTCAGCCCCTAAACCACAGCTGGCTCCAGAGGCAAGGACCCCATACACCCAGTTCCCTCCCAGAGGAGTAAAACCAACCGTCCCACCCGAGGTGGTGAAGGGCAGAGCCTCTGCCCCAGCTCCCCGCTGCCTGTGGGCACGTTATGAAACAAGGACACGAGCCGCTCCCCTTTGGGCCTGGGGCGCTCACTTCCTTCCAGCCTGGTATTTTCCTCCTTGATTTATATTTGGTTTTTGTTGTTTTTTTTGTTGGTTTTTTTTTTTAATGCACTTATAATTTTTTTTATTTTTTTTTTAATGTAGCCCGAAGGGGTGCTGAGCTGTGGGAGGAGCAGGGAAGTTATCAACCAGGAGATACCAGCAGCATGATTCACTGCCTGGTCCCCTCAGGCGGCTGCAGCCGGATGGGTGCCCTCCTTGCCACGGATGGGTGCTGTGTGCAGACCCCCAGCACCTGGCTCGTCCTCGGTGCCTTCCCCTTCCCTCACTCTCCAGTCCCTCCACAGGAGTGAGGGGGAGGAGGGGGGGCAGTGATGCAGCCCTCAGCTCCACAAGGCCACGGGCATGGGGCCAACAGCCGGGATTCCCCATGGGATGGATGGGGTCCAGCGTGCGTCTGGCTGGGCAGGAGACTCCCAGCAGCCACCTTGTCAGGGTTTGGGGTGGCCATGGGTTGTTCCCCACCTCCTGCCAGGCTGCAAAGAGCTTCTAGGGTTGTTATTATGGGGTGGCAGCAGAGCACCAGGGAGAAAGTCTTGTGCACGTGGGTAAGTAGCACTGAGGGTCCTCCTGGCGGCACCCTGCCAGAGCGGGGAGCCGTAGGCAGCAGGAAGAGCAGGGTTGTGCACCCCAAAATCCCCTGTGCTGTCTCCAAGTCACTTTTATTCACAATCAAAAAATAACTTACCATACATTAACACAGGCACGCACAGCACAGCCCCAGAGCACCCTCCCCTCTGGCCACAATGCTACAGCCCAAGCCGGCCCAAGCTCTACCCCAGCAGAGGTGAGCCCCAGCCTGGAGAGCTGCGCCCCATCTCCATCCCATGGGATACTTCATCCCCATCCGGCTCGGAGCACAGCCTCGCGCGTGGCCGGAGGAACCCGTGCACGGTGCTAGTGCGTGTCCACCCCCTCCCCTCCCACCCTGGGCTCCCTCGTGCCCTGCTGTCCCCCACCCTGCCCTGCCCCATCCCGCTGGGTGCCAGCGGGTGCACCCCCATCCCGTGCCCACCCTCCGTCCCCCCCTCCCCGAGCGGTGCTGGTGCCGGCGGTCTGTACAGCATGGCCGTGCGCTCCCCGGGGCCGGGAGCTTTGGTGCTGTGGTGTGGAGCTGGGTGGGCAGCAGGCAGTGGGTGGCTCTGTCCTCCTCACCCAGGTGACGACAAAGTGCTGAATTTTGGAGGGTGCCGAGCACCTCTTCTCCCGCTCCCCTCGGAGCGGAGGGAAGCAGGTACTGCGGCTCCATCTCCCCCCTCCCAGCGCCGATCCCTGCCTCCCTCCCCCCCCAACCCCGGCGCGGGCGGGCACGCTTGTCCCTGGCACCCTGGGGTGAGTGGGCACCCATCCCTGCCCAGCTACTTGCAGACGCTGACCCACTCGGTGACGCGACATTCCTCGCAGGCCACGAAGCAGCACCAGTGGAACTTGCAGTTGCAGCGCTCGCTGCGCGTCTGCCGCAGGATGTTGTGCCCGCGGCCGCAGCACAGGCTCTCACAATTGTCCATGCCTGGGCTGGTCTTGTTGCACAGGCGCCCTTGGGTGCCCAAAGAGTCCAGAGCCGGTTCCCGCTCGCAGAAATCGGGCGATTTCTCAAAATAAACCAGCTCGCTAATGCCGGCCCGGCGGCGATGCCGAGCGTGGCCCGGCTCCAGCTGCCCGGCGTTGCGGTTGTGGGGCCGGATGAGGGTGGCCCCGTAGAAACGGTCCTTGAGCAGGGATCCCACCAGGCGAAATTCGGGCGTCACCTGCCAGCAGGTCTTCAGCTGGCAGCTCCCCGAGGTGCCGTGGCATTTGCATTTCCTCCTCATGTTGTCCATCACCACCTGGGTAAGGAGGGAAGGAGAGTGGGGTTAGCACGGAGAAGATGTTCTGATGGGAGAAGAGAAGTCACCGTGGAGCTCTCTGTGGTCTGGCGCTATGGGAACACAAAAGGATGGCACGAGCAGCCATCAGAACCCTGGAGCTGCAATGCCTGTTGCTGTGCCCAGCGTCATCCATGTCCCACAACCCATCCCTTCCCATCCTGGCAGTACCAACTGGATTTAACACTCCAGCAAGGGATCAGCACCTAAAGGAGAGGGGGAGCTACCTGACCACAGGGAGGAGAAGGAGCCTGGATCTCACCTTCCACTGCTCCAAGAGCATCAACCTGACCATGGCCCCCAGCTAAAAGCCACTCTTGCTGCATCATTGCAGCTCTACTGGGATCCCCCCAGTGCAGGAGTCCCCCCCACATCTCACTGGTCAGGAGCACTGAAAGTGGGGCAGGTGGGAGGGATGATTTCATCTCATCCCTCCCCGAGGCTTTGCTCCTGCAAAGCTCCAGCTCCATGAGTCCCAGCAGCAGCTTCGCTTCCAGCTCTTGCCTGCTCTCGCAGGAGCCCTGGGTGCAGCACCAGGGGGCTGAGGTGATGCCTCCTCTCATCATCCAAATTTCAAGCAGGGGTTGGAGATGCTCACAGCCCTGACTTGTGGTCTGGGGAGGCCGTGGGGAGGCCGACACCACACGTCTTCCCCCCACAAGGGCCAGGGTGCGTGGGCTGGGCTGTGGTTTGGGCAGGCTGGGGAGCGTGGCTCATGCAGGGGTCAGAAGGCAGTGCGAGGGCAAGGAGGGCCCTGGGCTCCCTGGGCAATGCTGCTGAGCCCCGAGGCTGCATGTTGGGTTCCTCTAGATCCCCCCATTCCTGCAAGGGATGCTGCTGTGGCCGTGCCAAGGGAAACAGCTCCTGCCCAGCGATCTCCCAGGGCATAGAGCGGCCGCACATCCTGCACGACGTGGTAAGAACCAGTTTATACTGTCCTCTGCTCTGTCTCAAGAGAGATTCCCTGCTGGGTCATGTGCCCCCATGCCCACATGCTCCACTGTCTCCAGCAGTTCCCTTTCCCACAGTTCCCAGGAGCTAAGCTGGGGCTTGCAAAGACTATCACGGGCTGATTCCCCCCATCGAGGGCCAGGACACGGGGGTAGCTCTAGGGCGACATGACCCCGGCACAAGGACCCATCACACAATTCCAGCCCTGCTCACCTGCCTGGAATCATGCCCGATACACGTTGCCTGTTCCTGCACCCTCCTGGGGGGGGTGGGATACATGTGTGAGGAGTACCTTGTTATAGTCAGTAGGGGTAGTTTTTACTCCTTGTTTTCTTGTTTTTGAGTAAATCTCCCCGTTGCTATGCAGTTATGGTAATGAAGGCAGGTCAGGGAAACACGCCTGGAGCTTGGGGCACACGGCTGAGAGGTCTGGGCTGGGTTGGAGTTTGGCTTTTATCCTGCTGAGAGTCCTGTCTGCTGCTGGGAACAGCCTCCACCTGGCAGGTAATGAGCTGCCCAGCCTCTCCTCCATGCTCTGGGTGTGGAATCAGCCAGGAACACCAGCTGATCGCCACCGTCCTCGCCACCATCCACAGGAACGCGCTGGCACTGGGACCTCATCCTTTCTACATCCCCTCCCTGCTGCCTTGGCTGTACCAGGGAAAAGCTGCATATAGCGTTGTGGCTGGGATGGTCACCATCAGGATGGAGGGGACAGTGGCATGCCATCTGGACAGGGACTCTTCTGAGGCTACGTCTGGTCACAGCAGGGGCTGGAGAGCTCCATCACCTGAGCCATCACTGATCAGCACCCCAAGCCACAAGACCTCAGCGCCCACCCATTCCTGCCCAGGGATGAATTGCTCTCCCTCCTACCGAGGCAAGAGAGGAGAGAAAGGACCCTGACAGAGACAGGAGAGCCAAGAAGGATCCGTCTGAGCCTTGGCCCCGTGCTTTTGCCATCAGATCTCCTCTACGCACCCCTACCCGGCCATGTCCTTCCCTCGTCTCACAGACACCCGGGTTCGACACATGCCCGGACTCGCTGGTGCTTTCTTTCGCACATTCCCAGCTCCTCCCAGACACGCTCATAAGAGCTTTATCGTAGGTCTTTGTTGTGAGGGTAATAGGTAGTTCCTGGCTGCCTTTCATCCTCTCTTGCTCTCTGATCTGGCAGGTTAGGAGGACCTGCAAAGCCTCTTGCACGATCCTGCTGCTCTCGGTTGGGGAATCTGCTCCCTCACAGGGATGCAGGACACCCAACTCAAGACCAAGGCGGCCAACGGAGGACGCAGCACAACCCCTGCAGCTGCAATTCCTTCCCAGGCTTCATAGCTGGATGCAACAAAGGGGAAAAAACCGTGTTTCTGCCTGGTTTCGAACCAGGGACCTTCCGCGTGTCAGGCGAACGTGATAACCACTACACTACAGAAACACACATCCCAAGGCCACTGGATGCGGCCGTTGGTGGGATTGCCACCTGCTCCCACTGTTGCAGGGGCTGAGCCAGGCTTCCCTTTGCGCAGAGCATCCTTGGGACACACAGGGACCACAGAGTGGGTGCTCAAGCATCAGAGAGATGCTGGAGAGCCCTGGATGCCAGAGAGGGATGGTGAGTGGCAGGGCTTGGCACATGGTCTGCATGTCCACGCTCCCCAGGGGCTCCAAGCCTTGGGACTTGGAGGGGAGGACCACAGAGCTGCTGCATCCAGCATGGCCACTCCTTTCCTGGGAAATCCCAGCAGATTGCTCCTTATTACAGTAGAAAAGTGGTCCTAGGAGTGAGTAGGGCTTGTGTGGGTGTGGGACCCACAGCATTACTTTAAGAGCAGGTGGGAAGCTGGAAGACCCATCCCCAGGCAATGTGGAGAGCCAGGTCCAGCCCCGGCCAAAAGCATGGCACCAACAGGCATAGACCAGGCACAGCAGCATCTCCTTCCCTCAGTGCCTGGCACCCACAACTTCATAACCTGACTCACCTTCATCTCAACAGAGTCCCTGGGCTGGGCAGCCTGTCCAGCCATTGCTTCCCCACCTGCACTGGTACCATCCCCTCCTTTATCTCTTTGGTTCCCCTCTGCTTCCAGCTCCCAGGCTTCTTCCATCAGTTCAGCTCTTGTCTCTAAAGCCATCAAGAGCTGACACCGCCAGTCCCTTGCCTACCTGCCCTTGGAGACAAGCAGACCCCAGATATTCTTGCTTTGCCTGGTCCCACAGGTACCACATAGTGACATCCCCCTCCCATGTAAATATTCCTCTCTCACCTTCCCTTCCTTCTGCAGGAAGCTGTGGGGCTTCCCTTGAGAAATTTGCAACACAGACCCCAAATTTCTGAGCGCTGCCAAGAGTCCCAGTTGTCCACAGAGCTGGAAGGGAGCTGGATGAGCCCTGCAGCCAGAATTCGGATGAGAGGGTCTTGCCTGGCTTGTGGCAGAGCAGCCTGTGGAGGCTGCCTAATGCTGGGCACCACACACAAGAAAACAAGGTAAAAAGCACTGGCTTTCCCCAGGCACTTACAGCTTGGCCAACCTGGGATGACTTTTTTGGAGGAGTAAAGCTCAGCTCCAGCACCAAGGAAGGACACACATCAAGGTCCTGCTCTGCAGCATCCCCATCTCACAGCTGCCTTTAAACATGCTCAGAGCAAGAGGCACTTCCAAACATCTGAGCCATGCCGGGGAAACACTCCCTGTGGAATTCTAATCTTTAATTTCTCATTCTCACAACCACTACACACCCTTCTGTGCTGCTCTGGGACTGGGGGCCTGGAACAAATGTCCTGCTGGATCCATGGGATCAGGTCTCCCTGGCACCTGCTGGGAGCAAAGCTGGGCAGGGAAGTGAAGTGCAGCCGTACTCCCAGCCCCTCATGCTTGTCTCCAGTGTCAGGCTGCTTTTAAACATCAGCTTCCAGACAGATCGAGCTACTAATTAGCACTTTTAACGAGACCTGACATCATGAGAATGGAGGGGTGGCTGCCCTGCTCGCCTAGGCAGGCTCTGGCACCCCCTCAGAGCCAGGGAACGAGGCCATGGGCGGTCACCTCTGCTCCTGAGGGGATGCTGCACTGCCCAGCTGGGACCTGTTGCCTGAGTCCCACTCACATCTACCTCCGTAGGGCACCATCTTCCTCTCTTGAGGCAGAGCTGCTGCTCTGAGCTGCAAAGCCTGCACTGTTGACTCACCATGCCAGTGACTTTCCCTGTCTGTAGGTGCCCGACACCAGTTCACCCAGTTCCCGAGTGGCAGGAGCTGGACTCATTGCCATACCACCCCCATAGCATCACTGCAGCACAGGCAGGTAGGTGACAGTGGCCTGAGGAAGTGTCCCTTGGCTGGGGGACGGCAGTGATGCTCAGAGGTATCCTCTCCAGTAGAGATGTGGCAGCAGGGCTGTGCTCCGGGCAAAACTGGGGAGAGGAGGTGCCTGGGAGACAGTTCCAGCCTCACACAAATATCCCACCACAGCCAGAACAAGCCCCTCACAGCCCTCCCGCCTGTGTCCTGGGGACCCTGTCCCCTCCACCATCACCCCACACCATCCCCCAGCGCCCCGCTCACCTGCCGGCCCACGCGGTTGTTGTGCAGCCTCATGCGGGAGTGGATATCCCTGTAGGTTTCCCGGGAATCAAGGAAATCCTTGGAAAACTTCTCCCCATAGTCCACATCGGGGCTGCAACCTCCCCATTCCCAGGAGTCTTGGAGGCCGGGCGTCTCGGCCGGCATGTGCTCCATGTGGATGCCGTGCACCATGCCTTTGCCGCGGTTCATGGCTTCCAGCTGGAGACGGTGCAGCTTGCGCCGAAAAGCCTCCTCGTCGCCCCGCCGCTTCTGGTCGCAGCCGCAGGCCTGCAGCTTGCCGAGGGCGCAGGCGTTGGAGACGGCGTGCACCACGCCGGCCGCCGCGATGGCGTAGGCGAAGGCGCTCTCCCGAAAGCCTGCGCGGAAGGAGAGAGAGAGCGGGGCTCAGGTCGGGCGGTGGGATCCCCCGCCCCACAGGGGGGGTGGGATGAGCCCAGCGTCTTGTCGGGGTGTAAGGAGCCGGAGGTTCGGCTTGTTACCTCGCTTTGTCCTGATGTACAAGCTCCCATGTGGAGCGCGTGTGAATCCCTACGTGGCGCTCTACGTTGCTGTCTTGAAACTCAAAGCCCTGACCTGGTTGGCTCCCCAGTTCCCACCATTACTCCAGGAGATGCCACCAGGGTGTTGCTCAGGCATCAATATTATGGATCTGATGGGAAAAGCAGTATCTCCTCCCTGCTCCACTCAAGAATCTCTCACTCTATTAAATTTAATGCTGGTTGAGGAATAACTTCAGCCAAGGAGTGGACTGTTTCTGCCCACTCCCAGAGCGCAGGAACAGGCAGCAACAAGAGCAGGCAGCACTGCCTCTCCAGCCCGTCTGTCTGCCCATCTCCCTTCCCTTCCTGAGCCCCACCAGCTCCTGCAAGAAGCTCTAAATGTGACACTGTGCTGGAAAAATCGAGCATCCCTAGTTAGTTGGAGCATGCCGCAACCGCACCGTGCGCTGCCGGGGCTGGCAGCTGATTGTCATTAAACGCTGGGGAGCGAGGACGTCCTGAAGTGTCATCAGCTGGGGACAGGGCGGATGGGGACAAGGGACAGGCCCCGCGGCAGAGGCTCAGCGGGGGCTGCGAGTAGGGGCTGCCTGAGGGCTGCATGGCTTTGCTGCAGCTGAGTGAAGAGCTTCCGCTACCTGGGAACTTTTATTTTATTTGAAATGCAAAGCAATATTTTTCTTTGCGGTTCCTGGGGCAAGAGGGGAATTTGCAGTGCCCCCTTTGCTTCGGTGCGCGGCCACCGGCCCCAGCACGAGGAGGGGAAGGAGAGAGAGGCAGATTTTGTGCCGCGGCTTCACACGTGAATAAACAAAAAAGTTGGACTTCGCCAGCCTCTCTCCCTCCGTTGGACAAGAGCGGCTTGATCAGCCCTGGCTTCGCTACAGCTGAGCCAACAAGAGGTTTCGGGGCATCGCCATCAAACGGGGGGCTTGGGTGAGCAGCCCGAAGCACAGCTCCCAGGCAGAGCTCTGCCAGCACCGTGGAGTCACGAGAGGTGAGAGCACAACCGCTCCCTGCCGCCGCCGTCGCCCGTCCCTGGCGATGCTCCCCGTCACGCATGTTCTCCTCGGCATTTCGCTGCCGCCCGCTGAGCAAACGCTATGATCTTATTCAAGGGAAATGAAACGCAGCTTGGAAACCTGCATTTAAAGTCGTGCTGCTCTTTTGTGTGTTAATTTGAACACTGGTGCGTTTAAAAAATTAACGAGGCGCTGCTTAAAAGCCAAGCGGGAGCCTCTCCCAGCTTCCCCTCGGTGTGGGACAAGCTTGCTCTCCGCCTGCCTCTTTCCATGCACAAGTTGAACAACATTTTTCAGCGGGCAGGTAATGGGGCTGCTGGTGCGTACGCGGCGCAGCCTCCCCGGGGAGCGCGCTGGCAGGCGGCGCCTGAAACACACCCACCTTGCTGCCAAAGCAGGCCAGCCCAAAAACGGGGAGCTCCAGCCCCCAAGTGAGTGATGCAGGATGGAGAACCAGCATGGGAAGGTCTCCAGGATCCCCAAATACTGCCCCTCCCCTCCCCCACCCCCGTATCAGTTGTCCATCCCGACAATCTGGGCCAGCTCCAGCCCTTCAGGAGACAAACCTGGGCACAACCCAAGAGCAAGGACTTGTCGCTGCCGCATTTCTCTGCAGCGAACCCCCCACCCAGCACGACACTCTCCTCTTGGCCCTGCCTTTCCGTTAGCCTTTTTCTCACACATTTCCCCAGCCTAACAAATGATTTCTCATGCAGCATCTCCTTAAAAAAAACCCTTCTGAAGCCCAGACAGAAGCTCTACCCCACCCAATCCGTCTAGCAAGCCCATCATCTCCTTACAGGTAAAGAGGCCACAGCTGAGAAGCTCTTGAGGCCAAGCCTCAGCCTTCCTCCTTCCTCTGCTGCTCTCCAGCCACACACAAGGTGATGGATGAGGCTGACCCTCAAGACTTGACAACATCCCAGCACTCTGGCAGTCTTGGCCCCACCTCACCGTGGTCTTTTCCCTGTTCAGTATCACTCTGCCTGTCTCCACAGCTCCTCCCTTCCTTCTTACCTCCTTCCCTCACCCCACACTGATGAGGAGCTGTGAGCAATGGGGAGAAGGGGGGGGTCAGGGCAGTGCTGGGACCGCAGCAGCCACACTTGGACCGCAGAACAGTTCTGCTTGGAGGTTCAATTTACATTCCTCACTCTACCCCGGCCACACCAGAGCCTGGAGGATTGCAGCAAAGCAGCTAGAACCGTGGCTGCAGGTGGCAACCACTGGCCTCGTGGGCTCGGCAAAGGTGGGAGCTTCCAGGAACCGCAGCTGAGTGTGGCGTGCAGCAGCCGGCCCCAAGTCCTTCAGAGGAAGGCTCTCCAGCTACCTCAGCCACTTAAGACCTCAGCAGTGATGTTTGAATCACCAGATGCCTCCAGAGACCACAGAAGAGGTTGTGGCCGTGGGAGGTGTGAGGAGAAGTATTGCATCCTGCAGGGAAGAGGCAATGGAGGACACCACCCTGACACCATTGACGGCATCCAGCTTGCTCTTTACTCAAAGGACCGTGTTGGGCAAGGAGGATGGATACAAAACCTCAGCCTCAGGTCAGATCCCCAAGCAACTTTCTTAGCAGGGGAAAAATTTCCCTGTCAAGATGCACCTAGGAGATAGCAGGCTGCTTTTAGCAGGAGCCCAAGCCCCAGCTGGAACTGGCTCTGCTAGAGATTCTGCAGTTCCTCCATTTCCATGAAGATCATGGCACTGGCTCAGGCACAGCTACGGGCAACACAGTCTGGAGACCAGGGAGAGCTGGAGTCATGGCCTCCTTCCCACAGCTCACCATCAGACCCGGGCAGCGACACCCTCCCAACATCCACCACCGCAGCTCTCAGGTGTCACTGAGGGAGCAGGCAGAACAGCCTGGTTCCAGGCACACCCTGGGGTACTACAGGGGTACTCAGCTGCCCCCTCCATGGGCAATGACCCCCAGGAGCACGGGGCAGCTACCAGCAGCTATGGGCACATCGCCCCGGCCGGCTCCGCTGGCTGGCGAAGCGGAGGAGAGCTTCTCCCACCCACCTCCCGCCAGGCCCGCGGAGACGGCCAGTCCCAACACGCTGCCTCTCCCCCAGCCCCGCTCCCTCCCCTCTCCCTAATTAAACTGCAGGTGAACCTGCCAGGGTCTGGCCCGGCGCCAGGCGCTAAACGCCTCCCTGCAGATCCCGACTTGCCTTCTCGCACCTCCGCGAGCGTGCCAGGGACAGCCCGCAGCCCTCGCTCCCCGTCGGCCCACGGTGCTCTGAGCCGGCACCCCTGTTGCTCTGCCGGGCTCAGCCCCTCACCTCTTAGGATGACATCCTGGATCCAGGGTCTCGCTTGCATCCCTCAGCTGGAGGAAGGTTCAGGGGATGGGGACACCCACAGGGATGTAGCCTGAGCACCTGAAGCACCCACGTGCGCTTTGAAGCCAGGTGGGCAAAGCCCTTGGCTTGCCTGGGGGTACCAAAAACAGTTCCAGGCCAGGCGCTGCGGCCTGTGGGCTCTGCCAGGGCTTGGCTGGGGCTCTGCAGAGCTGGGCACTGGGGACCTGAGCTTGGCAGCATCTCCCTGGATAGTCACAACAGCACCTGCCTCCCTCAGAACACGGCAAAGCCTCCCCGAGCTCGAGTTCACAGCTGGCTGGGCCCCAGCACCTGGTGTTTCCAGCCTTGTAGGGAGTTCCCCTCGCTATCAAGGATTGGCCATGGCCACACAGTCCCCTTGGCACCAGGGAGCCCTTCTAAGCAGGGCACAAGACATGCAAGCATCACCCACCTCTCCAAAGGCTGCAGAAGGAATGGAGGAAGAAGAACTTCACTCCAGAGCCATGTCCACTCCAGCCACTCACCCTCGGGGGCTTTCAAGGACACTCAGTCCCTCTGTGGGGGTCTCATTTCTTTCAGAGCTCCATACAGATGGCGTTGGGATGAGCAAAGGGGAATGCTCAGGGAAGAAGGATCCCTTAGCACACCTCAGACAGCCCCTGCCCACCAGCTGGACAGTCCCAGCCCTGCTGGCATTGCACCCACTCATGGGTGCATGTGTACCAGATGAGGACAAAGGCTTGGTGACCCACCACCATCCACAGCCCGTGGATGCTGGAGGGGAGGAAGGGCATACTGGGGGCATGTATTGGGTCAGATTGAGCTGGAGCTAATTTTCCCCAGAGCAGCCCTCAGAGTGCTGGGCTTTGTACTGAGAACTGGAAAGGTGTTGATAACACCCTCGCGTTGTGGCTACGGCGGAGAACGGCTCTCCCAGTACCAAGGCTGGGTGGTGTTTTTTCAACATTCCCCCCTCAGTGGGATGGGGTGGACAAGATCTTGGGAGGCGACACAACTGGGACAGCTGACCCAGACTGACCAAAGGGATATTCCATACCATATGACATCAGCTCAACTATAAAAAATTATAAAAAGGAGTTGAGGGGTGGGCATTGTTTTGCCCTCGAGAGCTCTGCTTCCCTGTATGGGCCAGACATCGCCTGATGATGGGATGTAGCGACCAGCTCTTTGTTTTCTTCTGCTTCCACACACGGCCTTGCTTTGTTCTTCATTAAACTGCCTCTGTCTTTACCTACAAGTTTCATCTCATTTCCTCCCCCTGATCCAGCTGAGAGGAAGAGAGGGAGAGGGAGTGATAGAGCGGCTCAGTGGCCACCTGGCACCCAGCCAAGGTCAAACCACCACAGAGCAACAGACTCCCCCTCTCCAGGGAGGTGGACACAATCGTGCTGCTCACCCTTGGAGCAGGAGCCGGAGACCCGTCTCCATTGCTGGTGCAGACGCAGCCACTTGCCTCCACCTCACTGCTCTGTCCTACTTCTGCCCCCGAGGCCAGGAGAAGATGTCTCTGCCAGCCAGGCCAACATATGGAGGGAGAGGGATGGGACCAGGGACATTAGCGGACGGTGCTGGCAGTGCCAGGGAATGGAAGGAAAGGTGGCAAAGATGTAGGCAGCCAGCTGAGGAGACAGGGAAGACAGGAGGAGGATTTGCAATGGCAATGCTGAGCCTGGATGCACATGGAAGAGATGTGGGCCAGAGAGGACAGGGGGTGCAGATGGCACTGGAGACTCAGCGAGGGGTACAAGGGACACCCCACACCCCAAGGGTGCAGCATTAAAAGACTAGACCTGAAAAACCTGCGGCCCATGGAGGTATCTCAAAAAAAACCCAGGGACTCTGTGAGAGGAGGGACAGTAAATCCCTGGATACTCTCTCTTCTTACCCTCCACTAACCTGTTGTTGTGCCTCGCAGCTACTGTGCCCTGCACCCCAGGGACAGCAGCATCTCCTGTCTCCTCCAGTAGGTCTGTGCTCTGCCCAGGATGCTCTCAGCATCCCTGTCCCCAGCTATGCCACCCAGAAGCCATCCCAGACTCCCAACTCTGTCCAATTTGACGCCTCCCTGCTCCTCCCTGGCTCCCCAGGGCTCGCACTCAAACTTCTGGAAACAAATCAGCAGGATGGTGAGACAGGCATTCGTTTGCCACCATCCCCTGCTCTGTCCCCAGGGTATGATCCTCTCGGCTCCACCAAATGCCTGGATGCTGGGCAGAGAGTGAGCAGGCACCGGTGCTGCACCCTGGCCGGCTCATTCCCATGCCGGGGAAGATGGGAGAGATGCAGGAGGCTGGGGCAGAGGCGGGGAGCGGAGCCAAGTGGGGAGAGCGGCAGGGAGAAGCCAGCTACAAATAATTTAAAGTGAGATTCACGCACGGCTGAACTGATGGCAGAGGAAGTGGGAAAAGGAATGAAAGATTAAAGGGGTCTGTCACTTCGGGTTACAAACAATGATCCTACAAGCACGTCGCATTCCCAGGCACGGTAAGGATGGGGCAGGGAGCAAAGCAGGGACCTGCTCCCCAGGGGCCAGAGGCATTAATGCCTGCGGCATGGAGCCTGCACCCCTTGCTTCCACCTCTCCTCTGGCTCCAGGCTCGGGAGATGCACCCAGCATCCCCGCTCTGATGGCTGTGTCCGTAACAGCTGCAAGGTGGAGCTCAGAGCTCCAGCTCCATTACTGAGGGACATGAGTGGGCTGGAAGTGGGCCAGGGCACCAGCCTCAAGGCTTGCTCCACACCGGAACGGCTCCAACAAAACACATGGAAGGGTTCATCCTGCACCCTCTACTGCCAAAGCAGGAGCGTCATGAGGTGTCTGTCTGCTGCTCCAGCCCTACTTCCATTCTTCCTGAGTGCTGGGTCTCCATCCCAGGGAATGGGATCTCACCGGTGTTGGGAGCCTGGGCTAAGCTACACCCAAGAGCTCAGGCCTGGGCCAAGAGATGGGAGCTGCAGGAGTCCCCACACCCATCGGTCACAGCCCTGATGGTGGGAAGGGCTTCTGTGGCACCTGAGACACGAGTGAGCTGCAGCTCACTTGCCACCACCAGCCACCACCAGAGCTGGTGGACTGAGGGGAGGATGCAGAAGGTCAGTGCTTTCTGCTGCTCAAGCTTCTCACCCAGCCTGGTGGGACCCAGAGCAGGGAAGATTGCTTGGGTGTGTGAGCGACTTGAGCCAGCAAGTCGGTGTCTCCTGTTGCCCGAGGAGACTAGAAGTGAACCACATTCCTTAGAGGACCTGGAAATACCTCGATGCTTATCAAGGCTGACGGTCCCCACCCTCCCTGCCAGGCCCTAACCTGGGCGCTGCTCACAGAGGCAGGAGATTCTGCCCTTCTCCAGGCACTGGCGTGCCAGGAGGGGCCATGGTTGCTCTACAGCAGGACCACAGCTCTGGTGACACATGTGCTCCAAGGTACCATCCCCTCCAGTGAAGCTTTGCCCATCTGCCCTGGACACAAGGGACCTCTTGACACTAAAACGCTTCTGTGCTCCACTCTCCAGACATCTCCCCCCTGCTGCAGCTGCCCGAGAGCTCCCACCACCGCATCCCCCTCAAAGGCATGTAAACCTCGAGCTGCCTCTCCTCGCACCCCCAGGGAGAGAAGATGTTGTAGGATATGGAAGGATAATTGGGTAAAGTGGGACGGAGGCACCTCTCTGATGGACACCAGGACAGAAGGCTCCCAGAAGGGGTAGATGAGCAGCAACTTTGTTTTCGCCTTCCTCAGGAGCTGAAGGAGCGATGTGGTTTCTGGGCTCCTTGCCTGCCCTCAGCACTCTGCCTGCCTGCCACCGGTACCATATTGTCCTGTTCTGACTATGGTCTGGGGCAATGGGCACTTCAAAAAAGTGCCAGCGCCCAGGCTTCAAAGGTGCTTAGGTGAGAAGGTAAATTCAAGTCCTACAGAAGGTCCCATCAGGTCACAACCCCGATGTGCACCATGTAGGGCAGCCTCTCTACATCCTCAGAGTCTGCTCCTGAGGGAAAGAGTATCCACCAGGGAGGAACTGATACAGGCAGAGTTGGCCATACCTGCGAGGTAGACGAGCAGACCCTAGCACCGAGGTCTGGCAGACCATGGAAAGCTAGGAGAGCTTTCCCAGCAGCGCAGGTGGGAGCTCTGTGGGCAGGTGAGCTCCCAGGACAGCCCGTCTCCCTGTTCCCTTGTGCCACCACACTCTAGCATCCCACAAACCAGACCTCAGCTCTCTGCACTGGAGAACCAACACACAGGCAGAACGACAGGGTAATGGGTTCACAGAGCTACATCCCATTAGCTAAGGGCACTTCTGCTCACCAGGATGCACTGAAACACCATCCCTGGAGCAGGAATAAGCCGAGATGCTCACAGCATCCACCTAACCGAATCCCAGAGCATGGCCTCCACCTTCAGCCCCAGCAGCTGTGCTGTGTACCCAAGGCACTGCTCCAAACACCGGCCTACACTGCTTGGGAGAAGACACCAGAAAGTGGTGGGGCCTGGAAGGAGTCTTGGGAGCAGCTGGGGCTGGGCAGGGAGCATCAGCTCAGGACAAGGGCCAGCGTAGGTACCTTTGTGCATGAAGAAGAGCACAGCTTTGCTACAGCGCAGTGCTGCTCCGTCTGGCAGACCCTGAGGTTTCTCAGGCTCTGTCTTTCTTCGTCCATGGGGATCCTGAAGAGTTGACCTGGTCCCCTAGACCAGGGAAGAGCTGTGCAGGGGCCCATGGGGAGCCCATGAGGGCTCCCGAGAGCCGGGGCTGAGCAGAGGAAGAAGAGGGAGGCCACCCAGCCCTTACCTCTGCTGAATATGATGCTCTCGTAGGGGATCTTGTTCTTGGTCTCGAGGCTGGAGCAGTTCCAGCGCTGGTCCCGGAACTGGTGCTGGCACTCGTGGATGGCAATCTGGATGCCCTGGATGGCCGAGGCAGTGACGTCGGGGTGACGCACACACACCTCCAGCTGCCGCCGCGTCAACCCCGGCAGGGTCAGGCACACCGTGTTGGCGTTCAGCACCGGCTCCGACGGCAGCTTCAGGCCCAGGATCTCATTGGAGCAGGAGCTGGGAGGGAAAGGGAAGCCCATGAGCTTGGAGCAAACAACGTGCCAACCACTCGCTTCCCTTTGAGGGAGTGGAGTTTGTGGAGAGTGGGACACATGGGGAAGGGCGATGCTGCCTGACACACACTGTGCCCATTGCCTGTAGAGAAGGATGGGAAATCCCTGGGCACAGTGGTGGCTTGGCCAGGCAGAGGTGCCCCTTGGAATCCCCTCCAGCCGTGTCAGTGCGGCCCAGACATCCCAGCAGCATCCAAATCTGGCCCTCCAGCCTCTGGAACTCAGCACGTCCCAGGCCTGCACCTCCTCTGCCTGCTTCCCCAGGGATCTCCCGCACTGGCCGCACAGCGCAGACACTCAGGCACAGACTGCCCTAGCTCATCTTCCCCAGAGAGCATGGGTTCCCCTCTGGAGGAATCCAGAGACCCTGGAGCAGGAGACCCATCCCAGGTCCAACTCCATCCCTGTTGCTGGCTGCTCCGCTTCCTGCATCTCCCATATCCCTCTGGCACTGCTGGTCCTCACAAAGGAGGTAACCAGAGAGGACCAGCCTTTTCCTATCGTCTCAACTGGGAAATTCAGAGTCAAGCAACCTGTCAAGCACCCTCAAACTCCAAGCAGCAATCCCAAATCCACTGTCACAAGCCAGCCCCACTGGACCTGATGCCTGTCACCAGAGAAGCACAGAGACCAGCAGATGGATGGGTATCAAGGGAAGAACACAGGCTGTGGCAGGGAAACAGGGAGTGTGGGGAAATGGACAAACCATGTCCAAAGAGAGGAGCCTAGAGCTAAGACAGTGGTACACAGGACAGACGGATGCAGAGAAGGAGAGGGAAGGGAAGGAAGTGTTTGCCCAGCTCCAGGGAACGGCTTGAAGGACCCTGGCATCCACAGTGTCCAAGCAGAGGACCTGCAAAGTGAACAGCAGGCAGCGGGATCCCCAGTAGCATCCTGCATCATGCAGCAGGGTCCATCAGGACCTCAGCACCACCCTGCTCCTTGCTCAGGTCAGCTCAGCCTCTGCCAAGATCCTTGGCAGAGGATCCTACTTGCCTGGGACAGCCAAGAGCTGTGTCCCTGGGAGGAGCAAGGAGCTTAGAGCCTTTTGAACCTCGATTACAGAAACGGGGAGAGGATGCTGGAGGAAGGAATGCAGCTGCCTTATGGAGCAGCCAGGTCTTGGGGAGAAGGGTTAGTCCCCCTCTACTCCCCCAAATTCTGTGAGTTCGATCCAGGTACAAGGATGGAAGCAGCTCTCGGAGGTCAGGGAAGGACTTCCTCAGCTTGTTCAGCTCCAGAGGAAGGGCTCAGCCCCAGGGTCCCTGCTGAATTACGGCTTGCTCATGGGGGAAGAGGAGCTGTCAGGGTCAGGCTGCTGCTTTCCTCAGCTTCCCAAGAGCTTTCCTCAGCTTCCCAAGAGCTTACCCACCTCACCACTGCCATGGGTGATATGTGGATCTGCCCCAGAGCAAATCCACAGTGACTTCCAACAGGGAAAGAGTCGAGGTGGGGGGAGAACAGAGAGGAGACCAGAAGGGGATGCATCCCTCCAAAGCTCCTACACAGGAGGGGAAATGCTCTACCCTGTTCCTGGGCACATTCCCACTGTCAAAGCAAGCCCTGGCTGACACGAGATGCAAAGCAGGTCCGAAGCTACATCCATCCCCAAGCTCAGCAGCTCCTGCCCCAAACACTTGCAAGGACCTTGTCCCCTGCCTGTCCTGAGCCAGCCGCAGCGCCTGCCACTTTCTCCAAAGGAATCTTGGAGCAGTGAAGAGGATCTTATGATCCTTCTTCCTGTTGCACAGCAGGGAAACTGAGGCAGGGGCTCTTGTCTAGGGGCCCCAGAGTCGAGGGCAGGTCCTTTTGCCTCTTGCTCCACCCAGGACTCAGCGGGAACAGGGACCGGCAAGGAGCTGTCACTGTCATCCTCCCTAAGAGGACACAGCGCTCCCCCCAGCTCTCTTCCCCCTTGAAATCTGGATTTAAACTTGATTTCACGGTGACAAGCCCCCAGGTCACAGGCTGCAGCGGCTGCTGCTTTAATTAATACAAGTCCCAACGTTAACAAATTATATTTAAAGGGGCTGAAGGGAGGGGGAAGGGCGGGGGACCCCCCTCCTCCCCTCACATCAGCACCAGGGTTAACCCCTGGCTGCCTGCAGCGCGCAAGTTTGGGAGCGGGCAGTGGGGAGCTGCCAGCCACCCGGGGGAGATGGAGAAGGACAGGGGTGGTGAGTGTCGGGGGGCTGTTTTCTGGAAGGCAGACGGCCCCCTCCTAGCCTCCCTTGCCTTTAGGATGGGCGTAGCCGGCGAGGGGACGCAGGTGGATCCTCTGCCCTCTGGGGTGCGGAGCCCAAAGGCACGCATTCCGTGGGCACCGTCCCCCCACGACAGTGGCATCCCCGTTGGTACCGCCTCGGCCTCCGCGGAGGCCCCCGGCAGCGAGGCCCGTCCCTCCGCCTGGGGAGAGCGGGGAAACTGAGGCAGGCAGGGACGGCGCTGGGGCGGCTCCGGTCGGCGAGGCCGGGGGACAACCTCCCGGAGCGTGGGGAGCCGCGCATCTCGTCGGGAAGCGGGGAAGGCGTTTGAGGGGCGGGGGG